>VSWD01000009.1:32946085-33178585 GCA_033119305.1 Pinctada imbricata
CATCCCATTTTCTTGGGCCCCATGTATCTACATGATAATAGTGATTTTAAAACATACGCCACTTTTTTCAATCACATTAGCACACTTTTAGCAGATGTAGACACAACGCACATGGTCATAGGTAGTGATGAGGAAAAATCCATGGTCAATGCCATAACACATAAAGTGATGAAATTGAACAAGAAACTGAAAAACTTTCCACCAAATTCCACAGCTACTATACAAAGAAAATGAAAGCTAACATCAAATCTAAAGTTTGTGATCCCAAAAATTCACAAAACCTGGACAAAAATTGGACAAACAATAACTCAGAATCTCTAAACCATGTCTTAAAGGTTCTCATTGATTGGAAAACAAAACCATTTCTAGACTTCGTGCAAAAGGTAGAAAGTTATGTCAATGCTCAATTTAAAGATGTAAAAAGATCTATCGTTGGTTTGGGGCAATATGAACTAGCCAATTCATACAAAAAATTTAAAATGTCAAAATCTGCTTGGGCGTCTAAAACAGAAAATGAAAGGACAAAAACTTACACCAGGTTAAGAAATTTCATTGAAAAAGACCCTTCTGTTGTTACATCTACAAATGGACATACCAAAGTCCTTGCGCCTAAAACACACGGGAAGAAAACTGGGCAAATCAAACGAAAAATCAACGCCAAAACAAGAACTATTAAAAAGATTAAGAGTTAAGTTTCATAAAGTCATTCAACAAACAATCTGGTTCTTATCCTGAGGTATGAGGTTTGAATCCCATTAAAATACATCTTATATTTTTGGATACTTAGGATCAAATTCAATATACACTGCTCAAAAAAATTAAAGGAGCGATTTTCCCATTGTAATATAATGGTACATCGCTTATAAAATCTTTTGGGATAAGCAAGGCTACATCATCAAGTTTTATCATGTGTATATGGTTAATCTGTTCAAAACAGACATTAGTAATAAAGAAATGACAATGACATATGTCTTAATACATTTATGTTCATCGTATAGAATAAGTAGCTGCAAACGTGTGTGATATGAAAGTAGAAACCTTGCTCCCTTAATTTTTTTGAGCAGTGTATGTTATATGCTTATATGATATTCATTAACAGTAGTTCCATGTCTCCATGTAGGGGCAATCCTCTTATGTTAAATCTCAATTTGTGGTATAATATATTAGGATAAGGTCTACTCTTAATATATCATATATGATATTCATTAATAGTAGTTCCACGTCTCCATGTAGGGACAATCCTCTTATGTTAAATCTCAATTTGTGGTATAATATATTAGGATAAGGTCTACTCTTAATATATCATATATGATATTCATTAAAAGTTGTTCCACATACCGCTTCATGAAGGGACAATTCTCTCATTTAACCCAAATTTGTGACATGTGTTACTAGGATCAGGTTTAGTCTCATCATGTATGATTTTGTTTAAGTATTTATATAACATTTCTTTGCGAAAAGCTCCATGCAATACGTTGCTCAAAGGACAATTGATACATTACACCTTGTTTGAAACATGCATATGTTGTCATTTTGACTTCATCATTTATTATTCATGTGTTTGTGCATTTTCTATTTGGTGCATTTTTGGTTGTAATATATGAGACTTATATGTGGATGTAATATATGAGACTTGTATGTGGACGTAATATATAAGACTTATATGTGGATATAATATATGAGACTGATATGTGGATATTAAGATTCAGTAAAGATATAATGGGACATTGAAAGTTGTAATGTGATTGAACTTATGATAGACAGTTGTTATACTTTTTTTCCAAGCGACGTGCATTCGCCCTTTGTTGGGCTGATCAGACATTGTCTGAATAGTGAACATGGTTGTTTTCACCTCTTTTGTGCTGTCTATATATATATATATATTATATAATTATGTGCTATGTTATATCATATTTCATTAATTTGAATATGTCATTCAAATTTGATATGAATTGATAGAATTAAAATAATAAATTATAATAAATTATGAAACTTAATAACTTCGTTTACCTCTTTGTTTTATAATGAAACACAAGGGCAACACTGGTCACATTGTTAGATTTTCTTACCGTGAAAATAGTCTCACCTGAGCATTATGAAGTTTTTATGTTAAGTTAATACGAGACCCTCTTGTTTAAGGAGCTGTTAAGATAAGGGCCGTATTTAGCCCTGAATCCCGTGACTTATTTCTTGCGGATGGCGAATCGTATACAGAAAAACATGAATCATTTTTGAAATATAATGTATTTGCAGAACTTTTACATGTTTTACATTATGTTAAGGAACTCTTAAGGTTGTAAAATTAAGGTCGAAAGAGGTAGGGGTGCTCGGATAGAAAATTCGATAATACCGACAAAAAACGTATACATTTTTGAATATTTTGTCTAAAATGGATAAATATAAGCTAAAAGACATCAAATATGTCTTACATTGTGTATCAGAAATAGATTTCGAACGTTCTACCTCCTTTAATCGGTAAATAATGAAATCCGGAACTTAAAATACGGTCTTATTCTTCATTCAATGGCTACAATGTAAGCCTTTTAGCGCGAAATACACATTGACGAAGAAATGAACATCACTCTTGCTTATTTCGTCCCTAATTCTTGTATCTTTCATTCAATCATATTGAGTACACAATGTTTGATGGATCAAAGAGGAAAAATAGTCAAATGTGCTATATTTAATGGTCAAAAAGATCGATTCTTAAAAAATGCACCCCCTTTCCATTTTTAGTTTTTCGCCTCTGGAGTAGTGTTCCCCCCGGAGATACAGAACCCCACTTTGCCAAAACATTTGTATCATGGATACACATCTCCAGTAAAAGTGGCTTTCTGTATATCTGGGGGGAACAATGTTCAATAAAACTTTTCCGTTTTCTATTGATTTCTATGAGAAAAAGATAAGTTTTGACCCCAAAATTAGCAATATTATGCAAAACAGATAAAAAATAACTTCATATTCTGATGGGATGCCGTATAGGTATACATTTTACCAAAAAAGGTTCTTGAAATTTCAATTTTCAAAATTCCACTTTTCAGGGCTGATTTTACGCCTTATCTTAACAGCTCCTTACTGAAATATGAAATAGAAAAAAAAGGCTGAAATTAAATGTAAAGTAATGCAACTTTCATCACATTTGTCTGTTAATAGGCTATGTGGCTTAATGTCTACTTCACTGGATCCCCACCCTTTCTCTACAAGACCCCCCCCCCCCTTTCCCGGCCTCTTTTTTTCCATTCAGCATTCTATTATGACTACTGATTTCTACTATACAGAATAATATAAACGTAAAATAATAAATGCAGTACAGAATAATATGGGACTCATTTTGCAGTCCCAAATCTGGGTTTCAATGTAATTTTATTGAATATTCCGCATTAATCTTGTGTTTCTTAATGTATATCAATGAAAGAAAAACCAGAGATTGTTGATGAGTGTTTATTAAACTGAAGTGTTACTGGAGGAAAATTGGGGGAATATTCCCCTAGAAATGATCATAAGAAAAATATATGATTTACAATCAAAGGAAGTATGGAGGAACATTCCCCTAGAAATAAGAAAATGATACTATTATGAAACTTTTGGGGAACATTCCCCTAGAGATATTCCTTGAACAATAATTAAAATATGCATCTCAAATGACGTTTGCAAAAATTTTGCATAGAGGAACATTCCTCCAGAAATATCAATCCAATACTTTGCACATCTCCAAGAAATGATCATAAGAAAAGTATGAAATACAAGCGACAAATAAAGTTTGGAGGAACAATCCCCCAAGAAATAACAACATAATACTTATATAAGCTTGGGGGAACATTCCTCTAGAAATGATAATTTCAAAAATATAAAATACACGCGAGAAATGAAGTATAGAGGAACATTCCCCCAGAAGTATCAAAATGATGCTTTTCTGAAAATTGGAGGAGGAACATTCCCCTAGAATATCAAAATTATGTTTTTATGGAATTTGGGAGATCATTCCCATAGAAACTGTTGTTTTGACACAAAATGATAAAAATATACATCACAGATATAGTATGATTACAATTCGGGGAACATTCCCCTAGAAATGATTGTTTCAAAAATAAAAAATACACATGAAAAAAATGGAATTTGGGGAAAATCTCCTCAGAAATACTAATCTGATACTTTTATGAAACTTGGGGGAACATTCCCCTAGAACTGATCGTTTGAAAAATATGACACATATGGAGAAATATGGATGAAAACTGCCATACGATTACCCATATATAGAATGGTAAAACTTGGAGGAACATTACCCCAGAAATAACAAAATGATACTTTTATAAAACTTGGGGGACTATTCCCCTAGAAATGATTGATTGGAAAATATCAAATACATATGAGAAATGACGTATGGAGAAATTTGGAGGAAGGTAACCCCAGAAATATCGATCTTATACTTTTATTAAACTTGGGGGAACATTCCCCTAGATTTGTTGTTTTCAAAACTTGATGATTGAAACAATTATAAAATGCATCACAGATGTTGTTTGGTAAAACCTGGAGGGATATTACGCAAATAATCACAATGAGACTTAGCGGAACTGCTGAAAAAGCAGATCCTTACAGTGACGTCTTTGAAGTTTGACTATTGTTTTGTATTGCTAATAAATTGATGACAAGACATGATAGAGTTCCTTCTTTCTTCAATGTTCAGTGTTCCTTGATTTGCATGCTGAGAAAACGTTTCAGCAAATCAAAGTCTTCAACAGCCATATTGGATGACCAATCAGTTAATAAACATAGTCTAATTAGAAGATGAGGAGTACTTCCTTTTTCCAAGAATGGTAAAATACATGAAGCAGTTGGTGTGTAGAGAAGCATTGACCAGTCATTCACAGCTCTTGATACATGTAGCCACATTTGTTAATTAATTTGCGCGGCAGAGTATCTTCAGCACTTTCTTCCTTTATATTAATATCATACGAGATAATGATTAGGAGTTGCAAAGGAGAGATCAAGAAGGTGTAAGCAATTAATTGGAGCTGTGGCAGCCATATTTGTTGAGTGTTCAAACGTCCTAAAATACAAAATAAAGTTTTATGAGCAAAATAAACAGAAAATATTGCATAATTGCCATCTCTAGAAATAATGTTTATTTTATTAAAAGTGATGATTTGATGAATAATTACCTTTTATGTATCTATTTTGTCTTTTCCCTTTCACATCTGTCATCATGGTTATCTTATTCGTTTTTTTTTCACTGGTTTCTTCGTCCGTTTTACCTAGAGATGTAAAGGAATATTACTTTGCAAAACCATCATAATTTCTCCATTGGGTACATAAAAAGTAAAGATGAATATAGCTATGTTATTCATCTGTTTCCAAGATACCAAGATCAACATCTTAGTGATCTGAGGTCTTGACCAAAGGTTGAAAATGAATAAGCCCTATTGCCATGATTACTACAAGGTTATGGATAAAAAATCAATTCTATGGACATACAGTCAGACAGTTGGCAAAGATGAGAGCAGTCTGTCCATTTCATTACGAGTACAACTGGTTATACCTTTGACCTCATTCCTTGAAAATCAAGGAGTTAAGCTTCTGTTTTTTCATCGTTCATAAAAATTGTTTAAAAGAAACTAAACATGTATGTATAGTTATATCTTATAGTTTGTTCTGCTTCTATCCAATTGTGTGAAGACTGACAAATGGATACTTCCAAACACTAATGAGTCTATTATCTGAAGTCAGTATGTAATAGAATATCACAACCTTATCCATTTCAGTTGAAGATATATTTTGGTTTTTGGAAAAGCAAAATACTTGGTCAAATGTAACATGGTAAGTAAAAGGTCTTGTCTAGGCCAACCCATCTGTATAGAATTATGTTTTTTCTTGTTATATTTCTGATATTTTGATTAACCGAGAAATCATGCACTGAAGCTTAACCAGATAAACAGAGAGACATCTTCGATCTATTTACCAGATAAACTTGAAAATCTGATAAAAAAACCAAGCTGAATAGATTATCTTCAGATACATTTATTTGCATACTCACAATGATTCCACATACAATCAGGTTGTTGCTATGTTTTCCACTTATGATGCAATCATAATCATCTCCCCAAATAATGTCCTTTTCCATCCGTTATATTTTGTTCTCTGCTGAAAAGAAAAATTGATAATGGAATGCAGGGTAAAAATTAATAAATAAATATTGAAGCGGATAAAAAACGGCCCTCACCTAGTACATGTCAAAATTAAGGCTAATTTTATTTATTTCTTTTTTAAACGTTGGTCAGATTACCCAAGGTAAAGTAACCTTCGTGTGAAATATGGAAGCCATATACTGCTGTTTGTTTAACAGATTTAAAGTGCAACACGTGTGTGCAAAATAAAGATGATAATAAATTCTCGACATCCTGCTGATCAAATCCCAGAACGTTGCAAAATATTTGACATCTCTGATAACGTGAAAAGGCAATTAAAGTATCAATTGGCACATTGTAGAACGCCTGGTCAGTTTGAAGATAACAGCATGTGGGAGTCTCTTCAACTAATGAACGGAGCCCGGTGCATCTTATCTCAGTGTAAATAAGTGTGTGCAAAATAAGAGAAAATGGCGTTAGAATTAGTTGATGTTTTGGACGCTGAATCAACTAATTTGTCCCCTGAATAATCAGAATTCGATGTAGAAAAATACGGCGTATTCTAATTATTTATGAGAATTTTGCAGCGGATTATACCGGTGAACTGAAAATTGTTTATCCAGGTTTGTATATGCTTTCTTGAACATGTAATTTGTAATTAAAATATGAATTATAAGCATAACGAAAAGAATATTTCTAAAATCTGCTATATAAGGGAAAAGGAAAAAGAAACCAAGATGCGTTGATGAGGGTCAGATATATAATGCGGCAAAGTTTTTCGTGTATAACCAAAAAAAATTAAATCAATTAATGAATTAAATGAATCAAAAGATAAATCAAATTAAAAAGAATTATAAACATGATATACAAAATATAAAAATGTGGTAAAGACCTTATTATTGCGTTTCAGCCCGTTTGCGTAAGCATACAATCTTTTTCTGTGACCAAATAAAAAAAAAGAATTTGCAAAAACACTTACTTTTTTGCTGTTTCGTATTTTTTAAAAGAGCATTGGCCGGAACAACCCCCCCTAATCTCCATTAGAGAAAAAAAATCTTGACCCATCGATGTTGATGTGCATTACATTATAAATTCTGCTGATATTCTGTGCGAAAGATCATGATATAGTTTTCCGAAAGTAGGATGAGTACCCCCCCCCCCCCTCCCAAGTTACTAATTTCTTGAAAAGCCCCTCTCCATTTCTCTAAACAAAATATATAGTTCATTTACTTGAAAGGAACTCAATTGTACTCGGTCTTTAAAAACAATGAAAAGTATCAATGTTTTCAGATGTAACCCCTTCCTCTTTTTAAATCTGGAAGGGGCTTAACATGAATGGAAAGAAAAATACAATTTTATAATGGCGTTTGCCTACATTTCTCCACTCAAATAAAACTTTGAAAAGATGCATTCATACGCAAAATTGGCCGTGCACAAAGCTCGATACAGTATGCTGTAGGTCAACGCAATCTTTCTTATTCTTTTTTCAATCAGTTCATGATTTCTTTTTAATATCGTTTGGAAATGATGTAAAATTAAAGCATCTACGATCCTTGCTGCACCACAACGGATACCACTGTTTGTACTTGTGTCTTCTCCTACACTCATGGGGGCAATATACTTTTATCTTTCACGTTTTTAATGTACAATTACAGAATGTATGTAGACCAGTTGCACTTATTATTTGTCTTATAGCGCCGAGCACCGCCGAAGGCTCATGCTGGGATGTTATCTTACAAACAGATGCATCTTTGTTTATAACCGAAACAGCAGTTTGGTTCTTTGCCGTGATCATTTTATATGGAACATCAAGATGTTTGAAAATTTGGAGAAATATAATACCAAACTTTCAAGATATCGCAAGGACAGCTGTTAGAATTAAAGTTTATTTATCATTGTGATGTTTGAGGCCATTATCTAAATGATAAGAAGTTATGAACGGTAAAACAATAAACTTCATATAAAATTTATTCCAGAGACCGCACTTTTTTATGTTGCAGTAACTTTTTGTGGTTTCAATGGTTTGATTTTTTTGGAAAACTTACTCTAATGCCGCGAAATATGTCCGTCGGTATTTCTTTTGAGACATCAACCAGATAATAAAAAGAATAATAAAAGCAGAGCATTCACTTGCTACCCACGCACTTTCCTAAGACATGTAAGATATTGACAGTGCATAACGATAAATGTACTTTTCCAGGGCGGAGTCAGGATTTGAATACTCAAAACTTGAATTCACGTGCAGAGTAGACATAACATAACAAAAACAAAATTTAAAAAGACAAAAAAAAAAAAACAAACAAACAAACAAACATACAAACAAACAAAAACAAAAAGAAATTATTATAAGAAATAAGAAATTTATTATAAGAAATAAAAAGTGAACTTTACAATTTATATCAAAGTATTCTGTACTTCATTATGCAACAACTAAATTGTAAAAACTAAAAACTAGTGTCCTGATCGTACAGATTCTGTATTTTTTAAGTTTTGGAGCATCCACAATATTTGCGTTCTCTCATAAAATGCTTAAGTATTACGAAAGCCCATTAGTGCCAAATATGAAAAATAAAAAAAGAAGAAAATAAGAAAAATATTTAGGAAAATTAGAAATAAATTAAGGACAATGAGAAATATATTTAGGAAATGAGAAATATATTTAGGAAAATGAAAAATATATTTAGGAAAATGAAAAATATATTTAGGAAAATCTGAAATATATTTAGGAGAATAAAATATATTTAGGAGAGTAAAATATATTTAGGAGAATAAAATATATTTAGGAGAATAAAATATATTTAGGAGAATGAAATTTTTTTTAGGAAAATGAGAAATATATTTAGAAAAATGAAAAATAAATTTAAGAAAATGAGAAATATATTTAGGAAATGAAAAATAAATTTAGGAAAATGAAATACATTTAGAAAAATGAAAAGTAAATTTAGGAAATAAGATACATTTTTAGATTTGACTAGCCGTTAGCCACTCCCAGATGCATACCATCTCTTATCGACTTATCAAGAGGTAAATACTTTCTTGTTTATTACTTCCAAGCAACCCCTGCTGCTTGATGATATACATGCAATGTAAATGTATACACGTCTATGATGTAACATAGCGGCGAGCAAACTGGCCATTGGGCAAAGCTATCATGTTAGGATCTCTCACTTTATTTCACCGACAAGATCTACATGTATACATGTTATTTTTTTCTAATGAAAACACAAATTCATGCTCGAATCAAGATGGGGGAGGGGGTTCAAAATGTGCAAACTGAAAATGTTACCCTATTTTTACGTATATTTTGTTCTAAACCATTGGCTCCTTCCCCCTGATGACTTTGATCTTCAATTGAAAAAAATATATAGATCCTCCCTTTGAGGTTAAAATAACAGCTAATGTGTAATTCAGCTCTGAATTAGTCGATGTGGAATGGGAAATTTCAGATCATAACGGTGTATTGGTAAGTTTGGCTCCATCCCCTTCGATTTCAAACGGCAATTTCGAAAATTGTAGAAAGCTAATGATCCATCTTGAGAAAAAATAATCACCTGTAGGGGGTAAGAAATTATCTGTCTGGAGAACAACTCGTAAGGTTTATAATGCTTCTTGACCAGTACAAATGATTTATTTTTCTCGTAAAAGCAGCGGGGATCGGGGAAGGAGTAGAAGAAATACAATAAGGCCTTTATCTCTTGATATTTATCTCATTAATATTCTGGGAGTGGTAAAGTAGTTAAGGGGGTATTTCTATGTTTACACATATCTTATTTCTTTTTTAGTTTCCATTTATATTTATGGGGGAGTGGACATGAGGGTACCCCTCTCCCCTCCAGCCCCCTTACTTCCCTCCCCTCCTCACCTTTCCTCCTTCCCCAATACATTCCCCTCCCTCCCCCCCTTTTCCTCCATTTCACCTTGTTGATCCCTCTTTTATTTTTCCACTCCCCCTCCAGCCCCTTTACCTCTCACACCCCTTTCTTCTACCTCCCCCTTCCCTCCCTCCGACCTCCCTTCTACCTCCCCCTTCCACCATCTCTCCTTCCTCAATCCCATGCTTGCACTCCCTCCATCCGCCCCTCTTCCTCCGCTCCATTTAACCCTGTCTGATCCCTTATTTATATTTCTACTGTGTGTTAATATATTTTTCATTTTCATTTTTATATCAATGTTCATTTTCCTAAATATATTTCACGTTTTTCCAAAATTTATTTCTCGTTTTCCTAAAGATTTTTCTCATTTCCCTTAATATTTTTCTCGTTTTTCTAAATTTATTTCTCGTTTTCCTAAATTAATTTCTCATTTTCCTAAATATTTTTCCCGTTTTCCTTATTACTTTTCTCTTTTTCTTAAAGATATTCCGCATTTCTTTCTTTTTTATTTTTTTTTTCAATTTTGGCACTAACGGGCTTCCGTACTACTAAAGTATTCCTCGAAATGTGTCATCAAATTGTGAAGCAATAAATTAATCAGACCGCTAGAATTTCATTACCATATGATAACACATGGAGCAGTCCAGATGGTCAACAACACACCCCTCCTCTCCCCCCACCCCCCCCCCCCCTCGAAATTTGTCAAAGTTGCAAATTAAGATATAATTAATCCCAAAATCAATGGTAATCCTCCTTGAAGATCCGATCATAAAATCTTGGTACATGAAGTTGCCAGTTCTTGATTGACATGATTTATTTGGCTCTTCAAAAATACCAGTACACCCCCCCCCCACACACACACACCTCAAATGTACTAAACCTTTGCCATGAATCTTTGGGTTTCCGATGGTGAGGGAAAATGTATTTCAAAACGAACCATGGAAAATGGAAATTATCTGAAAAATCTACAGAATACAGAGGAAGGAGGGGGTGAAACAAGACCCTTTTTAATATAAGACTTTGTCTAATCATACGATTTGATAGGTATAAAAAGAAAAAAAACTTAACTATAATTTACTGACCTTGTATTCCTTGGCTGGAGCAATGTCTTCCTAAATATTCAAATTTACCACTTCCTGTAAGCATGGTAGCGTGTGCAATCTAAAGATTCTGATCGGGCATCTGGTATTCATAACACTGACCTAGATTTAATCTACGTTGCTTTATCATGAGGTGAGCGGGGAGTATAGAATCAGAGCTTGATAGAATTCTAGGGGGGTCATTTCTTGCATAATGTATGCATGCAGAACGTTTCGTTTTATGTAAACAAAAATGTATTCAGGTACTAGTAAATCATAGCTTATATTAGAAAAATATTTTCGTCCAATTGTTTCAACTTGAGCCGTATAATACGATGGGATTTCATTATCATTGCATTATGCCCTGTATATGCACAAAATATAAAGTCTGTTCATTTTTTATACATTCCAATATGTGGAAAGGAGGAGGGGGTTACTTATCTATCCCTTAGGCCTAGACATGGATCATCTGTATACTGTAATTAGTTCAGACGCATGTCGTAAACGTTATGCTCAGAACGATTCCGTGTTTAATTACTGGTAATGTAGTGCTTATCACCTGATCACTGGCCGCTACTGTGTATGTAAAGAGAAATACAGATGTAATGGATTTGAAAGTAAAGAAACAACAATAGACAAGAAGAAAAAAGAAAGAATCGCAAAAGCAAAGAAGAAAAAATAAGTAATTTAAAAAAATATATAATTATATCTGATTGACTAGTTTGCCGGCAACAGTTAAATGAAATCCTTGTTACAACTAAAAATGCAGTATTTACAGTTTAAAAAATCCGACACTTTACTAGTAATCACGTCTTGTAGAAAGAAAATATTATGAGTATTAAATACTTGACTACCAGATGGGACACTATAGTATTACATGTATATACCGAATTTTTCTTGTTTCTGATTTTTTATTTACGAGTTTCTTGCCCATAATTTTTTTGAAATTGTACATTCTTTCTCTTTGCTTTTGCGATCCTTTCTTTTTCTTCTTGTCCATTGTTTTTTTCTTTAGTTTCAAATGCATTACATCTGATCATAATAAGGTAGCAGCCAGTGATTAAGTGATAAGCACTGCATTACCAGATACGGAATCGTTCTAAGCATAACATTTTCCCTTCTATTAAAGATGTTGAGTTTATTCAAGTAATTGAAATACGGCATGCGTCTGAACTTATTACATTATACAGATGTTTGTTACCGATATCCATGTCTAGGCCTGAGGGATAGATAAGAAACCCCCTCCTCCTTTCCCCATAATGGAATGTATAAAAAATGAACAGGCTTTATATTTTGTGCATATACAAGGCATATTGTAACCCATCGTATTATACGGCTCAAGTTGAAACAACTATACGAAAATAGTTTTTTTTTTTGATAGATAAACTTTAAAAAGTATAAGCTATGATTTACTAGTACCTAAATACATTTTTGTTTACATAAAACGAAACGTTCTGCATACATTATGAGGGAAAAGACCTCCCCCCTTATTCTATACTCCCCGCTCACCTCATGATAAAGAAACGTAGATGAATCTAGGTCAGTGTTATGAATACCAGATGCCCGATCAGAATCTTTTCCAGCGGGGCTAGATTGCACACGCTACCATGCTTACAGGAAGTGGTGAATTTGAATATGAAGAAAGACATTGCTTCAGCCAAGGAATACAAGGTCAGTACATTATAGTAAAAATTTCTTTTCTTTTTATACCTATCAAATCGTATGATTAGACAAAGTCTTATATTAAAAAGGGTCTTGTTTCACCCCCTCCTTCCTCTGTATTCTGTAGATTTCCATTATAGTATATTGAAATCCATGCTCCGTTTTGAAATACATTTTCCCTCACCATCGGAAACCCAAATATTCATGGCGATGGTTTAGTACCTTCGAGGTGTGTTGGGGGGGGGGGGGACTGGTGATAAATCATTTCAATCGAGAACGGGAAACTACTAAGATTTTATGCTCGGAGCATTCAAGGAGGATTACCATTGATTTTGGGATTAATTATACCTCAATTTGCAACTTTGACAACTTTCGAGGGGAGGGGGAGAGGAGGGGTGTGTTGTTGACCATCTGGACCGCTCCATGTGTTATCATGTGGTAAAGAAATTATCAAGCAGTAATAGTTTCCGTATTAGAGTCTGATTAATTCATTGCTTCCTAATTTGATGACATTTATCATGTTCGATGGTTTCATTCAAAGTCCGAGGAATACCTTAGCATTTTATGAGAGGATGCAAATATTGTGGATGCTCCAAAATTTAAACAATATCGAATCTGCACTATCAGGACGCTAGTTTTTCATTTTTACAATTTTGTTGTTGCATAATGAAGTTACTTAATTCTTTAATATATATTGTAAAGTTCTCTTTTTATATCTTATGATAAAATGTTTTTTTCATTTTGTTTGTTTGTTTGTTTTTTTTTTTTTATTATTACTTTTGTTTTTGTTTTCGTTTTTGTTTTTGTTTTTATACGCCCGTCATTTGACGGGACGTATTATGGTATGGCGAAGGCCGTCCGTCTGTCCGTCTGTCCGTCTGTCCGTCTGCATATGGAACGCAATAACTTGAATACGCGTCAACGGATTTTTATGAAATTTATACATAGTGATCAGACTGTGGAGAGGAAGCCGCCTTTCGATTTTCAGGTTCATCCGATTTGTCGTTACAGAGTTATGGGACTTAGATTTTTAAAATACAGTGAAAATATACTAAAATATTTAAAAATTATTTAAAAATCTATTTCTGGTCGAAATGTTTTGAAATTTGGTATACTTCAAGTAGAAAGGATGTTCTTTGACATATGTAACGGGTTTTTAATTTTTTTGTTGCATAACCGAGATATTGTGAGTAATAGGAAAGGGGGGGGGGTTATATGCACATACATTTTAAGCTAAGGGCAAAATATAGGCGCATGGAACGCGATAACTTGAATATGCGTCAACGGATTTTCATGATATTCATACATTATGATTGGACTGTAGAGAGGAAGCCGCCTTTCGATTTTCAGGTTTATTCGATATGTCGTTACAGAGTTATGGGACTTAGATTTTTAAAATACAGTGAAAATATACTAAAATAGTTAAAAATTATTTAAAAATCTATTTCTGGTTGAAATGTTTTGAAATTTTGTATACTTCAAGTAGAAAGGATGTTCTTTCACATATATAACGGGTTCTTGAATTTTTTGTCACATAATCCAGAAATTATGTGTAATGGGGGGGGTTATATGCACATACATGTTAAGCTAAGGGCAAAATATAGGTGCATGGAACGCAATAACTTGAATATGTGTCAACAGATTTTCATGATATTTGTACATTTTGATCAGACTTTGAAGAGGAAGCTGCCTTTCGATTTTAAGCTAGGTTCATCCAATTTGTCCTTATGGAGTTATGGGACTTAGATATTTTGGTGTTGTGAAAAAAATCCCAACGGGCGTATCTTGCTGCGTGAGCGTAGGCTTTATTTTGTTTTTTGCTTTGTTTTGTTTTTGTTTTGTTTTGTTTTTGTTTTGTTTTACTTTTGTTTGTTTGTTTTTTTTGTTATATAAAATGATATGTTTACTCTGCACGTGAATCAAAGGTTTGAGGATAGAAATTCTGACTCCGCCCTGGAAAAGTACATTTATCGTTATGCTCTGTCAATATCTTACATGTCTTAGGAAAGTGCATGGGTAGCAAGTGAATGCTCTGCTTTTATCATTATTTTTATTTTCTGGTTGGTATCTCAAAATAAATACCGACGGACATATTTCACGGCATTAGAGTAGGTTTTCCAAACCAACCCTACCTGTCAGACTTCGGCTAAAAAATCAAACCATTGAAACCACAAAAGTTACTGCAACAAAAAAAAGTGCGGTCTCTGGAAGAAATTTTAGGTGAAGTTTATTATTTTACCGTTCATAACTTTTTTTTATCATTTAGATGAAACATTTGAATTTGGCACAATGATACACTAACTTTAATTCTAACAGCTGTCCTTTGCAAATATTTTGAAAGTTTGGTATAATTATATTTCTCTAAAACTTCAAACATTTAAAGTGTAACAAAAGTTATTGTATATCTTGCCGTTCCATAAAAATTGATCACGACAAAGATCCAAATTGCTATTTCAGTTATAAACAAAGATGCGCTTGTATGTAAGTTAACATCCCAGCTTGCACCTTCGACGGTGCTCGGCGCTATACGACAATAATAAGTGCAATTGTTCTACACACATTATGTAATTAAAAACGAGAAAGTCATATTGCCCCAATGTGTATATGAGAAGTCACGAGTACAAACAGTGGTATCTGTTGTGGTGCAGCAAAAACGTAGATGCTTTAAATTTACATCATGTTCCAAACGATATTAAAAAGATGACCATGAACTGATTAAAAGAAAAAAGAATAAGAAAGATTGCGTTGACATACAGCATACGCTATCGAGCTTTGTGCGCGGCCAATTTCGCGTATGAATGTATCTTTTCAACGTTTTATTTGAATGGAGAAATATAGGCAAACGCCATTATAAAAACTCTTTCCATTCACGTTAAGTCCATTCCAGATTTAAAAAGAGGAAGGGGTTACATCTGAAAACATTGATTCTTTGAAAACATTGATAGTGTTCATTGTTTTTAAAGACCGAGTACAATTGAATTCCTTTCAAATAAATAAACTATATATTTTGTATAGAGAAACGGAGAGGGGCTTTTCAGGAAATGTGTAACTTGGGAGGGGGTTACTCATCCTACTTTCGGGAAACTATATCATGATCTTTCGCACAGAATATCATGCAGAATTTATAATGTAACGCACATCAACATCGGTGGGTCTAGATTTTTTCTAGCCAATACTCTTTAAAAAGTATTTTGGCAATTTTTTTTCAATTGGTCACAGAAAGAGATTGTACATGTACACAAACGATTTGAACCCCGATAATAAGGTCTTTACCACCTTTTTATATTTTGTTTTTCTTGTTTATAATTCTTTTTAATTTGGTTTTTCTTTTTATTTATGTAATTCACTAATTAATTTAATTGTTTTTGGTTATACACTAAAACTTTGCCGCATTATATGTTAAACGTCTTTTAATTCAATAGCATCATTTAAAACCTGATAAATTTACAGCATGGACCAGACATGCACGTTTCGGGTACTAAACCCTCGTCAGTGATCCTCAGTCTAAACAATGTAATATGGCCAAAAAGTATGAAAATAAGTATGTCCAAAAATGTACCAAAAGACGTTGCAGAATGGGTGGGATATGATGCTACAGGACCCATGTTTTAGAAATTTCAAGAAATTTTTAACAGAAAATTTCAAATGCGTTGAAGAGACAGACGATCAAACCAATTTGATCGAACTTGGCTACATGTGCCATCGGGGACTCTTAGTCCACCAGCAGTGACACTCATATCTGACCTTCATCAACGCATCTTGGTTTCTTTTTCCTTTTCCCTTATACTTAGCAGATTTGAGAACTCTTCTTTTCGTTATGCTTACAATTCATACTTTTGATTACAAATTACATGTTCGATAAAGCATATACAAACTTGGACAAACAATTTTCAGTTCACCGGTATAATCCGCTGCAAAATCCTCATAAATAATTAGCATACGCCGTATTCTTCTACATCGGATTCTGATTATTCAGGGGACAAATTAATTGATTCAGCGTCCAAAACATTAATTAATTCTAACGCAATTTTCTCTTATTTTGCATACTCTTATTTATATTGAGATAAGATGCACCGGGCTCTGTTCATTAGTTGTAGAGACTCCCACATGCTGTTATCTTCAAACTGACCAGGCGCACAACAATGTGCCAATTGATACTTTAATTGCCTTTTCACATTATCAGAGCTATCAAATATTTTGCAACTTTCTGGGATTTGATCCGAAGGGTGTCAAGATTTTATTATCATCTTTATTTTGCATACTGGTGTTGCACTTTAAATCTGTTAAACAAGAAGCAGTATGGCTTCCATATTTCACATGGAGATTAACTGTCATAAGAACTTTATCTTGAGTATTCTGACCAACATTAAGGAGGCTCAATAATCGTTTGACGTCATCATATTCCCGGCTTCAATACTGGTTCGAATAGAACCGAGTGCGGTTTCGGTCTTCAAACTCCTCTAATTCGCTTGTTTCTAGATGGATTTCAACAAGTTTGGTATCGATGGAACCAGAAAATTATCATCTACAATCTGAGTGTAATATATATATAGTCAAATGCATCGTTAAATCTATATATTAAAAAATATCCCGCGCCGTAAGTGAGACACCCTTGCTACTGCCGTAAACGTATTATTTTTATAACGTCATCATCGGAAATTCAACCGTGTGTTGCTTAGTAATAAAATCAAGTAGAAAAACTAAAGTTTAATGATCAAACAGGATATTTCTTTGAGATTTTAGCAATATAATAGATAAAATATTTCAAGTTTGCTATCTCTAATTATCTTAGGTATTACAAATTTTTCTACAATATTGTGAACTATCGTACTTTGCAGCGAGATGTTATCGAATAAAGTTTCCCTATTTAAAAACTTTGAGCGAGTGAATTTTAGTTTTAACCCTGCTTTGTTCAAAGATATATCCATTTTACCAATGAGTGCACGTATTATCGAGAACGAGGGAGGTTAGTGAAATCTACTTATTGACCTTGAACGTCAAAATGTTTAAAAACGCTTCCTTTTACTTTTTCTATTTCTCTTATTCATATTTCCGTATCTCTGACGCCCGGTGATCGTTGTGCTTTGAAAAAAAAATATACCGCTTTTTTTTACATTGTTAACGCCGTTTAAAATATAACTAAATCTAAATTTCGTCTTCAGAGTTACTTATTTCAGAATCGCCCCCTTCTTTAAACATTATTGACAACCCTACCCCCCACCCCTTAAAATCGTTACTATGACAACCAAGTATTTTGAATCAGGATGAACGAAAACATGTACTTTTTTATAATCCATTTTTAAGAACCGAGTTTGTCGTTGAGAAATATGTAAAAGAAAATAATTTCTGACAAAGACTTCTTATCACTTTGATGACAAATATGGGTACTGGGTACTTTTTTTTAGATTTTCATTTTGGGTGGGGGGGTGCACAAAAATGTACGTTTCGGGAACAGGTTTAGCTATTTTACTCTTTGAAAGCATTATCTATAAAGAAATAGACATATTTGATTATATCATGGTAAAAATAATCACAAGAATGGTTTTAATGTGAAATTATTATCCCTATATCATGTATTTATCTATCAAAATTCATTGTTTTGCGACAGATCTCGGAATTGGTTTACACATGTATATTCAGAGGACCACTAGTCAATCAAATGAACGATGATATGTAATCTTACTTACAAATATAAATCATCAGACATGTATGTCAAATAAACAGAATAATTTTTTTGACTCTGACAAAGAATTTTTGGATTATTGAGCCACCTTAAAAAAGAAATAAATAGAATTGGCTTTAACTATAACATTACTAGGTGATGGGCCTTATTTTTTTTATCCGGTTTGAGATTTATTTATTAAATTTTACCCTGCATTCCATTATTAATTTTTCTTTTCAGCAGAGAAAAAATTGACGGATGGAAAAGAACATTATTTGGGGAGATGATTGTGATTGCATCAAAAGTGGAAAACCATAGGAACAATCTGATTGTATGTGGAATCATTGTGAGTACATGTACAAATAAATGTATCTGAAGATATTCTCTTCAGCTTGGTTTTTTTTATCAGATTTTCAAGTTTTTCTGGTATATAGATCGAAGATGTCTCTCTGCCCATCTGTTTAAGCTTCAGTGTATGATTTCTTAGTGAACCCAAATATCAAAAATATAACAAGTATAAACATAATTCTATACTGTTACAGATGGGTTGTCCTAGACAAGACCTTTCACTTACGTTATCATATTTGACCCAGTATTTTGCTTTTCAAAAAACTTTATTTTGTTTAACCGGTATATATCTTCAACTGAAATGGATAAGGTTGTGATATTCTATTACATACTGACTTCAGATAATAGACTCATTAGGGTTTGGAAGTATGCATTTGCCAGTCTTCATACAATTGGATAGAAGCAGAACAAACTATACGATATAACTATACATACATGTTTAGTTTCTTTTAACTTACAATTTTTATAAACGATGAAAAGACAAAAACTTAACTCCTTGATTTTCAAGGCATGAGGTCAAAGGTATAACCAGTTGTACTCGTAATGATATGGGCAGACTGCTCTCATCTTTGCCATAGCCTCCTGAGCTTATAAAATCATTTTGGAAAGCCCCTGACTCTATCCCTAGAACCAAAAGTTTATAGTAGAACCATCTGTTTATTGTACATGTATCTTCAACTGTATGTCCATAAAACTGATTTTTTATCCTTAACCTTGTAGTAATCATGGCAATAGGGCTTATTCATTTTCAACCTTTGGTCAAGACTTCCATGGGTAAGATGTTGATCTTGGAAACAGATGAATAGCATAGCTATATTCATCTTTACTTTTTATATATCCACTCGAGATATTAAGATGGTTTTGCAAATTGATATTCTTTTACATCTCTAGGTCAGAAAAACAGATGAAGAAACCAGTGATAAAACGAATAAGATAACCGTGATAACAGAGGTGAAAGGGAAAAGACAAAATAGATAAACAAAAGGTATTTATTCATCAAATCCTCACTTTTAATAAAATAAACATTATTTCTAGAGATGGAAATTATGCAATATTTTCTGTATATTTTGCTCATAAAACTTTATTTTGTATTTTAGGACGTTTGAACACTTAACAAATATGGCTGCCACAGCTCCAATTATTTGCTTACACCTTCTTGGTCTCTCCATTGCAACTCCTAATTTATCTCGAATGATATTAAAGGAAGAAAGTGCTACTCTGCTGCCAAATAAATCAACAAATGTGGCTACATGTATCAAGAAATGTGAATGACTGGTCAATGCTTCTCTACACACCAACTGCTTCATGTATTTTACCATTCTTGGAAAAAGGAGGTACTCCTCACCTTCTAAATACACTATCTTTGTTACCTCATTGGTCATCCAATATGGCTGCCGAAGACTGATTTGCTGAAACGTTTTCTCAGCAAGCAAATCAAGGAACACTGAACATTGAAGAAAGAAGGAACTCAATCATGGCTTGTCATCAATTTATTAGCAATACAAAACAATAGTCAAACTTCAAAGAAGTCACTGTAAGGATTTGAGTAATATCCTTCCAGGTTTTACCAAACAACATCTGTGATGCATTCTATAATTGTTTCAATCATCGCGTTTTGAAAACAGCAAATCTACGGGAATGTTCCCCCAAGTTTAATAAAAGTATGAGATCGATATTCCTGGGGTTACCTTTCTCCAATTTTCTCTATACTTCATTTCTCATATGTATTTGGTATTTTCCAATCAATCATATCTAGGGGAATTTTGTTATTTCTGGGGTAATGTTCCTCCAAGTTTTACCATACTATATCTGGGTAATCGTATTGCAGTTTTCATCCATATTTCTCCATGTGTTTCATATTTTTCAAACCATCAGTTCTAGGGGAATGTTCCCCCAAGTTTCATAAAAGTATCAGATTGGTATTTCTGAAGAAAGTTTCCCCCATATTCTATTTGTCATGTGTATTTTTTATTTTTGAAACAATCATTTCTAGGGGAATGTTCCCAAAATTGTAATCATACTATATCTGTGCTGTATATACTTTCATTATGTGTCAAAACAACAGTTTCTAGGGGAATGATCCCCCAAATTCCATAAAAGCATAATTTTGATATTCTAGGGGAATGTTCCTCCTCCAACTTTCAGAAAAGCATCATTTTGACATTTCTGGGGGAATGTTCCTCTATACTTCATTTTCACATGTATTTTATATTTTTGAAATTATCATTTCTAGAGGAATGTTCCCCCAAGCTTATACAATTTCGGGGGGGGGGGATTGTTCCTCCAAACTTTATTTGTCACATGTATTTCATACTTTTCTAATGATCATTTCTTGGAGAATGTGCAAAGTATCCGATTGATATTTCTGGAGGAATGTTCCTCTATGCAAATTTTTTGCAAACATTTTTTGAGATGCATATTTTAATTATTGTTTCAAGGAATATCTCTAGAGGAATGTTCCCCAAAAGTATCATAAATGTATCATTTTGTTATTTCCAGGGGAATGTTCCTCCATACTTCAATTGATTTGTAAATTATATATTTTTCTAATTATCATTTCTAGGGGAATATTCCCCCAAGTTTACGTCCAATAACACTTTCAGTTTAATAAACTCTCATCAACAATCTCTGAATTTTCTTTCATTTATATATAAATTAAGAAACACAAGATTAATACTTGATATTCAATAAAATTACATTGAAACCCAGATTTGGGACTGCAAAATGAGTCCCATATTATTCTGGACTGCATTAATATTAAATGAGATTTTTTTATCAATAATCGGATAACTACATACCAAAAACACCCATTGACGTGTACCACTGATTCAATGCTTGTTGGAAGGAAAAACATGAAAAGGGGGGGGGGGTTAGGACAACTAGGATGCACCAATATTCAAATATTATTGTTGATACATTTCATGGCATATAAATCTATCAACGTGACCTTAAAAGTTATGTGTGCCCTGTGGAATGAAACAGACGAAAAACGATACGACTCGAGGGGTATCTAAAAATAGTCCGAATTTGTATTTTATATCTGCCCTAAGTCATTCAAAATGCGTTTTATATGAATGAAACTTGTGTAGTGTATGTAATTTAGTCTTTTTTATCATCCTAGAGGTGTTTTTTAGTGATACATGAGTGTTTTCGGTACATTTTTTGGTGTTTTTGGCAAATCAGCCGTGTTTTCGGTGTTTCCGGCAATTACATGGGGTGGTACCTATTTTTAGTACTCCGACGCGGACTCCGACTTCAAAATGTCCGACTTCAAACATGTTTTTGCATAATTCTTAGTTGCTTTATTTCATTGACCGTAATTACCTGGTTGATTTTATTGCCACATATATTATGAAGATTCTCATATATGACAACTGCTGATAAAATGTTTATTCTGTTATAAATTAGCCGACCGACTTCCCCTAGCACCCTAAAACTAGTACTTGACCGACGCCGACGCGGACTTCCAAGTAAGCTGTTTATATATATATATATATATCTTTTTTTTAAACCAATATCAGCTGATTCCGACAAATACTAGTGATTAATCTTTCTTCAAATTCTTCCATATTTTACACGTACATCTTGAAATCGTTGTGATAATACCCATTATGGTGACCGACATTGTCTAGATTCAGTAATTTACTTGACCGACGCGGACCGGACTTCTAAACAGGCTGATCGAGTCGGACACCTAATTCTAAGTAATACTTGTCGACGCGGACTTCAAAACTGACCGACTCAAATATTGACTTCAAAACTGATTTTAATAATGCATGTGTATAATCTTCTTTCAAGAACGCGGACCTCTGAATATGAAGTTTGAATACTTGACCGACTCCAACACCTACTTCAGATTTATACCGACTTGGACACGCCGACTTCAGATTTATACCGACTCGGGCAAGCCGACTGCAGAGTTAGACCGACTCGGACACGCCGACTTCAGAGTTGGACCGACTTGGACACCGACTTCAGAGTTAGATCATTGACTCGAAGACGCCGACTTCAGAATTAGACCGACTCGGACACCGACTTCAGAGTTAGACCGACTCGAACACGCCGACTTCAGAGTTAGACCGACTCGGACACGCTGACTTCAGAGGTAGACCGACTCGTACACCGACTTCAGAGGTAGACCGACTTGGACGCCGACTTGAGTATTAGACCGACTTCAGGGATGCCGAGTTCAAAATAGAACTTGACTACCTCCGACGCTGACCTGAATAATTAGTAAATGTTATCATGAGCACTTAATAATGATTTGACTCACTTGGACACCCACTTTGAACAAGCTACTCTGATGGAGAATAAACAATACGAGTCGGAAACACCCTCTGAACAAAATTAAAGCTATCTATAGTGAACTGTAGTGGACCTTGACCTGTTTTCAAGTTCATTTCTGTGTATTCTTTATATTGTTCTTTGTTTATCTTTTAACGAAGGACTTATGAATACTACTATATAGCCAAAAGGATAGGACATTTTCTGGATGAAAGAAAATTATTCACTCTGATAATCATTCAAGTAGTGATATTTCGTACATGGGACATATATTCTTTCTTAAAAATTGGTTTATTTAGTCAAAATTAACATAAAATTAAGTTAAACCAATGGAAAATGGGAAATTTAAGTACTCTTCCCCATCTTGCTACAGAGACATTATTATATAGGCGCGTTCTGCCCATACGCAAGTACGCAACAGCGTACACATCATTTTGCCAAAAAATATAAATGAAGAAATAAACAAATGAAAATAAAATGTTAAGAAAATGATCAAAGTAGAAAGAAAGAAGGAAAAACAAAGGAAATTTGGCATATTGGGAATGGGCCGAAATTCGGCCATAAAACAAGGGGGAAAAACTCACTATATAATGGGGATTTCATTCTGCTCAGGCGATAGAAAAGCTACATTTGGATTTCTGAAGGAAGATTCTTAGAGATAAAAAGTCGACAACTATTATGATGGTTTACATGGAATTAAGTAGGAACCCTTTATTGATTAGGAGAAAATTGAAAGTAAAACAAGAGCCCCAAGGGGCACAACGCTCACCTGATACCCATGCATGCTCTAATTGACATACTGCTATTGAATACTGATAGTGCCAGTACCGGGATTTTAGCCCACAACCTTTCTAAAAACATTTTTGCCGGATGCAGAGAAGTTTTTTTTTTTCAGACAACCTTTAAAAGTACAAACAAGAAAAAATAGTCACATTTCAAAACAATAACTTTTTTTAAGTCATATGCCCAACTAGTATAGTTCAATTATGTAACATCAAAAATAAAATCATATTGTAAAATCCCACTTTAATGCGCAGCAGAAAAAGAATAAAACAATGAAATGATTTCATAAATTAAGTTTATTTAAAACTGAACGACCATACCTTTCATTATTGATAGCTAGCATGCCAGAAATTATAAAGCCTGACAGGCTGTGTTTGTGAAACGAGAATGCCCCCGGCGGCATCTTTGTTAGTATAAACGCCATTTTCTGTTAAGTATGTGAGAGGTCAGGGTCAGCGTAATATTGGTATCTATGGAAATATCTTGTCACAAGGAATACACATGTAAAATATGAAAGCCCTATCACTAACCAATCAAAAGTTATGCGCAATGTTTAAGTTTTTGAAAAGTACGTCAAAGGTCAAGGTTATGGTCACGAGGTCAAAATTTTGGTATCAATGGAAAGGTATTGTCACAAGGAATACACAAAACCAAGTAAGTATAAAATAATAAGTGACATTAGAAATGTAAATTTTAGTTCAGATCTCTCTGTTCTTATAGAGACAATAAATCTATATTCAATAATAAAATTTGAACTATTTCACCAAATAACTTTGATTTATATCCAAGGATAGCCCATTTAAGCTTTTACAAAGCTTATTTCCAAAGACACTCACTAGGACTTTTACAATATTTTTTTTTTGAAGATGAATTAAAATGGAATATTTTCATACACTTGAATCTTTAAGACTTGACTTACCACTGCAATAACTTTTTCCCTTGCAACCCCCTCCAAAT
Source organism: Pinctada imbricata (assembly GCA_033119305.1). NCBI lineage: Eukaryota > Metazoa > Mollusca > Bivalvia > Pterioida > Pteriidae > Pinctada > Pinctada imbricata. The sequence goes on from VSWD01000009.1 coordinate 32,970,855, forward strand.
CAAATTTTCTGACTATTAATGCAAACAACTCATACCCCCCCCCCCCCCCCCCCCCCCCCGCATTTGCAGAGATATCTTTGTGTAGTGGTTCCGGTAGTAGCAGGTACCAATAGTTCAGTACAAGTTCTAAGACTGGGTTTGATTCCCCGAGTCCGTCTCCTGCGAACTACTTCATTGGCGACGAGGTGAACGGGCCAGCTCGATCTGCAGGAGAGGTCGCAGAACCCTGCCAGGGGTTGGAGAGTGGCCACACAGCGGGGTACATCCACGGCCCTCAACGGAAAAGGGGGAAGGATGTAGTGGTTCAGGTAGCTCGATCTGCAGGAGAGGTCGCAGAACCCTGCCAGGGGTTGGAGAGTGGCCACACAGCGGGGTACATCCACGGCCCTCAACGGAAAAGGGGGAAGGATGTAGTGGTTCCGGTAGTAGCAGGTACCAATAGTTCAGTACAAGTTCTAAGACTGAGCTATTGGGATGTCCCTTTAGCTCACTCGTCAACGAGTCTATCAACCGGACGGCCGGGGTTCGATTCCCCTAGTCCGTCTCCTGCGAACTACTTCATTTGTATGCAATAGTCGCTCAGAGCGAAATATTACTTATAGTCCTAATATTGAATTTCTATGGGATATTTAACCAAATCAGCATGCAGCAAGTAACATGTCACACTACGTATATGAATACATAGCCATAGGCCTAGATCCAACTCGAAAACATGTTTATACATCAAAATAATTTAAACCTAGGAATTGATTACTTCAAGAACTATACCATCATGTATTTGTTTTAACATAACCGGTGTTACTAATCTAATTTATGTGAAAAATCGCTGACTTACCTTCACGGCGCTTCGTTGTTTCGGTACGTATATTGAAAGTGAAAGTACTTTCTATGCCTCCCGGTGGGGGCGCTGCGGACACGTGAACATATTGTGCTATTTTTAGAGTCGGAGATCCCTCTTGATATACGTCGAAGGTGTAACTACAGTTAATCATTTTAGCAGGGAATCCCTTCCCTTTTGACTGGTGAACCGGGCTGAATAAAAGGTGTCACCTCATTGGACATAACTATTGAAAATTTAAAAATAGCACATAAAATCAATGTATGATTCCCTCCTGTCTGTAGAAATTGAGCTTTGAACATGATTTTGCCTTATATGTAATCAATAGATCGATTTGAAAATATATAAGAATTAGCAAATTTTCAATTCGGAAGGAGGGGTCATTAAACAAGTGAATTTTGCAGAAAAGGTATGCATGACCCCCTTTTTTCTTTCGTTTTTATACGTGCCAAAGATGACCTAGGCCAAAAATATTCCTTAAAAATCTAAAAGTGGATATCTTGACAAAATTCTTTCACTTGTAGGGTACCATGAGTACCTCATACCTACCAAGTTTCATGACAATCTAAGAAAAAAAGGAAGTTAGATATGATAAATATGCAGTAAATGAGTGTGTAAAATCATACACTTATTGAGTTATTTAAAGAAATAGTGCAAAAATTAGCATTTCTGACTAAGTCCGAAGAGACGTCAAAAAAGCGTCAAAAATTTGAGTTCGGAGTGGAACCAAAAATAACAACACTTCTTAAGACATCTCTCTAGATCATCCTGATGCTTTCTGTTTGTCGATACGTGCTTCCGTTCTGAAGAAGAAGTTTGTCAAAGGAGGGTACCCCCCGTGACCTACTTTTGCCTGTGGTGGCGCCACCTGTTGAGGGATCCGGACGAAAAACAACAACACTTGTAGGGGACCATTAGTACTTTATACCTACCAAGTTTCATCAAAATCCCTTTAGCCATTCTTGAGAAGAAGTCGAAAATGTGAAAAGTTTACGACAGACAGACGACAGACGACAGACGACACACGACACACGACACACGACGGACGACGGACGCCGGACGGATCGCTATGACAATAGCTCACTAGAGCCTTTGGCTCAGGTGAGCTAAAAATACTGGTTGAAACTATTAAAAATAGTGAGGAAATTGTATACCAAATTCTCTCTATGAAGATTTGTTTGACAAATGTGATAGTCGTTGAAACAAAGTATACTTGATTTTTTTACGTGCACTTATCTGAACAGATTGACACTTTTGTTTTCTAACTACATGTAGTTAATATTCAATGTACAAGTTATATTTCATTATGAGTGACTCAGATTTTATTATTTTTTAGACGGTTAAATTGGATGCTCATCAGGTTGATTCTACATATTCCATTTTCATGGACCATCGGGTGATTATAAAAAAAAACTTGGAAAAGGGAGGCGGATAGCTTCCGACCCCCCTCTCTACACACACCTTGTGCCCGTGCTTACTTAACTGAGAACCCTGTATTGAAGTGCAAGCCCGATCTGGCAAGGTGGGAGGGGCAGCGGGTCCAAGGCAGAGCTCTGGTGGGGGGTTTTCTCAATAACTGTAATGTCAAAAGCCACAAATTTTCAATAAAATCAGACCACTGCATGGGCGGATACAGAATTTTTTTTCAGGAGGGGGGGGGGGTCCTAAAGTCCGAATTTTTTGAAGAGCAAAAAAAAAAAAAAAAAAAAACTAAGAAAATAAAGTTTTTTTTCAGTTCTGTTTCTAATTATTAATAAGACAGGTAACTGGAGAGCAAGAGCAATGGCGAACAAAAAGCTTGAATTTTCACATCAAAGTACTTGATTATTGATTGTCAGTTCTAATATGTAAATACAGCTAATGGCGAGCGACAGCGAGCCAGCGAAATTTTTTCCCGAGAATTGGAATAAAATTCACTGTTTGTGTCTTTTCCAGTTTCTTTTCGTTTTCTTAGTGCCCTTGTTTAATGGCTTAGGTTTAATGTATATATGTGTTGTATATAATGTCTTTTTCTGACTTTAAATTTTGAGAAAATTTCAAGTGAGTTCTCACTTGAAATTTTCTCAAAATTTAAAGTCAGAAAAAGACAATAGGAAAGCGTAGCATCATTTGAAAATAACGTACATGTATGTAGGAGAAAAATTTTGAAAAGCTGACGGCAATATAGATTTCTAATGATATATTTTTCGAATATTATGACAACAAAAGGGGAATTGGGATTTAATCTCTTGAAATATGTACATCAATTAAAAAAGAATTAGCTATGCTTCGAAAATTCCAGGGGGGGGGGGTCCGGACCCCCCCCCCCCCCTTCTGGATCCGCGCTTGCACTGGGACTCGTTCTTGTGCTAGTATTTCACATTGATAACATGAATTTCACAGTGTTAATAAAATTCATTGAGGAGTTGCAATTCAATCTCGAATTCCCTGGAATTTTATTCAATAATATCATATTTCAAACGCGGATCTAAAAGGCAGTACCCTTTCCCCAGAAGCAAAATAAATGCTCATTTTCCCTGTTCTTACGTTTATTTTTTTTTTTTTAGCTTACAACCCCATCTCCCCTCGACAGAAATTCGATTCACCCCCTTTAAAGCCTCCTACCCTCGTTCTTTCATAGCTTGAAACCCCCGCATCCCCCCCCCCCCATTTTCTTCTGTTATTCTCTTATCCGACTTTTTATCTGAAATATTTTTTATTTTCGTTGTTTTTCTTATATATATATATATTTTTCATTTATTCATTATTTTTTTTTCATTTTTCTTTTTATAATGTGCAAGCCCGGGCTCATTGGCTTACATGACAGCTACGCGCCTACCTAGGGTTCGTTGTTTGTGTCTGCAGCAGTCACCTCAACGCCTGATCACAATCATTTTAATTATTCGTGGACTGGTAAGCATATATTTGGAACTAAGATATCTTTCTTCATCCTTTGATTCAATCAGCCCCCCTCCCCTTAAAGAGATAAGCAAAATACAGAGATAGGACTGAAAATATGCATTGTCACAACCCATAATGTAATAAAATCCTATAATGTAATAACTTTTTACCTTCCAAATTAAATTTGTGTCACTCTCAATTATGTTAACCAACCACCAATCCCACACCAATGTCCCGTCGCCGTTTCGAATATATTTAGATTGATCTAAAAAAAAAAACAACTACCCATTGCCTTCGAAAATCTAATGGGCAAAGACGGATAACTCTTATGTATAGTTTGAAGTCCGCGTACTAGTTCGAAGTACTAGTTTTAGGGTCCAGAAGTCCGAGTCGGTAACGAATTAGTACACAAGATCGGTTTCTATTCAGTAAACTACGGTGCAGATGAAGACGTTATGCAAAGGTATGAATATTCAGAGAGATTCGTTTTTATAAATTGTAAAACAGACATGATATTGAAGAATAAAGATTACGAGTCCGCCGCAGTCGGACATTTTGAAGTCGGAGTCCGCGTCGGAGTACCAAAAATAGGTACAGCCATTACATGGACCCACTGAAATTAGTGAAAATCCGAACTTCTACTTCTCTAACGTTACTTGCATATAAATTCTTAAGTGAACCGATATATCGTGAAATATAGAGAGCACCTAGTTCCTGGCTCTTAATTGCAAGTTGTTTGGCAACTTCAAGTGCCCTGTTCCAATTGAATTCCACCCTACATCGATCAATCTCAGATTCTAGGCGAATGTACTTCGTCTTGGTAGCCATCTTGAAATTAGAAGTCTATTCGCGGGCATTATTACTTCGTCCGGCAGTAAAGTCTGACATGGAGAGAGTCTTGGGATAGCTGATTGATCTGCTGAAAGTGGGTCATACTTCTTTTAACTTTGTGCCACAGCATACTTAAAATTTCATCACACCAATTGTGAAACAGCTGAACTAGGACAAAGTTCAAGCCAAAGAACAAGAACAGACCTGGAGAGTACATGTCCTGGTACTAATGGATAGGTAATGAAAAAGTAGATGTTACTCTGAGGTTGAGGTCACAAGGTCACGAGGTCAAAAATTTTGGTATCCATGGAAAAGTCTTGTCACAAGGAATACACATGTGAAATATGAATTCCCTATCACTTTAATAAAAAAAAGTTACAGCCAAGGTTCAAGTTTTTCAAAAGTAGGTCAAACTCAAAGGTCAAGGCCAAAAGCATGAGATATCTTTTGGTATCCATGGAAAGGTCTTAATTGTCATAAGGAATGTACACATATTAAATATGAAATCCCTATCACTTACCATTCAAAAGTTATAGCCGAAGTTAGTTTTTCAAAAGTAGGTTAAATCAACTCCAAGGTCAAGGTCAAAAGGTGGGAAGTCCTTGTTTATCGCACATGTAAATCACATAAAGTGCATATCATGGGATATTTTTTAGGTGTACCAGTTACATGGTAACTAAGCCTACAAATTTGTGTAGTCTTTAAACTAAAGGCATGGTATTTCCAGCTTTTAATACACTGAGGTTGATTTTCATCCTAGTTATTAATAATAACTTCATATTGATCTTCAATATAAAAAAGCTTATAAATAAATAGATAAATAAAAATGTCAGTATGGTCAATGTGGACAGGGATTTCGAGGACAAGACAAGACAAGACAAGACAAGACAAGACAAGACAAGACAAGACAAGACAAGACAAGACAAAAATATATATATTGTATACTCCAGATTGCATCACTTTACTGCATTTTTCATAAATGTTCCTGACTGAAAAGTTGATTTCATTATCTGGAAATTCGACACATGATGAAGTCAACTTCCTATATCTGCCGGATTGCCAAATCAGCAAATGTCCGATATTGTATATAATTGATATAATTTAGTTACATCTAAACCTTTGAACAAAGAAAAAATTACACGCGAAATTCATAACGTAAACAAACACTTCACTGACAATCACAAGACCCTGCTGGCAGCTCCAATGTTGTAAAGTGCATTATTTAAATAGGATCAGAGCAAACATGGTTAGTTATTTAGTGCTGGGTAACTTTATAAGTTATTGAGTCGCTCACCACATTGAGTTGCATCGCGCACCAAGGCCTGGTCAAGTCAGCAAGATGTCCGATGAGGTCAGGGTCAAGGTAACAACTAATTAGACCTTGGTCAATCCGCTGGTCATAACATCTGTTTTCTGTCACTTCTGCGGGAGAAATGCAAACGCGTGAGATAAGGTTCAAAAGTGGGAGTCTCCCGGGAGAGTTGACAGGTATGATCCCAAACTTGATAATTACAATCACTACATTATTGTACATGCTTACAGAATTTCCTTTTCGACATCATTATCAATGTCCAATCAAAGAATGCTTTCATAGACAATTTAATTATGACCCAATAAAAGATGATTTCACACAGGCCAAGACCTAGCATCACAACATTTGACGTTACTTGTTAAATGTGACGTCAAAACCTATCCATGACGTCATAATCAAAAATTACATCAAAAGTTGTGATCTCGGCTGTTGGATTGCCTAAAATGACAGTCCAACGGTAATATTATGAAAATGGTCTTATCCAAAAGCTCCGATGTTAGATATTTTGCGACCTACCGCCTGACGAAATAGCTGAAGATAGAATTAAATATTATCCGAGTATTTCAAATATAATCTCTAAATATGGAGAAATAAAATCAATTATATAAAATGTTTTGTATTTGCTAATGTAAACATGAATACGTATTTAATATATAATATAGTCATTTGAGATAAAAATATCGAAAAATATATTCGTCAATTTTGCACATGCCACTTCCTTTTCATGATAGAAGCCGCCATTGGAGTACCGTGAGGTGCGAGTTTGTCCAAGAAACGTTACTTTTTAGCTTTTAAAATGAATTATGTATAATGAAAACGTGCAGAAATTGAAAAGGGTTGCATGATAACGATTTTTCATGCAAAATACGAGAACACAAGATTAAGAAAGAACGAAACGACCGATAGCAACACGTGTTAGTTAGAATTTCCTCACATTTGGTTTCTCTTTACTCGCAGCTAAGCTATAGTATATAATACGTAGCATACCATATGATAATATGAATTATGGCAAAGCCCTCGATGCAAAGCTAAGTCATTGTAGTAAACTGGTGCTTGTACTAGACTGGTCCAGTACGACGTCTCTTTGGCTCACTCGGTAGAGCATCGGACTTGACATCAGAAGGTTGCGAGTTCCCAGGTGTAGTCTTGTGTTTTCTACAATGGCACCCAACATAAATCCCACAGAGAGTCGGTGGGTTGGAGGGTGTCGAAGAGGGGAAGGGAGGCCAAAAATTGAAAGGGGAGAGTAGTGTAGTAAACTTGTGCTAGTACTAGACTTGACCAGTGGGACGTCTCTTTTGCTCACTTGATACTGCGTCGGGCTTAACATCAGAAGGTTGCGAGTTCGATCCCAGGTGGGGATAGTCTTGTGTTTTCTACATCATATTTGATATATTGTATGTTATGTAGGATATGTTGGAGGGGGGGGGAGTATTATTTGCATATTGTGTTCTGAAATGATGGGCACCAATATCAATAAATTTATGGCGTGAATTTATTGAGAAAATAAACAATGATAGGTGTTTTTTTTTTCCTTGTTTTGGGGCCGAAATTTCGGCCACTTTCCCAATGCCAAATTTCCTCTATTTTTCCCAAAAAATCACCCTGAAATTCCAAAGAGGAATTATGAAAAAAATCACCTGAGAAAAGAAGACTCAAAACCTGGAAGTGAGCACAAAATGTCATTTTTCGAAGTGCATCTTTTAAAGTTTTTTATTCATCCCTTGTTCAGTTCAAGCAAATCAATAAATTATCAGTGTTAATAAATGATACTTTAGGGTTATATTTTGGTGAGAATTTGTTCCAAAATTTTCCCAATTTTAGCAAAATGGCGCAAATTTTCCCAAATGGGACAGGCACAGGCACCTTCCCCAAATTAAAAAAAAACCCTGAATGAAAAAGAATAAATAGATAAATTAAAATGAATAAATAAGTACTGGTCGAGCAGATATTTCCGAACTGAAGATATTTCCGAATGATTCGCTGGTTCGGCTACTTGGAGGTTCTTTTTCACAATTTTGTTGATACAGGTGTTAAGATATTCAGAAAAATAAACTACATGCAAAAGGAAATCTCAAAATAACTTCATTTGGTATGTTTTTAGCATTTGTTTCTCCTGCAGTTCGCAACTTTCGTCAGTTTAAGAGCCGAGGAAAGTGACGTCATTGAGTTCCAAACAGCTATTAACCTAATTTCGGAGTAACGCATTTTCCAAAAATCTATTCTTGTCAACAAATCAATATGAGCATGCATTAAGAGGAGCCCAGGGCAGGATATTTACATTGAAGAAAAGAAATTACATGTGACAGAATACAAAAAACTTTGGACATAAATCGGAAATAATCGTATCTCACCATGGTACAGAAAGGCGCTTTAAAACTAGCTTTAGTAATTTTTTTTCGTTTAATGTTGACAAAGAATTCTTCATTAAGGTCATAAGGTAAACATCAAGTTTTTAAAAAATTGATCCACATTTGACCCCAGGAGAGGCGAAAATGCAAATCGTTCGGAAATACCTTTAGTAACATGCGTGAAATGGCCTTTTAAGGGGTTTATTAAAATACCGTCAAATCGGCATTCGTAGGTGGATTTTCAAAATTATTCTTGCATCTGTATAAAAAGGGTGAAGCATAATTTGTTCCAAGTCTCACAGTAAATGGACATAAAGCCGATTTATTGATGAAAAACCGCGAAAATCGTTCGGAATTATCTGCTTGACCAGTAGATTAGATTATAGATAAATAAATGAATAAATAAATCATTGTCTATTTAGATACCATGCAGACGATTAGTAAAATTGGAAAGCCGTCCCAAGATACTTCATGTTCTTTGAGTTACATTTTGTATTCAGTACTGACAATAGCCACAACATAACTTAAAACTTTACAGGTTAGCACTTGAAATCAATTGAAACGAACAAAGCGAAATACACATCGGTAAGAAAAAATGAAACGTACAGCACTTCATTGCGAAAAAAACATCGTGCAGTGAATTCAAATGAACAATAATAACCCTCAATCTTTGCACTTTTGTTTAGTAAAATTTGGCAGATCTTTTCTACGATCATGAATTGCCCAAAACTTAAGTTTTTCTTGATAGCTAGCGGTCTTATACAAAATAAGTCATGAAATAGATCAGTTTCGCATCTTATTACATAAACGAGCAATATGTAGTAATTAGACGAAACATGGATTTAATTTATTTTCTTTTAAATGATTCTTACTCTTACACCATGTAAAAACCGAATCTACACCATAGCTACAATAATAGGGAATCATCTAGAAATATTTTTGTGTAAATACTGACTAAAAATGGTGGGGCACGTAAGGCTGGGATCTAGATGGAAGGTTTTTGAAAGGGTCAGTATGATTAGTGCTCCAAGTAGCATTCAAGATTTGGTGGCCAAAAAGTGACCTTGCTTAAATTTTGGTTGCCATTTCCAAAATTTGGTCGCAGTAAGCAAAATTTTGGTCGCTATTTGTGTATGTTTGCTTTTCCAGAACAAAAACCTGTATTCTCTCATAAATAAACTTTTTAAAGTCTATACAGGGAAAGCCTCGGTAGAAAACACTTTGACTTAATCAGTTTTATACTTGCACCAGCAGGACTCGCGCAAGCTATCTTTGAAGTTTTAAAACAAAGAAAGAAAATTGTATTTGACGTAAGTCTTGCATGTACTTTCAAATCACAGACATTCTAAGATGTATACGTGTATGAAGCCATTCATTGTACGTTGAAAATAATTGTATTCATTGCTTAATAGATAAAGTTACGCAAGGGTAGACATTGCCGAGGTAGACATTGTTTATTAGTCATTTAGTGTACGTACATGTGTCAGCAGTCTGCCTCTATTAGCTATACTTTATTGATTTTATAAATGTACTTTAAATATTACTTCACCGAAGCAAATCTGTTATTCATGTGCATCGAAAAGAATTTTTTATTATCGTAAATTGTGATTGAAGAACGGTCGAGAAAGAATGAAGATGCATTTCTGAGAAAAAAGTTTCTAAATTAAAACTGACAAACACCCCTATTCCAACATTAAAAAATAAGTCATAATCTCTCCTCAGCAATTGTTCATCTATTTTCATTTATTTACTATGTATTTTTTCTCTTTCTATTTGCGTAATACGTATTGGTACCCGCCTTAATCGTGATCCCATTCAGTGTATTGGGGTTAAAATTTAATTCTTATACATCAGTACAAAATTTGTTTAAGTCGGCGCCCGATTTTTTTTATGGTTGCGAGTTTATTTAAATTAAGGTCGCAAAATCAAAAAAAAAAAAAAAAAATCATTTAATGTTTATTGATTTTATTTTATAGGCGGTTTAAGACAAGATGCAGATCTTTGTGAAAACTTTGACTGGCAAAACAATAACCCTTGAGGTCAGTGGTGACTATATTTCAAACACTTTATTGCATATTATTATATATATATATATATATATCATATCATATTATTTATATTTCACTTGAAATATTGGAATAAAAAATAAAAGTTTCTGTATTACTATTAGAGGATTTAGTTGTACAATGTTATCATATGGAAAATAAGTTGATAAATTGTAGAAAAATCAAATTGTCTTTTTTGCAGGTTGAGCCAAGTGATACTATTGAAAATGTAAAGGCCAAAATACAGGACAAAGAAGGTATAAATCAATTTAAAATTACAAGACACACTCAGATGTATAGAAGTAAGGGATAGACTTTATGGCATGTACATATTGTATCGTTACATCATACATGTACATGTCAATATTGCTAATTATTTTGAATGATATTCTCCCTAAATGTCACTCTTGCATTGCAGGTGATATAAAAGTACTTCAATCATAGATTTACGTTTGTAAAGCTCAACATAAAACATGCATGTTTAGTATCATAAGAAAAGATTCCCTAGGTCAAAATATTGATAGATTACATGTACATTTGCAAGGATGGTATTCTAAACATAATAAATTAGTTTGTAGCAGCCGTGATGATTAACGCTTAGGACACCTTATGAAATATGAGTATGATTTCAAAGAGCGTGCCCAATGCTGAGCTGCTAAATTTTAACGGACGGTTTTACTTTAACAAAATGTACATGTATTTTTCATGGTTTTTCCATATATACCATACAAGTTATGGAAAAAGAATCTTAGCTTAAAGCTGATAAACCAGACAGATGTCGCCTACATCCAGTGATTGGGAAGGAAGTTTTGTGAATGGGCCATTTTCCAATACATTATTTTCTACAGTGTTGATGGATCACTACTTAGATAGTACTCGGATGTCAATGGTCCATTTTTAGCTCACCTCGACGAAGTTGAGATGAGCTTATGCTATAACCCCGACGTCCGCGTCCCCGTCCCCGTCCGCGTCCCCGTCCGCGTCCGCGTCCCCGTCCCCGTCCCCGTCCGCATCCGGTTAAAGTTTTTGGGGTAACTCAGTATCTGACAAAGTACTGATGTTACAGTAACCAAACTTGCACAAGTGATTCATCTTGGGATGCTGAGGTGAACCCATGCATCGGATGCAGCATCTGACCTACATTTTCCGGTTGAATGACTTTGTCAATGTCTGGTTAAAGTTTTTGGGGTAACTCAGTATCTGACAAAGTACTGATGTTACAGTAACCAAACTTGCACAAGTGATCCATCTAGGGATGCTGAGGTGAACCCATGCATGGGATGCAGCATCTGACCTACATTTTCCGGTTGAATGACTTTGTCAATGTCTGGTTAAAGTTTTTGGGGTAGTTCAGTATCTGACAAAGTACTGATGCTACAGTAACCAAACTTGCACAAGTGATTCATCTTGGGATGCTGAGGTGAACCCATGCATCGGATGCAGCATCTGACCTACTTTTTCCGCTTGAGTGATTTTGCCTTATACAGCCAATATTGAGCAAAGTATAAGTGCTACATGTACCAAACTTGCATATTGGATGTATCTTTGATCAAACTTTCATAATATGACCTTGACCTACTTTTTCCACTTGAGTGATTCTGCCTTTAAAGGCTAATATTGAGCAAAGTATAAGTGCTACATGTACCAAACTTGCATATTGGATGTATCTTTAATCAAACTTTCATAAAATGACCTTGACCTACTTTTTCCGCTTGAGTGATTTTGCCTTTAAAGGCTAATATTGAGCAAAGTATAAGTGCTACATGTACCAAACTTGCATATTGGATGTATCTTTGATCAAACTTTCATAAAATGACCTTGACCTACTTTTTCCACTTGAGTGATTTTGCCTTTAAAGGCCAATATTGAGCAAAGTATAAGTGCTACATGTACCAAACTTGCATATTGGATGTATCTTTGATCAAATTTTCATAAAATGACCTTGACCTACGTTTTCCGCTTGAGTGATTTTGCCTTTAAAAGCCAATATTGAGCAAAGTATAAGTGCTACATGTACCAAACTTGCATATTGGATGTATCTTTGATCAAACTTTCATAAAATGACCTTGACCTACTTTTTCTGCTTGAGTGATTTTCCCTTTAAAGGCCAATATTGAGCAAAGTATATAAGTGCTACAAGTACCAAACTTGCATATTGGATGTATCTTTGATCAAACTTTCATGAAATGACCCTGACCTACTTTTTTTCACTTGAGTGATTTTCTTAATATACATGTACTTAGAGATATGATTAAATTGAACTTTGCTGCCGCGAGGTGAGCTTCGTAATCTTTGATTACACTATGTTTCAAATGTATGGGACTGGTGCATGACCCCGTCCTTCCTTATGACTGTTATAATAATAATAATAAATACTTTATTTTTAGAAGGTAACTCAATTAGTACAAAATATACTACTCTCCCTTGAGGCCTTCTCATCAAAAACCATACATGTTAATACAAAATGATAAATTTTATACATGCAAACATAGAGTATACAAATCTTAAGCATTGAACATGAAAGAGAAACATTTTTCTTTAAAAGTTTTGACAGATTCAGATTTTTTGACATTGTGGGGAATTTCATTCCAAATAAGACTTCCGGAATACTGCAAAGATTTTTTGAAAATTTCTAAGTTTGGCTTTGGAGGTTTTAGATTTTCGCCAGCCACTGACCTAAGATTGTAATCCGATAATGGTGCCTGAAAAAGATCCTGAAGATAAGAGGGGGCTAATTGATTCATACATTTGTATACCAAAACACTTTTTGAAAATTTCACTCTTGCTTTGAAATCAAGCCAATTTAATTCTCTGAAGAGAGGTTCACTTGGTGAATCAAAAGGTTTGTCCAGAATTATTCTTGCGGCTTTCTTTTGTAATTTTAGCATACGATAGGTATTTTGTTCTGAGCAATTTCCCCACAATGTCAAGCAATAATCAAACAATGGTAATATATAAGCATTGTAATAAAGTATTCTAGTTTCTTTTGGAAGATATTTCTTTATTTTAGATAAGAGAGTCAGTTTTGCATTAACACTTTGAACTACATGATTAATTTGTTCCTCCCATTGTAAAGACGGATCCATATATACACCTAGTATCTTATGTTCTTTTACATTTTCAATATGAATCCCATTCAAAGTTAATTCCAATGTTCTGTTAGACAGTCGGGATAATTTTTGGGATGTACCTAGTAGCATACACTTTGTTTTATTGACATTTAAGTTCATTTCATTTGTTTCACACCATTTTTGAATTTGAATTAAATCACTTTGTAACTTATCCTCTATTGAATCAATGGTTGATGCTGATGCACGAAGAGTTGTATCATCTGCAAACAAATCTGTCCCTGAATGTTCTGTCACAAATGGAAGGTCATTTATAAATAGTAAAAATAAGAGAGGGCCAAGAACAGATCCTTGTGGAACTCCCTTTGAGATTATTTCAGGAGTTGAAGAAGTATTGCCTAAACAAACTTTTTGAGTTCTACTTTCTAAGTAGGAAGTAAACCAGCTGATACTACTTTCATGGAAATTATAACATTTCATTTTAGATAGGAGAATTTTGTGATTAACTAAATCAAATGCTTTGGAGAAGTCTAGAAAGATAGCACCAGTTAGATTTCCGTTATTCATTTCATGAAGGACTGATTCTGTGATTTTTGTTAATGCTGTTTGACATGAATAAGAATGCCTAAAACCTGATTGTTCCTTATGAATAAGTTCATTTTTGTCCAAGTACTCATACAAAGAATTTGCTATTTGCCTTTCTATTATCTTTGATATTGTTGGTAAAATTGAAATCGGTCTGTAATTTTCTGGAAGAGATCTATCGCCTTTTTTATAGATTGGAGTGACTTTGGCATTTTTCAACAAAGCTGGAAATCTGCATGTTACAATACTTATGTTTACTAAATGGGTAATTGCCTTAGTTATAATTGGTGCGGAAAGTTTGAGTATTTTAGGACCCACACCATCGAGTCCTGTAGATTTATTGATATTTAGATTTGATAGGGACTTATAGACATCATGTTCTGTTGTCATATCTATACAGAATGGTTCAACATCACATAATTTGTTTAACAAGGCATCATTGAGAGGATCTGGATTGAAATTTCCATCTTTCACTATGATTTTGTCAGCAATACTTTTAAAATGACTACTGAAAGCATTAACTATGTCCTGTAATTCGGTAGATGTATTGTCCTCATAGTTAATATGATTTGGCAGGGGAGGCTTAGTTTTATTGTTAAGCTCATTCAAATAACGCCAAACTAGACTAGATTTTTTGTTTTCCTCAATTGCTTGTTTGTAGTGATCAGTTTTTGATTTTCTTAACATTTCTGTGACTTTATTTCTCCATTTTTTATAATTTTCCATGTCTCGTTTTCTATGGAAATTGTCCCTTTTAAGCATGGCATCTTTAATTTCTTGTGTAAGCCAAACTGGTTTTAAGTTATGTTTTACACGTTTTGTCTTAAATGGGGCATGGATGTTGAGGACCTTATTAAACAAAGAATAGAATTTGTTTAAAGCTTCATCACAGTCAGTTATTTGAGAAATTTCATCAAAATCTTCCCTTTTAAGATCATCCAAAAATTTCTTTTCATCAAACTTTTTGAAGTTTCTGTATTTGATTTCCAAATGTTTATTTTTCTTTTCATTTTGAGGAGTATGACGAGTAACACAGACAGGATAGTGGTCACTTATAGCATATGTGGGTACAAGTACCTCACTAATATTTTCTGGTTTATTCGTATAGATATGATCTATCAAGGTCTTTGTTTCTTTAGTTACTCGTGTTGCATTTTGGATTTGCTGTTCAAAATTGTATGTTTCAAAAAGAGTTCTCCATTTTGTGGGCATAGGGTTATGCATAAGGTCAACATTCATATCACCGGCAATTATAATCTCTATATCACTATGATCAATAGCTTTTGAAATTTGATTTTCAAAGTTATCAACCCATTCAGCTGTTGATTTTGGTGGTCTATACACAGAACAAAATAGAATGGGTTTGGCAGAATGCATGTTAATTTCTATCCAAATGGATTCTATATTTTCATGTTCCAAGTCGTGTCTTCTTTTATAGTTCAAAGAATTATTAATATAAATAATAACCCCCCCTCCCTTACCTCCTTGCCTGTCAGACCTTTCAAATGTATAACCTTCCATTTGTAACTGTTCATCAGGTGTATCATCACTAAGAAATGTTTCGCACATACCTAACAAGTCCATAGATCTCGTATCTTCTAGTAAGTATTTAATTTCATCAAGTTTAGGATTTAGATGTTGGATATTGAGATTGCACATCCTTATGCCTTTCTTTACTAAGCCAAAAGTGGAATAATTTTGAGATTGATATGTATTCATATTCACATTTTGAATTTCTGAAGAACATATGGAGAATTGATTATCTCTACAATGGGGGGAGCTGTTTGTGCCAGAAGTCATACAGATACTTTCAATTTCATTTGTTGTTGAATTAGTATTTTCAGAAAATACTTTAAAAGAATTTGAATTTTCTTCTGAGAATTCTTGTAAACAATGTAGATTATTGTTACATATTTCACTCCTAATATTGCTTTTGACCTCAAGGGAGGGTTTGTTCTTAATAAAAGTAAATTTATACAATGTCATATCTGAACATGAACATTCATAGTCATTACATTCTGTACATGAGAGGGTATTTAACAAGTCAAAAGGATTTTGTGTTGAAATTCCATGGATACACAGAGGAATGTTATCAGTGTTCACTTCTGGTACATTGTTACTTATGTTGGCACTCTCCTCCTGGCCGTCCCATCAGTTGTATAGATTGCAGAATTTCGCTTTATGTCCCTCGCGTTTACAAGAGTGACATTGTACAGGTTTGTCATAACGGCAGGCTGCTATGTTGACTATTTTCAAAATGACTTTGTATAAATCAGATATGAATGCTAAACAGGATACTTGGTAAAATATGAATGAATATTTCCTCTGTACAAACATCTGTGATTTTAATCCTAGGAATCCCTCCCGACCAGCAGAGGTTGATTTTTGCCGGCAAGCAGTTAGAAGATGGCCGTACCTTGTCGGACTACAATATCCAGAAAGAGTCTACCTTACACTTGGTGTTACGTCTTAGAGGAGGTGCCAAGAAAAGGAAGAAGAAGAACTACACAACCCCAAAGAAGAACAAGCACAAGAAGAAGAAGGTCAAGCTGGCTGTACTGAAATACTACAAGGTATGTGTTAGAAATAATGTTCCTATGATTTGATGTCTATTTAACTTTTCTTTTTATGTACGTGTGTGAAGGAGCTGTAAAAATAAGGCAGAAAATCTGCCCTGAGAGAGTTGAAATTTCAAAATGCAAATTTTGGAAACCTTTTCATTAAAAATGACAACTTAAAATCCTTCGTCAGGTTGGATTTATTATTTACAATAAGAATGAAGTTTGGATTAAAAAAGGTGTTTTCAAGTTTTGCTTCAGACACTGCAAAGGGGTGGGCCACGAAGCCCCTAAAACGGCCATGCAAATTTCCTTAAAATTATAATTAATGAGAAATACTTGATACTACACATAACATATAATGAATGTTTCCCGCTTTTATTGAAAGGAACATATCACCAACCGAAGCACCATAGGAGGTCTTATGACATCATCAAGTGACGTCATTTTGACGTTATTGACAAAACACAGTCAAAAAACTGAAAATGTGTCCTTAGCGGAGAATTTCGATGTGGCCTCAGGTGTCGAGAAACATAAAACTTTTATGACAAGAAGATATATTGATTATCTTTCATTTTTTAATTTTTCATGTTTCTCGATGCATGTGGCCAATGCAAATTTGAAAGAAACATGTAGGTTTTGCAGCAATTTCACAGAAAATTTCTGATTTTGGGGTTTTAAAAGGGCTCAAAGCTACTGCTAAATGCATTATTTACAAAATCTCAACACATAATTTGTTAAAGAACTTAACAAAGTATCATATCACAACAAAATATTCAATCAATTTAAATGTTAAGGAACAGGGCCGATTTAGGGGCTTCGTGGCCCTACCACTTTAATTCAAGTATAGCTAATTACAATTTTGATGCAAGACAATACATTTTTATATGGACATTTGTTATAATGTGAAGATGTAGATGTGAATTTGACAACATTTTTCGGTCCAATGTAGCAATGATGACCGATGCTTAGGACACCTAGTGAAATAATATATGAACAAAGATGCATCTAATCTGAGCTGCAAGATGGATCCAATTCTTATTTCAATTTGTCTACATTGTAAATGAAAATTATTAAAGTTCTGTATGTGAATCAAATGCAATTTTAAGTGAAATGTTTGTTGTGTTCAAAAATGTAGATTTAGGTTTGATAAACGTGGGTGGTACCTACATGGTCATCTGTTTAACACTGTGATTTGTAACCTTTGCTTTCACTTGGAATGATAATTTGAATTGCCAGCTATTTAAGGTACTTTGATAGACATTTGGCAAAAACTTATTGCAATAATTTTCCATTACAAATATAGTAAACATGAGACATGTTTCTCTTTGAAAATTTTTTGTTACTCAATGTTGAGATTTGTTGATTAAAAAGTATGGCAACTTGCTGGAAGACTGACTACCAGTAAAAACAGGTAGTTTTGCAAATTGGATGCCAATTTTTGAATGCACCATAGCATAAACTGCTGACGCCATAGAATTATCATTTTAGATATTTGAACAGGTTAAGCATGAGATTTTGTGATAGGAAGGTTTAAGGTCACAAGCCGTGCTGTTAAAAATATGGGGTGTAGATTTTTGACAAAAACAAATCGAATGCAAATTCAAGTCAAATACAATGTATAGCTACAAAAACGTAATTACAATCAATACATTTTTAAATGGACATTTGTTATAATGTGAGGATGAAGATGTGAAGTTGACAACATTTCTCAGTCCAATGTAGCAATGATGACCGATGCTTAGGACACCTAGTGAAATAACATATGAACAAAGATGCATCTAATCTGAGCTACAAGATGGATTGATGTCTTCTGTCAATTTGTCTATGTAAATGAAAATTTTGAAGATATACATGTAGTTCATTCATTAAACATCATTCTTGCTGTAATTTATTTATATGTATCTAAAAAAAATGGAGATTTAGGTATGACAAGCTCAAATGGTACCTACAACATTTTCCTGTTAAACACTGACTGAGAACCTTTCCTCTCATCTGGAATGATAACTGAATTATTTGAATAGCCTGCTATTTCAGGTCCTTTGACAAAAACGTGTTCGATACTTTTCAGTTACATTTCAAAATATATTAGACAGCAGACAAAATTCTAATCTGTGCTGTATCATTAGGTTTTTGTTGAATGGGAAATTAACTGAAAAGAAAAATATAATTGAAATGGACATTATTGTTTAAAGATAATAAGTTTTTAATTTATCATAATTGGTCTGCTCCCCAAACAAGGAACCAAAAACAAAACCCATTAGAAGATATATCCCTCAAATTGTAAAGAGTAACTTTTTGATTTCCATTTCTAAAGCGATTTTCAGACTATAAGTGGCAATGAGGACATCTTAGGACACTTATGAGATTTATGATTTCATTTAAGCGTTACCAAAACTGAGCCACATCTTTACAAGATTTGACAAATCATAATTGTTTTTTTACTCGTTATTTTTCAAAAAAAAAAAAGAAATGACCAGAATTGTTTGACTGTAGCTTATGGCTTTACCAATTTAGAGGTTGATTTGTTTTAAAGTTATTATGACTTGAGTAAAAGAGAATCAATTTTCATAACTTGGCTAGGAGACTCGGAGTGAACCACATGTGAACAGAATGTTAAATCTGGAGTTGCCAACTGTTGGTGTATATGCCTCGTTTTGCTATCAATGTAAATATGTCAGTCATGATTTTATACACTCTTGTCAACTCTGGTCTCTCAAAGATAAAGATATTTCTGTAGAACAAGAGATGATGACCATACAGTGTTACACTAGATTCTACTGTTCCTACTTTTTCCTACTATTTCCTACTTTTCCTACTTTTTTATTTTGATCCTATTTTTTCCAACTTTTTCTCCAAAACCTCCTACTATTCCTACTTTTTTCATCCCAAAAATTAAAAAAATATCTGCAACTGATCTAAATCAAAAGGTTATACGTAATACTAAATTTTAGAAAGTATATCTATTGTTTACATCATACAATGAAGATGCTCATGGCTCGATTTACATGTTAGTACAAATTTGAACTAATTGTGAAGACTTTTAAAGTGTCCAGAAACTGAAGGGGATGATCAATTTACAATGAGAAGGAGGCACTGGCTTTAAACTTTCAATTGTAAATAAACGTCTTATACACTAATTCAAAAGTTATAAATTTTCTGATGTCTTAGAAAATAAATATTACCACTCCATTTTACTTAAACATGTTAATAGCAACATAAATTTCAATTACTTCTAGCTCGCTTTGCTTATCATGGACACCTTATTCAAAGTTTAAAAAATTTTCGGGCTGGCTACGCTCGCCCATTCATAATGTTTTAGATGAAAAAATTATTTGGCCTGAATTTAATTATTTCAATAACATACAGAAACTAGAAAGGTTTCTTGTTGCCGTTGCAACAAGAGTGTCTTCCTCCTATACAATTTTTGGTTTGGAAATATGAAGGATGTCACATTACATGTATTTATATTATATATTTAAGTTTTCAAATAGCAGTAACATTAAATTTTCAAACCGATAATTGTTGGTGAGCAACCATTTGATTTTTTTTGGGGGGGGGGGGGGGGGGGGGGGGCAGGAATTCTATTGCCAGCCGGTAAAATTTTTTCAGCAATTTTCTGAGCAGGCCATTTTTTTTAGCCATTACCAGAGTCGGAGAAAAATTTTCGCCGGTTCTTCGGGCCGGATTTAAACAAATTGTCAAATGTTGTGAATGTCTGTGTAAGTTAAACTCCCCGCTGTTACAGAGTATGAGTTAATAACCGTTCCTTCAGATGTCTCTTTGCAATTAGCAAATTTCAGACAGATTGTATGATGTTTAAATAGAACCTTTTCTAGATTTTTGTGCCTATGCGTATTAGGTCTCTGGTAGATACAGCTATGTGAACAGTTTGTATTTATATTAATTAATTTTTTGACTTTAAATTGTCTGGCACAAAGGACCAGCAAAAATTTCCATATCATGCAATGCATCCTTACTTTTGTATGGTCCGGGAAAAAAAAATTGCCGGCCCTTTGGGCCAGAATATTTTTTTCAGCATTTTTCAGAGCCGGGATTTTTTTTTGCAAATTCTTCCTGCCCCCTTCCCCCATAAAAAAGGCGAGCTCGTAGCTGTAGAACCAATTTTCTTGAGAAGAGAAATGGTAATAACAAGTTACGTTCAATATATATATATAAATACCATGAGGTTCTCGCTGTGCAGGTTCAAATTTGGACCCCCCCCCTTCCCTTTTTTCAAAGTTTATTTTGAATTTCCATCATGGCGACATCGTTCAATATAAACAGAACTGTTTTCGAAAAACGAGGGGAGGGAAGAATGTTGGAGAAATTGTTCATCAATTTTTAAATAAACCAACCGAAAATTATGTTCGAACGTTTGCTAGAATTAGAAATTAAACTTGATGTTCAAAATATAGTTATTGAAGTTTAGAAACAGGTTTGTAGGTTAGAAATCGGAATCAAACTACCACTTTTTGTGTGTAAATTCTGGTTTGTAGCTGATCTCTTCTAAATTAATCAACTGTTTTAAAATTGTGTATATCGAAATGTATTTATGAAATGCATATTCATCATTGCCGTGAAATCGGAATTTGAAAATCTCAACACTGCTTTTCTCGAGTCGGACTCGGACTACCAATTTTAGTGTGCGCCCGATCTGTTGGCGTGAAGGTGTATCGAAATACCCAACTCAAAATTTCGATGCTCATATCTTTTCAACAGTAAGAGATAGGAAAAATCAGAAAGACTAAATAAGACAGATATATGGATAAAAAATAATAATATTGAAATTTTTAGGAAACTTCATAAGCTTAATTTTTGTTTACTATTATAAGCAAAAAAGTGTCTTCAGCCTATGAACTTATGAAGGACGGTGAAGGACGTCATCGTAATAAATCGTTACAGTGTGCATCTAGCATTTCATATCTTGCATGGCTGTCGACTTTCAAAAAGAATGGAAATTGTAGATAGCAAAATACGAGATATTTAAGCTTACAAATAGCAAAACATGAAATTTTCGGTCCTTTTGAGTAATTCGACGCTCCCGTCAAATATTTGAATCTACTAAAAAACATGATAAAAAAAATAACAGAGACCAAAAATAAAAAAGACCAATCTAGCTTTTACTCCAAACGTAACGTTGGAGAACTTTCATTGTCCTAGCTTACAGGGTTCTTGAGAAATCGCTGATCCAATTTTCCACGGTTACGAAAACAATAGGTCTTCCGACAGAAGTCGGAAGACCTAATAAGACCAAATCTGCTTAGAGAAAAAAGTTCAAATACTTCCTGGACAGGGATTAAGATTACATAATTTTGTACTTATTGCACAAAACAATTTCAGGAGAGAACCCAATTACTTCTTGCAAAGTTAAAATAATGAAATTCAGAAATGACAAATTCTAAAAAATATTAGTAATAATCATGATAATTTCGCAGCTCTGTTGTTCAACTTTAAGCAAACAATGGTAAATTGCTGACATGGAATTACATGTAATAGAAAATGGATAATCATTTCCTCTCTGAGTTTCCTTCATAGGTCAACATTGCTTACCGTTGATTTTGTATGTCATATTTTTCACTAAAATGATGGAAAATCTCCTACTATTTTGCTATATGTTCCTACTTTTTCCTACTTTTCTCCTACCTTTTTTCCTTGACTACTCCTACTTTTTCCCTACTTTTTCATCAAGGTAGAGTAAACAGAGGGCCTGAGTGAAGGTAGTAGGGAGCTTCTTATTCATCACAAATCTATGGTGGCAATGATGACTGATGCTTAGGACACCTAGTGAAAAATTGTTATGAACAATGATGCATCTTATCTGAGCTACAATTACTATGTACAGCATTGAATTTGTTGAGTGTATCCCCTCTTTGGAATTGAAATGTCAAGTTAAAGATAGTAATTACCAAATGTGTTCAATTATCCTTTGTACCCAGTTGCCTTCTTTAAAGAAAGTTTTTGCCCTGTTGGATGTGAAGTCATGAAAATGCTTTCCCCACTTTTGTAAAACTTTTAGATAGTTAGTCCAATTCATCAGTTCTTCTAAGCATCTGTCTGTCCTTCAGTCTGTCAGTCACCAAAAACTTTTAAGCTTGAGCCTAATTTTTGAATGGTTAGTAATATTGATACATGTTTGCGTTTTGTGGCAATGAGGACATCTTAGGACACTTATGAGATCTATGATTTCATCTAAGCGTTACCAAAACTGAGCCACAAAGTTATCATTAGCTTGCCGGGACGAATGTCCGGAGAGCTATTGTCATACCCCCGGTGTCGGCGTTGGCGTCGGCGTGCGCGTGCACAAAAACTTTAACCTTGCTTATAACTTTTAAACCAATACAGATTGGGC
Organism: Pinctada imbricata; assembly: GCA_033119305.1. Classification (NCBI taxonomy): domain Eukaryota; kingdom Metazoa; phylum Mollusca; class Bivalvia; order Pterioida; family Pteriidae; genus Pinctada; species Pinctada imbricata. The sequence goes on from VSWD01000009.1 coordinate 32,993,675, forward strand.
TTTCATATTTCACATGTGCATTCCTTGTGACAAGACCTTTCCATGGATACCAAAATTTTTGACCTTGTGACCTTGACCTTTGAGATTGACCTACTTTTGAAAAACTTTAACCTTGGCCATATTTTTTGAATGGTAAGTGATAGGGCTTTCATATTTCACATGTGTATTCCTTGTGACAAGACGTTTCCATGGATACCAAAATTTTTGACCTTGTGACCTTGACCTTGGAGATTGACCTACTTTTGAAAAACTTTAACCTTGGCCATATTTTTTGAATGGTAAGTGATAGGGCTTTCATATTTCACATGTGTATTCCTTGTGACAAGACGTTTCCATGGATACCAAAATTTTTGACCTTGTGACCTTGACCTTGGAGATTGACCTACTTTTGAAAAACTTTAACCTTGGCCATATTTTTTGAATGGTAAGTGATAGGGCTTTCATATTTCACATGTGTATTCCTTGTGACAAGACGTTTCCATGGATACCAAAATTTTTGACCTTGTGACCTTGACCTTGGAGATGATTGACCTACTTTTGAAAAACTTTAACCTTTACCATATTTTTTGATTGGTAAGTGATAGGGCTTTGATATTTCACATGTGCATTCCTTGTGATAAGACCTTTTTTATTGTTGTTGTTGCAATTTACATATGGTTGCCACCGGCGAGCTATGTTTTCATTCTGACAAGTCTGGTTTTGTATCTCAATTTCCCATCCTGTTTCTAACGTAGCTCAGCTGTCCAGGTATCACAGTTCTACATCTGATGATTAGTGTAGGTTACAAATGTAAAAAACTTTTTTGCACGATAAAATTCAATCCATTTAAAAAAAGAACCTGTCTGTCTGTCTTTTGACCAGTATGTTAATGTTAAAAACTTTAAACCTTGGGAATATCTTGTGAGTGGTGATTGAGGGCTTTATTGTTTCACATACCTGTTCCTTGTGACAAGACCTTTCCATTGATTCCAACATGTTTGTTCTCGTGATCTATGATCTGCTTTAGTGACGAATCGCTCTTTTAATATGAAAGAAACTAATATAACCAGCAACACATTTTCTTTAACATCTAGCCTTTTCTGACTAGCAACGGTAATGTTTTAACACGATAATGCTACATTAACAAGAGATTGGTCATTTGAACTTAAATCTGAGTAGCAGTGATGACTAATGCTTAGGACACCTAGTGAAAAGGAGATGATCAAACTATGCATTGTATCTGAGCTACTTAGTACTGTACATTCTTATACATATATGTCTATTGCCCTGTCTGCCTGTCTTTCTGTCTGTAAAAAAAATCAGTCTCATTCATTTGTAATAAAATAGAGGACATAATGAGATAAACTCTTTCAGAAATTTAAAAACATCAAAAAATGAATGCATTTGATTGTCTAAATAATTAAAAGAAATCACGAATTTAAGGTATCCGTTATACAAATAAATATCAAGTGTATTAAACAGTTAGAATTAAGGCATATCTTTACATCAATATACTATAATGTAACATATAAGTTGATTTCTTAACATCAAAGGTCAGCATCCCAACTAACTAAGCCATGGAAACCATCGAGACACCGCTGAAGATTACAGAGATAATTTTAACACTTTTTAAATGGACAAGACGTCAGCGAGATCTCCATTTGTACATTGAATACGTTAAGACAGTCAAAAATTCTCTATTAGCCTCTACAATGTGGCAATGAGGACATCTTAGGACACTTCTGAGATCTATGATTTTATCTAAGCGTTACCAAAACTGAGCCACATAGTAATCATTTTGTATCTCAATCAGCTGTCCAAGTATCACAGTTCTACATCTGATGATTAGTTTAAGTTACAAAGTAAAAAACTTTTTTGCATGATAAAATTCAATCCATTTAAAAAAAAAAAAAACCTGTCTGTCTGTCTTTTGGCCAGTGTGTCAATGTTAAAAACTTTAAACCTTGGGAATATCTTGTGAGTGGTGATTGAGGGCTTTATTGTTTCACATACCTGTTCCTTGTGACAAGACCTTTCCATTGATTCCAACATGTTTGTTCTCGTGATCTATGATCTGCTTTAGTGACAGATTGCTCATGTAATACACAGCCAATTGTGCCTCACATGAAATTAATATGAAATGAGCATCATATAAATTCCATATGAAAGTTCATGTAAAATTCATATAAATTTCACATCAGATTTATGTGAAAAATATTTCGCATGAATTTCACATAAATTTCCTTCACATGAATTTCACATAAATTTTTCTAAGAGACCTTCACAGGAAACTGAATTCACGTAACATCCATGTAAAAATCTTCACATGAATTTCATGTAAAAAATTTCATGTTAATTTCATGTTCGTGCTCGTTTCACATAAATTTCATGTGAACTTTGATGTAAAGTTCATGTAAATTTCACATGAATTTCATATGAAAGAAACTAATACAACCAGCAACACATTTCCTTTCACATCTAGCCTTTTCTGACTAGCAACGGTAATGTTTTAACACGATAATGCTACATTAACAAGAGATTGGTCATTTGAACTTTAATCTGAGTAGCAGTGATGACTAATGCTTAGGACACCTAGTGAAAAGGAGATGATCAAACTATGCATTGTATCTGAGCTACTAAGTACTGTACATTTTGATACATGTTTGTCTATTGCCCTGTCTGTCTGCCTGTCTTTCTGTCTGTCAAAATCAGTCTCATTCATTTGTAATAGACCACTTGGCAAAATTAATAATGGCTGACAAAATTACAAAAAATGTCAGGGGTTGGCAACTTTCTCACACCTTTTCATTGTAACGTCTGAATAGAATTGTGTCTTTTAACAGTGGCGTCATAATGGAAAACAACGCCAAAAGATGTTGAATCAGACATTTTGAGTTTTTAATCAAGATCTGAAAATGGTCTATTCACAGGGCTCGAAAAATGAGTACATAATCAGATTTAAAAACGTCATAAAATGAAAGCATTTGATCGTCTTTAAATTATTAGAAGAAATCATGAATTTAAGTCAGTGAACAATTCTCTATTAGCATGTACAATGTGGCAATGAGGACATCTTAGGACACTTATGATATCTATGATTTTATCTAAGCGTTACCAAAGCTGAGCCACATCTCCATGTCAATAGACATTTTGAACTACATGTTTATACATTTGCTGAATTTATGTAAAGTCTGATTAAAGGAAACGTTGTATACACTGCCATCCATAAATAACTATACAAACAAGGAAATCATTCTAAATTCTTCATAAGTTTATCCTAATTTTTCAATCCTGAACTTGAAAGAATCATATTACCCTAATTGGCTTCACATAATTCAAAATTATGAATTGTGGTAAGGAAAATGTAAAAAGAAACTTTTCTCATCTGCACAATTTTTTTCCAAAAATTGTCATTTTTATATAAAAAAATCAAAAATTCAAAAACTTCAAATATTTGGGTCAAGTTTGTTACAAATGATTTCTACAATGTTCATTATTAGAATCATACAGCAATGGATTTGAAACTGTTCATTTTATAACAGCAGGATGAGTAGAAATAGTGTATACTAATTTATGGATGGCAGTGTACATATGTAACTTTTTCAATACGTCATGTAAATTAAAAAGCAATTGTGTCAGAAATATTCATATTGAATTTGATTTATAGCACTATGAAAGAAAAATGTGTCATGAACTTGACATAGGATGGACAAGTGAGATGAGTGGGTGGGGGTACATTTTGTATATTTATCTCCTTGAAATTGACCCTTCCGATTGCAGGAAAAAAATGCAAAATTTTGTGATGTCACAATGCTTTTACCTCGTATAAACAAGCTTCGAACCTCGGTCAAACATCGAAATTGCATTGTGACGTCATGGAATTTCTCAAATTTTTCCCGCGTTTGGAAACGTCAATACAATGTAATGGATTGAATTCTTCTTCTCAGTATTAAAGCAGAAATGGTTTACCAGTGCCTGTTGTTTCTAAGCTGAATGTAAATAAAAAAGAAATACAGGTTACTTGAAAAAGGCATAATGCTTTTACATACCAAATTTATAAAAACAAATATATATTGATTTTTCAAAGTGGCAATGAGGACATCTTAGGACACTTCTGAGATCTGTGATTTCATCTAAGCGTTACCAAAACTGAGCCACATAGTAACATCTTAGTGCTTAGCATTTACAATTTATGAAAAGATAACTATTGTTATGATAAATCACTACATGTACATATATTATATCATTACAGGTTGATGAGAATGGCAAGATCACTCGCCTTCGACGAGAGTGCCCTAACGAGGAATGTGGAGCCGGAGTATTTATGGCCGCTCACTTTGACAGACAGTACTGTGGAAAATGCTGTCTAACCTATGTATTTAACAAGCCAGAAGACAAATAAAATGGAATAAATCTCCCTCCTCACATTGTTATTGCTTTTGTTGTCTTTCAGATTTAGCTTGAAATAGTTTTATATGTGCTTCCTATGTGTACATAGAATGTACATGTGTTTTGGCAATATGGCATATCTGTAATTTACCTTTTCAATTTGTTGCTGCTTACCGTTAATACATCATATTACATAAAATGTTGATGGTTTGTAAATGTGGTTGGTTTGTTCTATCATATTTTCTATCAACAGAAAAGTGATGGATTGATTTTCGGATTCTTGCATTTATTTCTGTCTTGTTTTATGCATTTTTGGCAGTTATTCACAAAAATTCTTGCCATATTTTTCAGGAAGTTTGTAACTTTTGTCATTTGATTGAAGAATTTGAAATATTTCAAATTAGATATCGTATCAAACAACATATTGAAATACGAAACAGTTATTCAGAAAATTGTACATCAAATGAACGAGGTGATCTTAAGTTACAAAAATTCCAGAAAATTTTGTAAGAATTCCTGTGGAAAAGGACACAGATGTGTAGAACTGTATATCATTTGGTCAAAATCATCATTCCATTAAAGTTTATGGTTAAAGTGAATTTTGATGATTGAGTAATCTTTCATGGTGAAATTTATTCAAGTCTTGGCATTACAGAGGTATACAAACTTAATCCTTTATCTTTAAGTCCGTCATTGACAAGAGATTTCATTTGGTTCTCTGCTTTTGATTTGGGCAGTATATAAACCAAACTTGCATTATATTCTATATGCAACTTGAATAGTAAATTTTACTTGTATCAGATTTGCATACTTCATGCATTTTTAAGAAGCTGTCAGATTTTAACGTCATTATTATGTTTGGTTTTGTAATAATTATTTTCATAATTTCCATCTACTACTAAGAAGTATAGATGGTAACAAAAGAAAGCCTATAGATTTTCAAGGTCAAAAGTCGCTGCCTATTGAAGTTGCCAGAATATTGACTCAACTTTAAGCCTTTGAATATTTGTATGTCTGATCTCAAATGCACTGTGAAATTTTGCATGAATACAGACAAAATGTTTCAGGTTTTGGTATTCATTACAGAAAGCAAGTGACCAAGGTCTTCCATCAAGTTTATGATATATGCCAAGGGTTTTGACAGGATTATGAAATTTCAATCTCTCTACAACCATTTCACAGAATTTCACCAAACCTTGCAAGTTTTCAGGTCCTACCAAGATCTGAGCTCAAATGAGTCCTTCTCATAGTGAGTAGTCTATCCAGCATAAGATTTCAACTTCTTCACAACAACAGGGTCAAAGAACATGTTCCCTAGGCTCTCTTCCTAAATGTGTACCTAACCGGCAATGTCAAACTAGATGGAGGTAAATGGAAGACTTGTTGTCATACCATCAGCCATCTTTGTCTGCATCTATTAAAGTTTAAAAAAATTAACGTGGATTACATCATCACTTGAACTGTACTGGATAGAGCATTAGTATTTCATGTGTAGTTAGAACATTTGTATCGAAAACATCTAATTAACAATTTGATTATAGACCCTTTCACATTATCTGCGGTACTGAATTTGAATGCCAGTTCCGGGGGACAACGAATAGATTGCGCATGCACCAGTGACGTCATTTGATTGTTCTAGAACGTTAAGCGCGGAATCATGTTTCGTTTGTTCCGCGGAAAACATCTTGGAACAATCGAATTACGTCACTGGTGCATGCGCAATCTATTGTTTGTCCCCCGGAACTGGCCTTCGAATTCAGTACCGCAGATAATGTGAAAGGGTCTATTGTCTCAGGGTATCAAGAAGTATCTTACCGAGTCAAACATGCACTATTTGTTATCGCTATCCAAAAGACGTTTGTAAACAATTATGCGATTGGATAAAAAAGTTTGTGTGAGGGAGCCAATCAGCAACATTTGTATGTAAATGGAAATCCCCAAAATTGAAGGATATGACCCAGGGTATTCAGCCAAAGCGCAAATAGCCTGGGGGTACCGAGGATGGTACAGATGCTGGTCATGTGACAATGTTGCCGGGAAGGTGAGCTCTGTCATCTCTGATGACACTTTTTTTTTTCGTATGCAAGGTGTATATGATAGCCTCAGAACAAAATTACCTCCAAATTTTTTAGCTCTACTGGTCAAAGACCAGTCGAGCTTATGCGATACATCTTGGGATGCCGAGATGGACCCATGCATCAAATGCAGCATCTGACCTACTTTTTCTGCTTGAGTGACTTGGTTAGGAAGTTTGGGGTAGCTCAGTATCTGACAAAGTGCTGAATCTGCTGCAGCAACAAAATTTGCACAAGTGATTCATCTTGGGATGCCGAGATGGACCCATGCATCAGATGCAGCATCTGACCTACTTTTTCCGCTTGAGTGATTTTGCCTTTAAAAGCCAATATTGAGTAAAGTATAAGTGCTACATGTACCAAACTTGCTTATTGGATGTATCTTTGATCAAACTTTCATAAAATGACCTTGACCTACTTTTTCCACACTTGAGCGAATTTGCCTTTAAAAGCCAATATTGAGCAAAGTATGGGAGTGGATGTGTCTTTGATCAAACTTTCATAAAATGACCTTGACCTAATTTTTCCACTTGAATGATTTTGCCTTTAAAAGCCAATATACATGTACTTAGAAACATGTTTGAATTGAATTTTGCTGCCACGAGGTGAGCTTCGTAATCTGTGATTACCTATGTTTTAGTATAAGTGTGATTATCAATGAAGATCGGAAACGTTTTCATAAAATATCGCCCCCCCCCCCCCTTGAAACACAACACCACTTCTACCTTAGATGTATTTTCACAATACAAAGGGGTAGGGCCACGAAACCCCTAAATTGGCCCTGTTTCTTAATATTTGAATTGATTATTTTTTGTGACTTGATACTTTGTAAAGTTCTTTACTAAATTATATGTTTAGATTTTGTAAATAATGCATGTATCAGCAGCTTTGAGCCATTGAAAACCCCAAAATCAGCAATCAATTTTCAACACAAAACAATTCGTTGTTGTTTACTTTTCACTAACAAACTCCTTCATTTTACTTTTGGGCATTGATAATTCAGCAACCCCTCGCAATAAAAGTTAACAATTAGCGTTGACGACTGAAGTACCAGTCAGTCTTGGAAAAATGATCAAAACTTCATCGGTAACATTCACAAAGTATTTAGAAAATGTTTTATGGTAATTGTGTAAATGAAGTATGATTTTATATACTGAAAAAAGCCGATTCAAACTATTTTTTCAACGGCGGCGTTGCTAATTGAACAATAATTGAGAGTGAGTGGTCGATTTCTGGCCGCGTGTTTATGGTCTGATAAATCTGGAATATAATATTTTGAGAAAATCATGTTTTAGCACGATATTTCTTATTGAATTGTAACGGTGGTAAATTTGTGACTGAATGTATGTATGTTATTTTACGTCGCTTGTTACATGTTGACTCCCTTGAGCGAGAAGTAACAATTCTTATATCAAGTGACTATCCGCTGAGCGTCACAGAATCTTCTCAATGTAGTTCATTTTGACATTTCGACCAACAAAAGCGGCCGATTGTTAGAAAATTTACGACATTTCACTCGTGTTATCAATATCATAAAAAGACATTCACACATTCACTCTCACTTCTACGTAAAAAAAAAATATATGTCAACAAAACTACTATAATTGATTAAAGATAATTGAAATGAAATAATTTCACGTACAGGATACATTTTAAATAATACTGGTTGAGCTGGTATCGCAAGTGAAAATTGGGCAAATAACGGCTCTTAACATTACAGGTCCTTTTTTGTGATCACAAACAATGAATGATAGAAACCTAATTTTTTCTGCATTTACTTGTAGTTTTGTCCATGGTCTAGTTGTGTACCTGATATTTTGTTGGAGCCTCTGACCCTCAGGGTCTTCAAAAATGGGTGTAGGAGTTTTCTCCTATTCTCAGGAAGTATAATTGATAGAGAGATAATTGTTTTGCAGTCTCTGGTCCAGTTGTGCACAAGATATTTTGATTGAGCCTCTGACCTTCAGAGTCATGGAAATGGGTGGGTCATTTTCTCTTATGTAAGTCTATGTTAGTTCTTAAAATATGTAATTGATAGAGAGTTAATTCTTTTTGCATTACAATGAGTCTGTGGTCTAGTTGTGTGCCTGATATTTTGTTTGACCCCCTGAAACCCCACCCCCGGTCTTTGAAATTGGGTCATTTTCTCATATATAAGTCTGTGCAGTCCTCTGAACACCAGGTCTAAGAAAATATAACTGATGGAGAGTTAATTCTTTTTCTTTTGCATTATTATGTGTCTGTGGAGAAGTTGTGCACCTGATATTTTGTGTATGCCCCTGACCCCCAGGGTCTTGGAAAATGGGTGTCACTTTAGTGAATTTAACAAAACAGCCAGTAGAGCTTCAGTCCCATCTGAGACTTCTGGCTTACGATGAGGTTCCGTTGCAATGGTAACCAAGGTTTTGTATAATTATGCCTTGAAACAAGGCAGTTTCATGCATCTCGTAACCATTGAAACGGGTGTTGAATGCATATATGTGATTTTCTGAACAGATTCTTTAAATCCTCTCAAGTCAATATACTTTAAAATGATTCCATGCTCCTTCATACTATATACCATGTGAATTTGCTTAAATTTTCACACAAAAAAAGTTGCCCATTCAACATTTTTTTGGATGATTTAGGTCTGATTTGATATATACATGTGTATTTAACTTACTTAATTAATTATGGATAATGATGTAGTTTGCACAGGATTAAAATTATATTTGCCGGTGCCGGAACTTGAACCTACAACCCGTGAGTTCATGTGCACAGTAAACATATCTACTCATAATTTAAAAAAAATCATAAAAATATAGCAGGTAATGTGTATCAAAGTATTTTGATAGTAACTGAATATGACAAATATGCATTAAATGAGTGCAGAAGATCATACGTTTATTGAGTAAGAAATATAGTGCAAGAATGAGCATTTCTGACAAAGTCCGAAAAGACGTCAAAACATTACGAGTCAAAAATTTGACTTCGGAGTGGACAAAAATAAGACTTCCTTTAAAATACATCCTTCTGGATCATTCTAATGCTTTCAGTTTGTAGATACGTTCGTCGATGTATGCTTCGGTTCTGAAGAGGGTACCCCATGCCCTACGAGGGCTGATTGATATGCTGTGAGGCTAGTATTGAACGATTTGAATTTTATAAGACATTTTGCATTATTTTTGGCCGGATTGCAAAGCAATTCCGGTCTATAGACTGACGATGTCCGTCTGTCTGTCCGTCCGTCTGCCCGTCAACATTTTGGTTAAAGTTTCTGGTTGAGGCAAAAATCTAAGGAACTATATGCAGTAGAAACTTTTTATTATACATGAAGCTTGCCCATCACAAGACCTTTCAATTTATGTCATAACATTTGACTTAGTGACATTGACCTTAATTGGACTTTGACCTAGTTTAAGATTTTGGTTAAAGTTCCTGGTTTAAGCAAAATCTATGGAACTGTATGCAGTAGAAACTCTATATTATACATGTAGGTTGCCCATGACAAGACCTTTCAATTAATGCCGTAACATTTGACCTAGTGACCTTGACATTGGACTTTGACGTAGTTAAAGATTTTGGTTATAGTTTCTGGTAGTGATTTTGGTAGTGAAGCAAAATCTATGGACCTGTATGCAGTAGAAACCTTATATTATACATTTAGGTTGCCCATGACGAGACCTTTCAATTTATGCCGTAACATTTGACCTAGTGACCTTGAACTTGAACTTTGACATAGTTAAGGATTTTGGTTAAAGTTTCTGGTTAAAGCAAAATCTAAGGAACTGTATGCAGTAGAAACTGTATATTATACATGCAGGTTGTCCATGACAAGACCTAAATTTATGCCGTAACATTTTATCTAGTGACCTTGACCTTGGACTTTGACCTAGTTAAAGATTTTGGTCAAAGTTACTGGTTTAAGCAAAATCTAAGGAACTGTATGCAATATAAACTTTATATTTTACAAGTAGGTTGCCTATGACAAGACCTCTCAATGTGTGCTGTAACATTTGACATTGTGACCTTGACCTTGGACTTTTTCCTAGTTGAAGATTTTGGTTTAAATTTCTGGTTTAAGCAAAATCTAAGGAACTGTATGCAGTAGAAACTTTATATTATACATGTAGGTTGCCTCTGACAAGACCTCTCAATGTATCCTGTAATATTTGACAAAGTGACCTTGACCCAGTTGGTGACAAAAACTTACTTTGCAATCCGGCCATACCGTCTTTAGCGGTGTTTTATTCTACATAATCCCCTTCAATATCTATACACTTTTGCCAACGGTGTTTTAGGGCCTCAGTACCACCACAGGCCTAAAGATCGCCTGGATTTGCCTATGCTCCTATAATAATAGGAGCATAGGCGAATCCAGGCGATCTTTAGGCCTGTGAATACCACTTTTAAAGAACTCCTTATACTAGTAGTATCTTGACTGGTCAGAAAGCCATCCATCATCGCACTGAAAGTGGGTGCCAGAAATAGCTGAAGGTCTGATGGAGCAAGATCAGGTGAATAAGGCGGATGCTCAATCAAATTAAAGTCACAATCACTTGTGAACAGGAGCATTGTCCTGATGGAAATACCTTAAACTAGTGAGCTTTCCGCGGCATAATATGTGTCATTGATTATTTGTCCTTTTAGAATGCCCTCTGCATCCCAGAAAAACGTTCTCATATTTTTGTCTGTGATGGCGCCACCTATTGACCTATTCGGACGAAAAACAACAACTTTTGTATGTGGCCATAAGTACTTCATCTCTACCAGTTTCATCAAAATCCCTTCAGTGCTTCTGGAGAAGAAGTCGAAATTCGAAAAGTTTACGACGGACAGACATTGACATGAATGCTATAATTTCAAATGGTTTTCATACAATTGTTGAAATCCATTCATTCAGAAATGACATGCCTTAAAGATCAAAGCTGGTGCACGTTTTGGATGGTACTACATGCAGTATAACCTAAAATGCTTTTCAACATTTTGGACAAAGTCTTTTTTAAGATAAGTTACAGAGTTTTATATATACATACATGATCGTTTCGTGGACTTTATATTGTTTAGGGATGAAATTTTGATTAAACAACGGTCATCAATAGTAAAATAATTCTCCGTCGGATTGGTCGCGTCAGTACCCCTGGGCCTATATTATATAACCCTATACGACACACCAAAATTGATATCAAAGCCCTCCCCCCCCCCCCCCCCACCTGAACCCACAGAGCTGGCGCCTACTGCGCTCCCCTAGATCCTTTGTCTAATTCCCTACGTCCCCATGCAGGCTCCCCTAAAGTCAAATCCTGTATCCCCTTAAACCCTGTGGAAACTTGATATTTTGAAACCAAATTCAACAGTATCCGGACTAGTAAATATCGCAGGCACCAGATTCCTGAAAGAAAATTGAAACTCAGTCTTCAACATTATAATGTACTCTCTCTTGAGAAAGGTAAAGAGAAGAGAAACGGGCGTTTAAGAAAGGGATTCTTTTTAGGAATCCGGTGCCTGTGGTAGATATGTTTCAAGTGGACGGATTTTAGGAGACTTCGGAATTCCCATGAATAATGCACAGACACTAGAATCAAAATATAGAATATTTCAATTACTTCATTATTTCACTTTCTACTAATTAATCGCCAGTAGCATGGGCAGAAGGGGAGGGTTTTGCTCATGCTACTGACATTAATCAGTACGTAGAAAGTGAAATAAGGGAGCAACCATTTCATTTTTATGGGGGGGCAGGAAGACTTTTGCCAGTCGGAAATTTTTTTTCGGCCATTTTAAGAGCCGGAAAATTTTTTTTTCGCCGGCCCTTCGGGCCGGATTATTATTATTTTTTTTTTTTATAATTTTCCAATGTTGAAAATTACTCTAAAGTTTAAATAATTCAGCGTGATTTTTCAGCCATATTAAACATCAAACACACAATGAGTTCATCTCTTCCAGCAGATCACTTCATTTTTATTTCTTGAATGGCATATGGTGCCTCTATAATCTGTTTACTAAAATGATACTCAACGGAGACAGGCTATATGGTGCTAATGACTTTTGAATTTTATTTATTCACTCCAAATTGCGTAAAGTTTGTTCCATTTTATTCTACTTTGTTTATGATACACAAAAAAGTGTTTATTTGGCAGTGGAAAGGTTGGAAGAGAGGGGGGAGGGGCAATTTCATGATCCGGAAAAAAATTTTCGCCGGCCCTTTGGGCCGGAAAATTTTTTTCCCTAAAATTTCGATCCGGAAATTTTTTTTGCACAGTCTTCCTGCCCCCTCCCCCCCCCCCCCCTAAAAATCAAATGGTTGCTCCCTAATGAAGTAATTAAAACATAAATCTTTTTTATTCTAGTGCCTGTGGAATAATGCTGGGGTAAGATTCCAAGAGCTATCAGTATCACTGGAGCCTACTGTACAGTCCCTGTCAACATTGTAGTCATTTACGAAATAATGTATTTAAAAAGACTAAAGACGTCACTCTGTGTTAATTTTTTAACTTTTAAATTTCGCGGGTCTTTTAATTAATGTGCAACATGACCGGATGCGTACCTTGAAATATAAAATGCAAGTGAGAACGGTTGCAGGTTGGCCCGTCCTCTAAAAACAGGTATTCAGGTATTTTGTTCTCAAGTGTCTTACTCTTGAATAATTGAAGACAAATAGATAAAAAGATTATATTGTAAGACTTCTTTCTGGTTGTAATGCATTTGAAAAATGCAGTTTTCTAAAAGACTAGAGAGATCTCGGTATAATTTTCATTGTTACATCACATGCATCTTCACATGCCGGTCATGATCATCAGATCACATACGCAGGGCAACACTATTATTTTATGGTGTGAGACTGAACCTGAAAATACCCCCCCCCCCCCATCCTCACAATTATAGAATACCATGTATACTTTGATGAGGTATACTGGCAAATTCAGAGAATTGTGATCCCTTAAGTCTGAGGTGTTTGTTTAAGAGCTCTAGCTCTACAGAGCTCATGTTATTGATATGTATGTACAAATTGCTGACTCTAAATAAAAATTACGTTATTCACTTTGTCATGAATCCATGGACAATGTCGCCAGGCCCAGGCCAGGACAGGTATTCGATCTGTTCAGTGACGTCACAATATTAGAGCATTTACATTTAACGTAAAACATATTTATTAATGTTTATTTTTGAATTATGAAAAAAAATATATGGGTGAGAGAAAAATAATCAATCACCCCTTTGTTACAATTAATGCAGGGACAGGAAATCCCACCCTCGTACATGTATCAAAGATTTGCAACGTCCACAACTCGGCAAGCCTCGGTGTGGACTGCATTTCTTTGATACTCGGGTGGGATTTCCCTGTCTCTGTACAAAGGGGTGATAGATTCTGTATTAGTCCAAACTCAGTATACACAGTACACACGTAAAATATATGAAATATCACAGGTGATCACAAATATTAAAAAAAGTCATGCCCAAGGTTTAAATTGTCCATTAGTAGATCAAACTCCAAGGTCAAGGTCACAGGCTTGTCAAAATTAAGGAATACACCAAAAAAAAATAATGGCATGTGAAATATATGTGTGATTGATATATCCTAAGGTTAAGGTTTGACAGACATGCATACAGACAATTTTTGATGTTCTTCACTTTCTAATTCTTGATTTGATCATTTCAAACACCATGCAGAATAGACATTGATTAACTTTATAAAGTTGTTTCGTTATTTTTTAATGATTCATTGTGGCATGACGGAACGAAGAACATTAATTATGTAACTGTCATGTCCGTTCTCTGGCTAGCATATGACACATTTCACAAATAGTCAAACTGAAAAACTTAGTAATATAAGTTAATTTGTAGGTGCATGCAGTCAAATTCAGATTGACAAAATTCTATTTGGATGGGCCTTTTTTAAATCTTAAGTTTAAGTTTAATAGGTACAATGACTCACAGAGGAGTCACTGAGTCACAATGATCCTCCTCTACTTTCCCTAATTATTTTAAATAATTTCGCTTTCCATTCATAGAAATATCCAACAGACACAGAAACGCTTGATCAGTGCTTTAATTTCATGAGAAAATAGCGCTGTTCAAGAACAGGTATTTTTTTCTGTCAAATGTTTTACCCTAAGTACATGACCTTGACCTTTGAAAGTGACCTTTACCAGTACATTAGGTGCTGAGTCTCAATTCATGCTTTACCATTTCTGCAAGTTTGAAAGATGTCTGATGCATACCATGTAAGTTATAGCCAATTACGTGAAAGTGTGACTACCAGACAGACGGACAAACAGACGCCAGACATAGTGATCCCTATATGTTGCTCCTGGATTTAGCTTGCAACGCAAGAGCGACATATAGGGATAATAAAATAATAGTGTCATCAACTTTTTTTTGCTGCATTTTTATGTTGGTGTACTAAACACCTGTTCACATCCAGTAGTTGAAAGCAGCCCTCTATTTCTTTGACAGATTGCAAGATTAATATATTGATTTCCAAACCCACCTTGCTTGATTGACTAAGTTTTAAATGCCTGACTTAAACAGATGTAGACATAAAGATGGTTTTGTGCTTTTTGTTTTGTCTGTTTATTTCAATTGTAGGCAGTATTCAAGCACAGGGATTTGATTTTTTTTTTCATCTTAAAAACTGGTTGCACCTGTACATGTACCCTTTACAAGAAAGAAAAGAAGGGTTAATGTATGGGGGACCATTTATAGAGGGATTCAAGTAACTGTGGCTTTAAATCATTCAAGAAAGATACATTTTTTTAACCATCAATTTGTTTTTCTTCACAGGGACAGTCGTCTATATTCTGAAAATGAGCAAAGTTGCAATTCTAGGAGGTGGAATAAGTGGATTATCTGCAGCGTACTACCTTTCTAAGGCTTCAAATGTCAATCTGTCAAAGGTAACTACCAATCTTAGGTTTCAAATGTCAATCTGTCAAAGGTAACTACCAATCTTAGGTATCAAATGTCAATCTGTCAAAGGTAACTACCAATCTTAGGTTTCAAATGTCAATCTGTCAAAGGTAACTACCAATCTTAGTTTTCAAATGTCAATCTGTCAAAGGTAACTACCAATCTTAGGTTTCAAATGTCAATCTGTCAAAGGTAACTACCAATCTTAGGTTTCAAATGTCAATCTGTCAAAGGTAACTACCAATCTCAGGTTTCAAATGTCAATCTGTCAAAGGTAACTACCAATCTTAGGCCTCAAATGTCAATCTGTCAAAGGTAACTACCAATCTTAGGTTTCAAATGTCAATCTGTCAAAGGTAACTACCAATATTAGGTTTCAAATGTCCAAGATAATTCCAAATAAGACTAAGACTGTTGCTTTGTTCAGATCCTGCCCACACATATCTTGTAATTTCTATGTAAAGTGTCACAATTCTTGTTCTGTATGAATTAATACAACAGAAACAAAGGTATGTATGCTAATTTTGAGAATTGTGGTTCCCCATTTTTTTTATGTTTGTCATAGGAGTAGGTCAAGGTCACAATGTTAAAAATGTTGGTACCAATAGAAAGGTCTCATAACTAGGAATATCTATGTGAAATACTAACACCCTATCACTTACCATTCAAAAGTTATGCCCAATGTTGAAGTTTTTCAAAAATAGGTCAAACTCCAAGGTCAAGGTTCAAGGTAAAAAAATTTGGTTGAATGGGAGATGATAATGATGAGAGATTACAATGATTGGAAGATGACAATACATGAAATGGCTTGTGACAGGAATCTCCATGACAATTGCTCAGTTGAGCTTTGCTAAGATGAGTGTACCATAAAAGAGTAATGTTTTAACCATACAGCTAACTGTAACACTACCATTACTTCTCTACTAAACATGTACTTATTTTAACCCATCGAAATTTTAATGAAAATAGGACAATGTTGGGTGAATAGACATGTTTAATAGTGTAATCAAGAATTAGCATATATGAGTCATTTTCTTATCTGTTACCAATATTAAGAAGTTCAGCCTTTTCTTGAATTAGCTCACACTTAACAGCGCTAACGCTTGTAAAATTTAAATCCTGCTAAAACAAGTATACATAGAGTACATTTTTTAAAATTCTTGCATCTTTCATTGCTATATATTAGTTGAATTTCATCTATTCTACATGTATGTAAAACTGTCTCTAATGTGAAGTTTCTTCTTGACAGATAATAGTCTTGGAATCCAGTAAGAGGTTTGGTGGATGGCTACATTCCACTCGCTCGGAGGATGGGTCATTGTTTGAACACGGAACCAGGAGCTTTAGATCCATGGGTAAACAAGGACGGAATACAATCAGACTGGTCTGTTTATTAAAGGATTGACTTCTCCCCATGTTGCAGTTTCTTTTCTTCATTTGTCTGTTTGACTTCTCCATGTGTTGCTATTTCTATTCTTCATTTGTCTGTTTGACTTCTCCATGTGTTGCTATTTCTATTCTTCATTTGTCTGTTTGACTTCTCCATGTGTTGCTATTTCTATTCTTCATTTGTCTGTTTGACTTCTCCATGTGTTGCTATTTCTTTTCTTCATTTGTCTGTTTGACTTCTCCATGTGTTGCTATTTCTTTTCTTCATTTGTCTGTTTGACTTCTCCATGTGTTGCTATTTCTTTTCTTCATTTGTCTGTTTGACTTCTCCACGTGTTGCTATTTCTTTTCTTCATTTGTCTGTTTGACTTCTCCATGTGTTGCTATTTCTTTTCTTCATTTGTCTGTTTGACTTCTCCATGTGTTGCTATTTCTTTTCTTCATTTGTCTGTTTGACTTCTCCATGTGTTGCTATTTCTTTTCTTCATTTGTCTGTTTGACTTCTCCACATGTTGCTATTTCTTTTCTTCATTTGTCTGTTTGACTTCTCCATGTGTTGCTATTTCTATTCTTCATTTGTCTGTTGATCTATCCTAATAATTTTTCATATCTATCAAATTCAGTTTCATTTAATCAAAAATCTGCTTTGTACTTTCAAAACTTTGCAAAATTGCAAGATTTTACAGGATAATTTGTAGTAATTATGAAAATGGAGTCATCCATTCCAAATTGAAAAAAAGACATACTATGTATTTCACAATGGGAATTGGGTCGTTACTACAGACCCAAATTGACTAAAAAATAAACACTGCTTTGTGATCAATAATTTTTCATTCACATGAAAAGAAATATAGTGTATATACTATGGATGGATCTGACATGAAAATGTCACGTTTCATTGTTTTAGAATTTTTCATTTTACAATAAACAGGACCTAGTATAAGAGTAATAGGCCATTTCTGAGATGTTTCATCTAAGAGTCAGACTGCGGACATCACACATTTGGGTGATGTTTTCCATTATGACATCACAAATGAATCATTGGAAATATAAGGAAAAGCCTTTGATAAATTATGACGTGACAGTTCAAAAGTTAACCAAGTTATTCTATATCTGTAGTCAGGTGTGTTAAATCAAGGTTAAGAACGGTTTTATTAGAGAACTTGAAAATAGACTAATGTTAGTACAATTGTATTTTACACATTTGTACGCAAGTAAAGGATTTATGCAGTGAATCTTACTATATACACTGCTCAAAAAATTAAAGGTGTGATTTTCCCATTGTAATATAATGTACATGGCTTGTAAAATCTTTTTGGATTAGCAAGGCTACATCATCAAGTTTTATCATGTGTATATGGTTAATCTGTTCAATACAGGCATGGTTAATAAAGGAATGACTATTAAATATGTCTTAATACATTTATGTTCATTATATAGTATAAGCAGCTGCAAACGTGTGTGATATGAAAGTAAAAACCTTGCTCCCTTAATTTTTTTTAGCAGTGTATATACCTGAATAGGTTCTTCCTTTCTTTCATTTTAGGTGGAAGATCTTGGATTATTTGATGAAGTTATTGGTATAACCATGGCACAAGCAGCCAATTCCAATCGATACCTATATGTTAACAAGCAATACACATAGTGCCAAACAGTAAGAATTATATGATCTTATTGGCCACCTAAGATGGTGTTACATAAAACAAAGCTCATATGGACCTCACCTAATTGTGCAGGAAATCAGCCAAGATGATAAAACTTTGTTAGGAATAAGAAAAATCTGTTCTAGGACATCAGTCCAGTATTTTAAGAAGTAAGATATTGAGAGAATTTTACAGTAATATTGATAAAATCAATATAAATTTTACATTGTGATGTCTTCATAATATGTTGGAATCTACCATGTATCTTTCGTAAGAAAATAGTGTGAATTTTATATTTGAGCTCAAAATATTGTTTAGTTCAAGATATGTAACTGTATCTAAAGATTTGTTTACGTCCTTTTTATGTTGCCTGCAATGCAAGAGCAACATTATATATATAGGATCACTTTGTCCCGCGTCAGTCTGTCTGTAGGTCACACTTTCACGTAATTGGCTATTACTTACTTGATATACATCATATCTTTCAAACTTGCAGGTATGATAAAGCATGATTAGACTCAACATCCAATTAAGGTCAAGGTCATGTACTTAGGGTCATTCATGCAACGGGCGACATACCTGTTCTTGAACAGTGCTATTTTGAGTATGTAAGATTATAAGTGGTATGAGGGATCTTACTTGTATTTCATAGTTTCATAGTGACTTATATGATTGGTTTTCAGCTCCAGCCTTACTGTTTAAATCAGCGCCACCTATAAATTCACCACTGATTCTCAAAGTATTAGCAGATTTTATATTCAGAAAAAGAATAAAGGAAGATGAATCTGTCCATAGTGTATTTGAAAAAAGGCTTGGAAAAGAGGTGAATTCAGAATTTGTTAAAAGAATGATGAAAGGACAGTATAAAATAAATCCCCATCGAGACAGTTTCATAAAAAATTGTACATTTTCTTATGCTTATATCTAAACCTGCCTCATTTTAACATGTTAAGTGTTCAATTCATCATATATTTATTAGTAAAATGTAACCTAAGACTCACCTTTTATATACGATATGGTCATTTTTGTTATGAAAAAAAAAAAATGTTTTCAACATACATTCTCCTAGGAAGCACAGAGTGCCGCCTTGGACAAGAAAAAAGCATTAAGTTATGTTTGTGTCCTCATATGGTGCATCTATGGTGTGTATAGAAATCTTGTCTGAGGCCGTGCTTGGCATTTCCTTGTAATATATCAATTTTAACTATACGTGTAAGTCTGGTTCGAGCGCATGGAAGAAAGAATCATTGTATTTAATACTTTTTTTCCTCAAAATGTATCTCAGTCAAAAAGAGTACTATCAATGTTACATGTATTTATAGGTAGCGGATATCCTTGTAAGTGCAGTGTTACGTGGTGTATTTGCTGGCGATACCAAACTACTCAGTATGAAGTCCTGTGTTCCAGATTTATATAAAGCTGTACACAATCATGGGTCTCTCTTTGGAGGAGCGATAAAGGAGGCAAAAATAACAACACGGGGTAATTAGATACAAGATGATTAGAAAAGTTAAAGATCTAAATATTTAATACATATGTAAATAACAAGAAACTGTGTACACTGTGTGTTGACGCCCCGGTATTGTTGCTACTTGCTTCCCTATGTGTTCAGAAAAACAAAGCAAACGTAGCCTCCCCAAAACACGCACAGCCAAAAAAAATGCTATGACCAGGGCTTAGAATAGTGCAATGTTTAGAAAACTAATAAGGTTTGATGTCACATTAAACAATATACAGTGGAAAAAACATAAATATGATTTTATATTTCTCTTTTCTTTCTTTGTTCAAGTGGGAAATTGAACAATATCTAGACATGCCTGTTTCTCTGTTACCTCTCAATTTAAGCTGCAAAATGCTTGAAGATAATATTGAAATTTTCAAGAATGAAATTTAACAATACTTAGGCATGCCTGTTTCTCTGTTACCTTGTAGAATTGCAAGCTGAAGAGATTACTCCACTGATGCTGCGAGTACAAAATGAAAAGTGGTCAACATGGTCTCTGAAGAACGGAGTCCAGCATATGACAGATAGACTAGTGGAGGTTCTACAGGAAGATCCTAGGGTAGAATTACGGACAGAATCACCGTGTACCCGACTACAGTATGATAGTGAAGGTGCTCAGGTAAGGGGTATTCTAATGCACTCTGTTTGTAACGTGCATTTCGATTGGTTGAGCGATTAAAAAACTGCAAGGGGATTCACGTTTCACTGCATTTTTTGCTATGACGTCATACGTTCCCATAGCAACGTCGTTAAAAGCAGACATTTTCTAGCACATAACTGACCATTTGCATTAGAATAGGGTAACCATACTGATGTTTTACAAAAACTGACAGGGTATCGGCGATTCCCCTGTCAGAAATATCCATTTTAAAACTCAATTTCTGACGGGGGATTCGCTGATACCCTGTCAGTTTTTGTAAAACACACGCATGGTAACCTCTAATTATCTTCCCTACAGTGTGTGTAATAAATACTTCATTCACATGATGCCCCCTGTTATGGATTTCATAACACTTTGACATAATTATTGATGAAATGAATGTCATTGAGATGTTTTCTTTGAGGAACATCTGGATGTAGATGAATCGAACGATGCTTGGTAGAATTTAAAATTAAATCTAATAGCATAGCTGTTTGCATTTGTTTGTATGTGAGGATTTTTAACAGGAAGCCTGTGAACAAGGTAGAGAACAAACTAAACACTGTAGAATCTTCAACAAATGCTGGTCGTGGGGGAGAAGATGAACTATCAAGGTCAGAGGTCAAGGCCAAAGTAGACAATTAAGGAAAAGTCTTTTAATTACAATAGCAAACAAGCTAATGAACATAAACTCGTCAAACCTTTCACAAACTTTATTCATTGTATGATCTCTTTTTATATTCAAAGTTAAAAGTCAAAGATCAAGGTCAAAATAATTCATATACATTATTTTCAAAATAATGTATACATTTGGTATCAATCTTGAAACTTCAAGGATACATGTTGCTCTTGTTGTGCAAAAGGTAATTTAAAATCCATTTCTATAAACAGGAAGTCTCATCCATGACTTTCATATTCGCTATTTTCGAAAACCAGAGTTACTTCCCATTTGAGACGATACCTGACGTAGACTAATTATGACGTCATCAAATTCTATGGAAACAGTCCTAAAAGTTTGGGCAATGACAGTGTAAAATTGACGTTACTATACCATTTTCATGACGTCACAATGGTTTTACGTCAGATACCGTCTATAAGGGGAAATAACTCTGTATTCCGCAAAGACTCAATAGAAAGTATTTGTGAATAATTAGTCCCCTACCGGCAACGCCGAAGGGGACTCTTAGTTTCCTCTCGGTCTGTCTGTCTGTCCGTCTGTCCGTCCGTCCGTCCGTCCGTCCGTCTGTCCGTCTGTCCCATTTTCAGTTTTCCGGACTTTTTTTCGCTGTTGTTGCATATATTGAACTCATTTTTGGTATGTGGATATATCTCAATGTGATACAGATCAAGTGTGAGTTTGCTTTCGATTGACCTAATTTTACAAGAGTTATGGCCCTTGGACTTAGCAAATTTTATGAAAATCTCAGTTTTCCGGACTTTTTTCCGCTGTTGTTGCATATATTGAACTCAGTTTTGGTATGTGGATATATCTCAATGTGATACAGATCAAGTTTGAGTTTGCTTTCGATTGACCTAATTTTACAAGAGTTATGGCCCTTGGACTTAGCAAATTTTATGAAAATCTCAGTTTTCCGGACTTTTTTCCGCTGTTGTTGCATATATTGAACTCAGTTTTGGTATGTGGATATATCTCAATGTGATACAGATCAAGTTTGAGTTTGCTTTAGATTCATCTATTTTTACAAGAGTTATGGCCCTTGGACTTAGCAAATTTTATGAAAATTTCAGTTTCCGGACTTTTCTTTGGTTCTATTGCAAATAATGCACTGATTTTTGGTAAATGAAGACATCTCAGTGTGATACAGACCAAGTTTGAGTTTGGTTTCCATTGGCCTATTTTTACAAGAGTTATGGCCCTTGGACTAAGCAAATTTCATGAAATTTTTAGTTTCCCAGACTTTTTCATGCCTGTTATTGCAGATAATGAGCTGATTTTTTTTATGTGAATACATTATAGTGTGATACAGATTTGAGTTTAATTTAGACTGACTAATTTTCACAAGAGTTATGGCCATTGGACTTAGCAAATTTCGTGAATTCAGTTTCCCAGACTTTTCTTGGTTGTTTTTGCAGGAGATGAACTGATGAACAGAGATGCAAGTCATAAATTTATGCCGCCGGTAGGGGACTTATATCGCACAGCGATCATTGCATTTTTCATGTAAATGCATATACTAGTATCAGGTACTGGACTTTTTAATAGTTGGTACATACTAGTCTGTATGTAACAGATCCCCATGTGCTTTCCAAACACAGAAGGTTACATAGACTCTGAAATGTATTCAATAAAAAGATATAGCCAGTTGTACATGTATATAAACAAATGTGAGAGATATTGAAAAGATGCTAATTAGTCCCCTACCGGCAACGCCGAAGGGGACTCTAAGTTTCCTCTCGGTCTGTCTGTCTGTCCGTCCGTCCGTCCGTCTGTCCGTCTGTCCGTCTGTCCCATTTTCAGTTTTCCGGACTTTTTTTCGCTGTTGTTGCATATATTGAACTCATTTTTGGTATGTGGATATATCTCAATGTGATACAGATCAAGTTTGAGTTTGCTTTCGATTGACCTAATTTTACAAGAGTTATGGCCCTTGGACTTAGCAAATTTTATGAAAGTTTCAGTTTTCCGGACTTTTTTCCGCTGTTGTTGCATATATTGAACTCATTTTTGGTATGTGGATATATCTCAATGTGATACAGATCAAGTTTGAGTTTGCTTTTGATTGACCTAATTTTACAAGAGTTATGGCCCTTGGACTTAGCAAATTTTATGAAAATCTCAGTTTTCCGAACTTTTTTCCGCTGTTGTTGCATATATTGAACTCATTTTTGGTATGTGGATATATCTCAATGTGATACAGATCAAGTTTGAGTTTGCTTTCGTTTGACCTAATTTTACAAGAGTTATGGCCCTTGGACTTAGCAAATTTTATGAAAATCTCAGTTTTCCGAACTTTTTTCCGCTGTTGTTGCATATATTGAACTCATTTTTGGTATGTGGATATATCTCAATGTGATACAGATCAAGTTTGAGTTTGCTTTCGTTTGACCTAATTTTACAAGAGTTATGGCCCTTGGACTTAGCAAATTTTATGAAAATTTCAGTTTTCCGGACTTTTTTCCACTGTTGTTGGATAAATTGAACTCATTTTTGGTATGTGGATATATCTCAATGGGATACAGGTCAAGTTTGAGTTTGCTTTAGATTCATCTATTTTTACAAGAGTTATGGCCCTTGGACTTAGCAAATTTTATGAAAATTTCAGTTTCCGGACTTTTCTTTGGTTCTATTGCAAATAATGCACTGATTTCTGGTAAATGAAGACATCTCAGTGTGATACAGACCAAGTTTGAGTTTGGTTTCCATTGGCCTATTTTTACAAGAGTTATGGCCCTTGGACTTAGCAAATTTCATGAAATTTTTAGTTTCCCGGACTTTTTCATGCCTGTTATTGCAGATAATGAGCTGATCTTTTGTATGTGAATACATTATAGTGTGATGCAGATTTGAGTTTAAATTAGACTGACTAATTTCACAAGAGTTATGGCCATTGGACTTAGCAAATTTCGTGAATTCAGTTTCCCAGACTTTCTTGGCTGTTGTTGCAGAAGATGAACTGATGAACAGAGATGCAAGCCATAAATTTATGCCGCCGGTAGGGGACTTATATCGCACAGCGATCATTGCATTTTTCATTTTGCTTCTTTTGATATATAGATAATTTTAGACATTAGAGTTACAAAATTCAAATAGAAGGGTCTATACTTTTCCAAAGGAGGAAATTACTGATGCAGACCTGCCTACTTCTAGGATTTTGGCATACTTTTAATGTTTTTTTTTTTAAACCTTAAATTACACTCTAGTAATGCTTTTTAATTTTCAATTTTATGCCTAAAATGTTTTTTTGAATCAAAGTGATTTTTAAAACATTTTTTCTTTAATAAAGGAATAAACTCATGAATTTACATAAATTCTTTGTCAGTTAATGGTTTGAACAGATCTTTTCCATTTTGTATAGACACAGATGTATATAATAAAGACGTTTAAACAATGTTGGAGATGGGGAAAAGACAATGTCTCTTCCACAAACTTACAATCAGTGGTTCATATTATGCTTTACTCCCTCAAATTACACTTTTTTGAGCAAATTTTTACACTTTTGGCAAGAAACAAATAGGCAGGTCTGCTGATGAGCTGCCTTTAGCTTTAGAAAAAAAAAATTCAAAGCTCTCTTTATTGCACTTTTAATTTTGTCTGGATTGTAAATATTTTACTATAAACCTTACAATTAATACATATGTAGTTTTGAAATTATAATCACCAAAAAGTTTTTTTTCACAAATGTGTACTTGTAAAACATTTCAGGTTATAACAGATACAGACACTATACAAGCTGACCATGTGATATCTGCCATATTATCCAAAGGTAAAAAATAACAAAATTAACATTTCAAACAGCTGAAACATCAATTACATTTTTACATTTTAGGAATTATCTAGAATTAATCACAAGGGTTCCTTTATTGAATGATCTACCGGTAATTAGGTCAGTTGCAAAAAAGAAATTCCTCATTTATAAAAACTGGTTTATTTCAGATTTGCAAGAATTAAGTGAAATTAAACTTGTAAATAAATATTTCGTAGTGTATAGATCTCTTGAATAAAAACGTTGAAGGATTTTCTGGTTTTGCCATTATTACACTAATAATAACAGCCCAAAATTTATTGTCAGTCTTGTTTAACAAATACAACAAATAAACAAGACAATTTTTTGAAAGTTTGTATAACTTCATTATAATTCATATTTAATCAGATAAATGTCAGCAACTGTTTTCAAATTAAATTCCACACTTTAGAACAGGACAAAATCAGTCAGAAAAGATTTGTCTTTTACAGTTTTCATTCTTCAATAAATGTAAAGAACAAAATTGATAAATGGCTTGATTGAAAAGCAAATTCAGAATATAGATGGATGTTGACTGTCCTTCTATTTATTAGATTCATTATTAAAGTTTTCTGGTTTAACAAAAATCTTAGAGACTACTTGTATAAGGAAATGAAACACAAGTAGGTTGTCCATGATAAGACCTTTCAATATATACAATAGATTTTGACTTCTTGACCTTGTAATTTGACCTACTTTTAACAAAACATATTTATTAAACCATAAGGAATTTCATATATTGGTTCTCTATGTTTATATCTTTTGTATTGTACATGACTTTTGATCTGGTATCATTGACCTTGGACTTTGACCTTCTTTTGAGAAAATCTAAGTTGTACTACATGTATATGCTTGTAAACATAATTTATAGGGCTTTTGTATTTTAAATGCAGATTTCTGTGATGAGGGTTTTGATTTGGTACAATGACTTGTGACCTAATTACATTGACTTTTGACCTACTTTTCAAGAAATCTTCTTTATTGGGAAATTGTGAAAGCCAATTGGACTGATGATAAATAATGCTTCACTCAAGTCTTTATGAAATATGGATCAGCTATAGTGTATATAAATGTCCAAGTTAAGAAATGATCTGATATTAAATGCATAGTTATATAAACAATTTTTTTGTTGAAAAATTCATGAAAAAGAGATTTTTATTTGAAAAATTCTCAAGATAAATGATGAGATGATATGAATTATTGATTTTTCTTTTTTTTTTCTCTCCGACAGATCTGGCTAAAATTTTGCCACCTGAACACTCCTCTCTTTCATCAAATCTTAATCGCATTCCTGCAGTGACATGTGTTGTTGTGAATCTAGAATACCCTGGTAAACAGGATATTCCTCAGGTATGATCTTGAATTTACATACATGTATTTCAATTGACTTTCAAATAACTTGTCAAGAAAGAGCTTATACAAGTTTTCTCATACTTCATTAGGAGCAGAAAAAATATATTTTGATATATTTTGTTTTTTTATGCCCCAGTAATCAGAGATTCAGGGGCATTTAGTTATTGGTCTGTCTGTTTGTTTGTCTGTTAGTCTGTCTGTCTGCAAAAACTATAATCTGGGCCATAACTTTTGAATGGTAAGAGATAGAGCTTTCACATTTCACATGTGTATTCCTTGTGACAAGACCCTTCCATGGGTACCAAGATTTTTGACCTTGTGACCTTGACCTTGGAGTTTGATCTACTAATGAAAAACTTTAACCTTGGGCATAGCTTTTGAATGGTAAGTGGTACAGCTTTCATATTTCACATGTTTATTCCTTGTGACAAGATTTCTCCATGGGTACCAACATTTTGATCTTGTGACCTTGACATTGGAGTTTGACCTACTTTTGAAAAACTTTAACCTTAGCCATAACTTTTGAATGATTGATGACAGAGCTTTCATATTTCATAATTGTATTCCTTGTGACAAGACCTTTCCATGGACACTAAATGTTTTACTTTGTGACCTTGACTTCGGATAATAACCTACTTTTTTCATTACAGCTGTTTTACTGACAAAGATGGGGGCATTCATGTTTCACAAACACACTTCTTTTTTTATTATAATTTTGTATCAAGAATTAATTCAATTATGGTGTAAAATTATGAAAATAGCTCTGAAAAATAAGCTTTTAAAATCCATGATATGGATCAGCATGTTGTCTATTTATGGAGCAGATTCATATTTTGTTCTTTTTCGTCAAATGTCAAGGTTAAAAAATATACATGTTGCGTCAAATATTGACTTTTAAGATAATGCTCTGCTTTGTGTTGTCTTATTAGGGTAGCCTTTTGGAAGTGGAAGGGAGTCTTATTTCATGATGTTGACAGAAATTATCTTCATTTAAGGGATTTGGTGTCCTTCTGCCAGCCATGGAAGATGGTCCCGTTTTAGGAGTTGTATTTGATTCCTGTACGTTTCCAGATCATGACAGAAAAGACCAAGATTGCACAAGATTAACGGTAAGAATATACTTCTTTAGGTTATCTCTTACATATTTACGATAATATAATCAAGAGAAGGAATCTTCACTGGGGGTAAGCAGATTGCCGTAACTGCAGTAAAGGCCATCGAAAAATGGCAGTGGGTAAAATAGGCGAATTCTTCTCTGTCCATTTTCTCTTTTATTAATAATGCGTTTTGGCAATTGAAGTCTTCTTCGTCTACAGATATTGGTAGGAAGACAATTTAAAGTGTACAAATTACTGAAAAACATGCTTGTTACGAGAAAATCGAGCATGAAAAATACACAAGGATGGCTGTAACTGCTGATATGATTTTATATAGGAAGGCCATAACTGACGAAAGGGATGGCCTTAACTGCATGGGGATCGAGTCTTATGTTAACGATCATGTTGAAGACAAGACTTTGATATGTTTACCGAATACAGAACAATTTTACCAATTATTCTCATCTACATTTCATGGTCTAAAAGCCAGAAAAGGCTTCTTGTGTTGTCTTAAATTCAGAATTTTTCCACAAGGATGCATGCCCTACAATATGTAGATATTTTCTCTGTGAAATTACAATTATTTGATCATATTCAAGTCCCAAAAAACCCCAGGGAACAGTCTTCTGTTTTTTGTTTCCGGAGGGGAGGGGGGATTTCAGTTTTGAAATGATTACAATTTATAATATGTTTCAGTGTTGTTACTCTGTCTGTCCCAATTCCTGATATCCTTATATCATTTTATTTTCATGGTAACAATGACTCTGATTGGTTAAAATATTCCTGGTATACTGTATACCCAAAATTTTTCTCTGGCGGCGTCATTTCCCATGTTTTTATGCCCCCGGAATCACAGATTCTGGGACATATAGTTTTTGGTCTGTCCGTCTGTTTGTCTGTCTGTTTGTCTGATAGCAGGATTTACAGAAAATATCGAGCATTTTTGGCCGGATTGCAAAGCAAAATCCGGTCTATGAAAAGGTAAAGTTCATTTACCCGTCCGTGAGTGCGTCAAGATTTTGGTTAAACTTTTGCGTTTAAGTCTCTTTGAGAAGCAACTTGAAACTTTACATGGGGATAGACCTTTATTAGACAAAGCCAATGCAGCAACAAAGTTTGACCTTTTGTGTTTTAGTCATTATGGAGAAGCTATGTGGAGAATTGACAAGTAACTTTACATAATTATTAACCATTATCAGACCTTTCATTTGAGACCTTGCATTTTGACCTAGTGACCTTGACCTTGAAGTTTGACCGTCTTTCAAAATATTACTTTGACCATATCATTTGAACCTTAAAGGATGGGGATTTTATTTTTCACATGCAAACTCTTTGTAATAAGACCTTTCATTTGTGACCTTGACTTTTTAACTAGTGACCTTGAACTTGAAGTTCGACCTTCTTATCAAAAACATTAACCTTGACCACATCTTTTGAACCTTAAGGTTTAGGGATTTTACATTTCATGTTCAAGCTCCTTGTAATAAGATCTTTCGTTTGTGACCTTGCCTTTTGACCTAGTGACCTTGACCTTTATGTATGACCTACTTTTCTGAAACGTAAATTTGGTTATATCTTTTGAACTGTAATGGATAGAGCTTCCATATTTCATTTATAGATCCCCTTCGTTAAGAATTTTTTTTTAAACCTGGACTTTTGACCTAGTGCAGCCTTGACCTTAAACTTGACTATATCTCTTACACAATAAACAGTATTGCTTTCATATTTTGCATAAAGATTCTTATGGCAAAATCTTACATATGAGACTTTGACCTTGAACCTTTATTTGAAACCATGACCCTAAAATTAGCGAAATCTCTTGAATTATAAGGGATAGGGCTTTAATATTTCACTTGCAGATTCCTTATAGTAACATTATTGTAGATAAAGTATATATCAACTAAAACTGGCGTTTTTCAATCCAGCCATACCGCCTTTAGCGGTTTAGGGTTTATTGAAGGAAATTAATTGATAAGCATACTTACTTAATTTTTTTCTTAGGATGGAGGTATACCACAAAAAAAAAGACCGAAACGTGAAGAATCATTCGCATCACACCATGATACAGTTTGCCGTCCTTTTTTTTAGGTATACCTCTAGCAAATGAAAGAAAAAATTAAGTCATTCCTTAAATTTAACGTACAATGCATGCATTTAAAGCTCCAAATGTAGATAATTAGGCATCTCAATAATAATTATAGTCTAAGATATGTTTTCTTGGTTTACAGTTGATGTTAGGTGGACATTGGTATGATGAGTTGAAGGACAGAGTGGGCAGTATGGACGAGGAATCACTATCGTCATTCTCTTGTAGTACAATAGAAAGACTACTAAAAATAACAGATAAGCCAAACAAAGTCATCGTCTCTATACAAAAGGTAAAATAACTCCAGGATTTTCAATAAAACCTACGCTAAAAATGCAGTAAGATACGCCCGTCTGGATTAATTTGTCGAAGTACCATAATTCTGTAATAACAAAAAGGATATCCTGAAATTTGAAAGTTGGCGTCCCCCTATATTCTTTTCATTAAGTATAAGTATCATGAAAAATTCCTCAAAATGACCTTGACCTTTGATCTTGAATTTGAAAATCAATAGGGTTCTTTATCTTATTGTACTCAATCCACATAGTAAATTTGATGTTCCTCACTCAACTGGTTTAGGCTCTATCTTGTTTACAAGGATTGGAGGGGTGGACGGACGTACATCACCATACCATAATTTACATCCAATCTGAAGACGGGCGTGTAAAAATGCCAACAGAATATAATTATGTAACACAACTGTCACCATAGAATATCTTTAATTTGTATGCTTATATTATATTTATCAAGCGAATGATACAATTACTCAAAAACTGTAACATTTTCCTGATTCAGAAAGTACATGCACTTTCATTATAGAAATTCAAAGCGGTATTTAGTCCCTCAGAGTCAAAGTAAATGAAAGCTTGTGTATTCCATTAAGCTGGTCTGCTCATTCATTTTCATGTCTATCTGTTTGTCTGAAATACATAAAAACCTTATTTCATTAGCTGTTTTACCTAGAGACTATATCATTTCGTTTATGCTCTTGCAGGATTGTATACCACAATACTACGTCGGCCATTCACAGATGGTAGATGATATGTTTGATTATATCAAAGACAATCAACTTCCCCTCACACTGATAGGGAACTCCTATAAAGGCGTGGCCGTCAATGACTGTATACTGAATGCAAAAATAGGGGCAGAGCGTGTGCTGGACAGTTTACAAAAATAGTTTTTAAAGGATGATTATTTGTTATTTGGATGATGATATATGAAATTAGTGCTATTTTATTTGGTTTTAAAAGGTGCTAAAAGTAATAAATGAGAAATACCATTATCATATTTGTAGTATATAGTATTAAAAAATTATCATATGTGTGATGATTAAACAGAAGAATTGTCTGTACATTATGTCTAACAATGGCTTAGCCTTGTATGCTTGAATGCTAAAACAACTACATTTTTATTCCCTCGAAATCGAAGTTTCGGGGGCATACACTGTAAACATGGAAATGATTGTGGTGGTATTAATTTCGCTATGTTCGCGGTTTTCAAATTTTCTGCAAATATTAAACCACCGCGATTATTTTGTATAATAGACAAGAAAATCCAATAAGATTTTTCAACAGAAGAATCTTTTACTGCACTTAGACATGCCTTTCAGCTGGGAAAATAGTTTGTACATTTAAAGGTATATGACAACATTTATGATCAGACCCGTATTATTACTATGATACGTATAACACACATAAGATTTCTTATGTAAACCTACGCAGTTAAATGAACTCAGTAGAACTTTTTTTCTCAAATAAGTGGTTTCACTCTACTTGTACATACTTTAATTGTCAAAGTTAAATCGTCTCCGTGTAATTATCACTAATTACTATGTGTTTGTTATTAATTACCATGAGAAACAACAACAATATGACTACAAACAACAATCCAGTTACAGGTACATGTTTGCTTGCGCGACAAAATCTTTAGAATATCTATCAAAAGTGTATTAGATTTTTTTTCTGCAACATTCGATGCCGCGAAATTAAAACCTCCGCAATTGGTTACATTCAG
Organism: Pinctada imbricata; assembly: GCA_033119305.1. Lineage (NCBI taxonomy): Eukaryota > Metazoa > Mollusca > Bivalvia > Pterioida > Pteriidae > Pinctada > Pinctada imbricata. The sequence goes on from VSWD01000009.1 coordinate 33,025,195, forward strand.
AAAACCATGAACTTTTGACAGCACAAAATTAAACCCATTTACAGAAATTTTTGGCATGTCTGTTTGTTTGTTTGTCCTAAAAACTTTAACCTTGGCCATAATTTTGAATGGTAAGTGATAGGGACTTCATATTTCATATGTTTATTCTTTCAGACAAGAAATTTTTCACCTTGTGACCTTGACCTTGGAGTTTGACCTGCTTTTGAAAAACTTTAACCTTGGCAATAACATTTAATGGTTAGTAGAAGGAATTTTATACTTCACATGTTTATTCCTTTTGACAACACAGTTTGAAGGATACCAAATTTTTTTACCTGGAGACCTTGACCTTGGAGTTTTACCTACATATAACATGTACATACATGTAACAGCTATTTTAGCAAAAAATGCCAATTGTGGCATTCATATTTCATATTTCTGAGTTAATGTAGTTCTTAAAACTTAAAATCATTTTTTCTTATCTGAACGCCATGCAATGGCTACTTTTGTGGATCTTTGAGGGTCCTGGGACCTAGCTGCCTACACAGTGAAAAACATCCACTTAACATTGTTGTCCTCTGCTTTTGTGGATCTTTGAGGGTCCTAGCCTCCTGGGACCTAGCTGCCTACACAGTGAAAAACATCCTCTTAAAATTGTTGTCCTCTGCTTTTGTGGATCTTTTAGGGTCCTAGCCTCCTGGGACCTAGCTGCCTACACAGTGAAAAACATCCACTTAAAATTGTTGTCCTATGCTTTTGTGGATCTGTGAGGGTCCTAGCCTCCTGGGACCTAGCTGCCTACACAGTGAAAAACATCCACTTAACATTGTTGTCCTCCGCTTTTGCAAAAGGGCAGGGACATTAAAACGGGTTCGTCTGTCTGTCAGTCACAAAAACTTTAATCTTGTCCATAACTTTTGAATGGTAAGTGATAGGACTATTTCACATGTGTATTCCTTGTGACAAGTCCTTTCCATGGATAATAAAAGTTTTGACCTTGACCTTGGAGTTTGACCTACTTTTCAAAAATGTAACCTTTACTATAAATTTTGAATGTTAAGTGATAGGGACTTCATATTTCATATGTTTATTCTTTCGACAAGATTTTTCCATGGATACCGAAATTCCTAGTGCAATGTATGTGACCATGAGAAATTCAATAGCTACTTTTGTAGTCAAGGGTAATTTAAAAAAGAATGCCTGTCAGGTATCAGAGATGACAAAATAATTTTTTGTCATTAGCCTTTTCTGTATTTTCGTAATGTTTGTGATAAAAGTCTCGTTATGTATAATAATTTCAAATTTACCATTTTGCTACTTTTAAAATTGTTCTCAATGCAGAAACAATTTAAAGATTTGCTGATCTATGTACGTCTTTACGGTACGATTTAAGTCAACAAAAGACACTGTAAGTAGACTCCATAAATCACAAACAATGGGTGTACACATCCATGATAAATACAAAACAAAATATAAATATTGAGGAATTCTCAACAGTGACAACAGCAGAACGCACTTAATCATGAGAAAAAATGGATTAAGAGGCTTAGACAATAATACATTACCATCGAAAGATGAAGGACATATTAATCTTTATGATGACTCTTCTCGGAATCCAATGTCAATATGAAATTCATTATAGGCGGTGCCACTCAATTGAATCAAATTCAAAATGGTGCAAACAGTTTTATAAATGCTGTCATAATATGGTCATGGTAAGAAAACTTCCAAAATTTATTCTGACTGCGTTGACCCAATCGAGAGGATGTAATCCGTCGAGGAAATGCAATAGTGCATCTCTATGTCATACGAAAATGACTTTTCATGGCTTGCTAAATTCTATTAAACACTCTCCGTTGTAGATGGCGCAACTGAAATGAACTAAGTGTGGCAACACAAAAATTCAAAACCTCATATATAAACAGTGAAAACTACCTTCAAATTGATCAGGGGTGTATGATTTTTTTGTTCAATTTGGCTAATAAAGATGAATACTACAATTTGAAAAGAAAATTTGCAAAATCAGTGATTTCAAAGTTTCCAAACATATCTAATTTCTGGAGGAACGTGTTGAAAAATGGTATGAAGCTGGACACAGTGCACACTGACGACTTGTGCTAGTGAATCGACCCTACACAAAATTTGGAGCCACGCACTGTCTGCAAAGTAAATGCCCAAATATACATTCTAAAAATAAAACCAGAGGGCGCTACTGAAATACATTTGGCTGTCAGAAAATTACTTCAGCATTTCATAAGTACCACTGATGAGGATTTACTATCCGAAACACGTGTCTGGTGTATTAAAATTGGTCTGAAGTTTTCTTTAAGAAGAGTTGGAACACTTCCGTATCATTATTATAAACACTTATTTCCTTTTGCAGTGTGGAGCAGTTAAACTTGTTCCCTTGACTGGACGTTTAGAATGAAATAATTACTTCTTTTCAGCTCTGTTACATTGAAGAAGCTTTGTTTTAGCCCTTTATTAATTTGACATCATATATATATGTATTATTTTGCTATTTCTGAAACTTGTCATTTCATCCAAAAATGTCATCGAAATTAAAGGAGGTTAACATCTTAGCACCATCAGTCGATGCTATTTTGTAGCACGCACGGCGATAAAGGAACATGTAGCAAAATATTGTGAAGCTGTTCTAAACAGGAATGATGTAAATTTATTTTGGTCTATTAAAAGTTCAGGGGATGTGATTGACAAAATGAAATCGGTATGCTAGAGCATGTACTGATGTTTTGAATTTTCATAGTAGAAATTTACAAATTACGAAGTAACTTTTAGGTCAAGGTTTTCGCTTTCACAAACTAAAAGACTTTCTGGAAATATCACAAAAAAAATTGAAATTCGGACCCATACAAGCAACAGGGTATATTACTTTGGGTATTTCACAACCAGCATTTCACGGTGACATGATTAACAAAATAAGAAGGATCAAAGGTAGACAGCATAACCACCGAAAATGCATTATAATAATCAAACGTCGTTTATACCGTGGATATGATCCTAATGTCACCAGACGGACACTAGGCTTTGTACTTGACCAATCTACAGTCTTGTACCAACACATTCTTAAGACTTGCACTCTGACTGACTGTGACGACGGGGATCTTTGACGGGCCCTGTCCAAACCTCTTTGGTGTGGGTTAGTGTTCCTTGTCCCTTTTGCGTCTCTTTCTGTGGATGTCTGTTCTGTGTTTTTTGGGTTTTTCTTTGCATCGGGTGTTTTTGAGTTTTGCTGTGGGCGAGTGTTGTTGGAGATCCCCTCCTTTCTTTGCTCATACACTTCATTTAACTATGCTACTGAATCGACCCTACACAAAATATGAAGCTGCGCATTCTCTGCAAAGTAACGCTCAGATTTACATTCTAGAATTAAAACCAGAGGGCGATACTAAAATACATTTGACTGTCACTGATGAGGATTTACTATCCGAAACACATGTCTGGTGCATTGAAAATTGGTTTGACATTTCTTCAAAAAGGTAAAGAGTTGGAACACTTCCGTTTTATTATCAATGTCATCCATGACTATTTACAACAAAATGTATGCATCTGCAATTTTTTAAACTGCAACAGTTAACAATTTTTGACGTATAACATAATGGTAATAAGAAAAGGTATATTAACCTCTGAATAATAAGAGAATTGTACATGCATGACATTTGTATCATTTGCTGAATATTGTTTATGTTTTCTTTGTGAATTTTCTTTTAGATTTCCAACCCCCTCCCTTTGTGTTCCAATAAGTATTTGTGACGGATGTTTAAAGGCACTTCAGCTGAACATGTCCGATGTCCTAATTCATCTACACAGGCTTTTTGGAGGTATTTCACTCACAGTCCAGAGATATGTCATGGATAGAGAGAAATGCATGTACAATTCTCTTATTACTGAGAAGTATTATTTGAAAGTGAAAGAAAGCGATTGTTATTTTTCGATTGGAATTGTGATCAAATTATAATTTTCCTGCTTTATATTCTCCACTACATTATTAACGAAAGAAGAGAACATCGTAAAAAGATTAGTAAAATTGAAAGTTTACATTTTTCCACTGCTAGTAAGAATGATTTCCCTTTGCCACGTTTCTCTAAAGTCTCATCTCGTTGTAATTAATACCTTTTCTCATTGGGCCTTCTCAGTGTAGTGGTTAAAACACCGGTCAAATTCAGCAGAAGAGTTAAGGTTGTAGGTTTGACAACGTATCACAAACATTCAAAATCAATTTTTTTTTCGCCTTTTCTGTATTTTCATAATTTTTGGAGAGAAATCTCGTTATGCAATTGTAAAAAAGTCTTCAAATTCAATAGCATCGTTTAAGAACAGATAAAGGAGCTGATAAGATAAGACGTAAAATCTGCCCTAAAAAGTGGAATTTTGAAAATGGAAATTTTAAGAAAAATAGTTCGTTAAATTGATGCATATACGGTATCCCATCAAGACCTGAAGTTATTTTAGATCTATTATGCATAATATTGCTAATATTTGGGTCAAAACTTGTCTTTTTCCCATAGAAATCAATAGAAAAGGGAAAAGTTTTTTTGAACATTGTTCCCCCCGGAGATACAGAACGCCACTTATACTGGAGGTGTATTTCCATGATACAAAATTTCTGGAAAAGGGGTTCTGTATCTCCGGGGGGAACACTACCCCAGAGACGAAAAACAAAAAAAGGAAGGGGGTGCATTTGTTGAAGGATCGATCTTTAAGATAATTAAATATGGAAAATTTGACTATTTTTCCTCCTTAATCCACCAACAAATATGTTCTAAATACGATCGAATGAAATGTACAACAAATAGAAACGAAATAAGCAGGAGCGATGTGGATTTCTCCGCTAATGTGTATTTGAGTTCCGGATTGCATTATTTACCGATTAGAGGAGATATAACTTTCGAAATGTATTGCTGTTTACAATGCAGATATATTTCGTATCTTTTAGTTAATATTTATCCATTTTAGGCAAAATATTTTAGAATTTCTACGTTTTTGGTCTATATTATCAGTTTTATTACCCGCGTACTCCCTACCTCTTCTGACCTTTATTTAAGAATCTTCGGAGTATTTCATCGAAAAGTAAAACATACAAAAAGTTTAAAAATACATTATGTTTCAATAATGATTATCTTTTGTTTGCATATGTACCGTCATGCGGAAGAAATACGGCATGAAATTTAGGGCTAAAATCGGCCCTTATCTTATCAGCTCCTTTGCAGCATGGACCACGCATGCACGTTTCTTAACCCTCGTCAACGATCCTCAATCTGAACAATGTAATGTGGCCAGAGAATGTGAAAGTTATTATGTCCAAAAAATGTACCAAAAGACGTAGCAGGATGGGTTTGCCATTTTCAATTTTACCACTTACAACGTTCTCAGAAACAATTGCATAATTTGCTGTTCTAAACGTCTTTTGTGTACGATTCGTGTCAGTAAGAGAAAGTAAAACAGCCGTAAGTAGACATCCCTCCAATACTATTTTGGTCATACATTTTATTTAACTATACTACTGAATCGACCCTACAGGAAATTTGCAACCGCGCACTTTTGCAAAGTTAATGCACAGAAATAAAACTAGAGAGTGATACTGCAGTACATTATACTGTGTCTGAAAACCACTTCGGTATTTAATTTTAAAATTACCACTGAATGAGGATTTACTATCTTATACACGTGTTTTCTTCCAGAAGGTAAAGAGTTAGAGCACTTCCATTATTCAAAAATCACAATCAAGAGGTAGACACACCCATCATAAGTACAAAAGAAAGATATTAAGAGTCATTCTCTCTAAGCATCAAAGAGGGTCGGAAATGGAATGTCTCAGATTTTAACCATGCCACCCCTTTTGGCTAGAAGATGATCTCTGATAAGGATGAAAAGAGCTGATAAGATAAGACGTAAAATCTGCCCTAAAAAGTCGAATTTGAAAATGAAAATTTCAAGAAAAATCGTTCCTTAATTTAATACAAATACAGTATTCCACAAAACTCTGAAGTTATTTTAGATCTATACTGCATAATATTGCTGATATTTGGGTCAAAACTTGTCTTTTTCTCATAGAAATCAATAGAAAACGGAAAAGTTTTTTTTAACATTGTTCCCCCCGGAGATACAGAACGCCACTTATACTGGAGGTGTATATCCATGATACAAATTTTCTGAAAAAGTGGGGTTCTGTATCTCCGGGGGGAACACTTCGCCAGAGACGGAAAACAAAAAAAGGAAGGGGGTGCATTTGTTAAAGAATCGATCTTTAAGATCATTGAATATGGAAAATTTGACTATTTCTTCTCCTTCTTCCATCAAAAAATGTGTTCTTATACGATCGAAAGAAATGTACAACAATTAGGAACGAAATAAGCAGGAGCGATGTGGATTTCTCCGCTAATGTGTATTTCGCGTTAAAAAGCTTCTATTATAGCCATTACATACAAAATAAGACCGTATTTTGAGTATTTACCGATTAGAGGAAATAGAACTTTCGAAATGTATTTCTGATATACAATGTAGATGTATTTCATGTCTTATAGTTAATATTTATCCATTTCAGGCAAAATATTCTAAAATTTCTACGTTTTTGGTCGATATTATCAGTTTTATTACTCGAGTACCCCCTACCTCTTTGGACCTTCATTTTAGAATCTTATGAGTATTTCATCGAAAAGTAAAATATACAAAAAGTCTTCAAATACATTTTATTTCAATGATGATTATCTTTTGTCTGCATATGCACCGTCATGTGGAAGAAATACGGCACGATATTTATGGCTAAAAACGGCTTTTATCTTATCAGCTCCTTAACCATTTTATGTACAATTTGTACAGTTGAAATTGTTCAAGTGATCAAATTTTGTATCTGTTATCAAAAAGTAGATACGGGTACTTTTATCTTTTAGGTGAGACATAACATTTTGCGGATATTTTTTATTCTTTAGGACAGATTATCCATATTTTGACATTTTACCTTAACATACAAAAATGGACTATTTTTGATGGGCCATAGAAAATAAATTTAATTTGAAAATGGTTACCATGACAACATCTGCATTTTACACTGTACATGTTTTATAATGATAATCTCAAATTATGGAACAAGAAAAAAAAACCCACAAACACAAGTAAGGCGTTTTGATCAATACGGCTGTAGCGAGCTGATGCATGTTACCACCCTAGATGTCCGACCGACATTCAGAGAGGACCTGGTTGGTTGTCTTTTCTAACGAGATTTGGAGATTTGCTCTGGATGCTGCAACCTGGTGTTGTTAGAGATCCCCTCCTTTATTGGAGAGGGCCCACCATGGAATCCTGTTTAGCATTTTGTGACAAACACTCAAAAGCGGGGACCACCATACCACAGTACTTGATTATTTCATTTTTATTTATTTGTGTATTTACGAAACAATATCTGTGCTAATCACATGTTGCTCAAACCTTGAGTTGATTGATTACAAAGTTCGCCCAATGAAAAACATTCTATGTATGTGTACATGGTGAAGATTAGGATATACAGTGGCTATATTTAAATCATATCTTCATTGAACTGATGTACTCATCATGGTGATAAATGTAGTCTAATGGTAGATGTATGTTCAGCTGAAGTGTCATATTCAAGATTGAGGTAAAATTCTGTCTAATATTACTTCTGACGGGATCATTTTTTTAAAATATCTTTCGTCTGATCTGCATGTCGTAGGTAAACATAGCTGAATAATGTTTCCTGTTTGAACATAATGATAAATATGGATAATGACCATATCCCTGTCTACAGTACAAAATCGATAATTCAGAAAATCAGAAACCGAAGGCATACAAAATCAGGATAAAACAGGAACCAAAGCAAACAAAAACAAAAACCTCCACCATATGAAAAGAAGCGAACTCCCGATATGAGAGTGAGACCAGGTGCCCAGGACGAGTAAGCATCTCCTGCTTGCATGCAACACCCGTCGCTTCAATTCGGTAGAACTGTCACATCCGGTTACTTCCATTTTGGAAGATATAGAGTACAATCTTTGGTTGAATGGTTCAAATGGTCTATGACAGAATATCATCCACCATTCTGGATAGTGGGACATCATAATGTATGACGAGTTCCCCATATCGACCGTAGAACTTCCTCAGTGACGATGTTAGTCGGTCACAAACATATCCCTGACTGAGAAGCTTATCTGAAAGACGCCTAGCTCTCAGAACAAAATCCGTATATTTGATACTTGCTCTGGCATAGCGTATCAACTGAGATATGAACACGCCATAAGCAGGCGATGAAGGGATGTTGCTACTCAGAAAAGGAAAGTTCGTAATGCTGAAATTGAAGTCGTCACGTTTGTCATAGAGTGAGGTGTTCATGTGACCATCAGTGTCGTAGGACAACATTATGTCCAAATAGGATGCTGAATTATTTGTCTCTGTAGTTTCTTTGACTTCAAGCTCCGAAGGATAGATACTGCTCAGGTAATCCGCGAATTTTGGATTATTGATGGACAACACATCGTCTATGTATCTGTAAGTGAAGTTGAAGTCAGAAGCTAAGTATCTTTTCCCTTCAGAGATCAAAGATTGAATGAATTCAGCTTCGTACGAGTAAAGGAAAATGTCGGCAAGGAGTGGGGCACAATTGGTCCCCATTGGAATTCCGACAATTTGCTGGAAGACCTTTCCTCCAAACACCACAAAAATGTTGTCGATCAGAAAGTTTAACATCTGAATAATGTCTGTTTCAGTGTACTTATTTTCAGAATCTGACTTTTCTTTTGCAAAGTAGGTTTTGTCATAGTTAACAACAATAAATTTGTATTTGCGATTACCGTTCTTACTTGTAAACGCATTACGTATAATTTTTGCGAGTCTTTCTTTCAATTTAGAATGTGGAATTGTAGTGTAAAGTGTCGAAAAATCAAAGGCTTTGATCGAATGGACTCTACTAAAATGAGTGGATTTCAGATGTTCTAAAAGTTCCTTCGAATTCTTTAAAATCCACATCTGGTTGATACCACTGCGAGAATATACTGAATCATTCTTCATATTTTGTCAATAATCTGAATTCGTCAATAGATTAAGTGTAAAATTCTGTAGTGTGATATAACGATGATGATGCCTTCATTATGTGCACGTTAAAACAAAGGTAATGAAGTCACTGACGCATTTTAGGTCAATATATGTATAGATGGTAGATAAAGATATACTGAAAAGAAGAAACGATATACCAAGCGCGGGTCAAGAAGAGGTTAGGGGCCAACTCCAACCTTGAAATTTGCCAAAAGATGCTGATTTTCCCATTATTTTTCGAAATGAATTTAGACTTTACACCCCCTTCACCTGGCAAAACTAGAGGGTCCCTGTAAAGTGCGAAACGAAACAAAAACGAAACGAAACGAAACGAAACAAATCGAAACGAAACGAAACAAATCGAAACGAAACGAAACAAATCGAAACGAAACGAAACAGAACGAAACGAAACGAAACAAAACGAAACGAAACAGATCGAAACGAAACGAAACATAAAACTTAAAGAAAATGAGAAAAAGAGGGAAAATCGCCGAAAACGAATATTTCAAGACAAGATCAGCATGTAATATTGCCTTAATCCAAGAGTTCTACATTTGTAACTAGTGCCGAGAGGGTTTCTTGAAAGAGTCAAAGTTAACAATTAAAAAAATGTTATGATCGCTGAGCGATATAAGCCCCCTACCGGCGGCATATATTTATGTCCTGCAACTCTGCCTATGAATTACTCTTCAATTAAACATGAGTTTTAATTAAACTTACTGTCTATGCAGGTCAGTTTTGAGGTTTTATCTGCTTTATCAATTCGAAAAAAAGGTCAAGCGTGACGAAAGTTGAACTTGCTCTGTAACTATCCAAGAGAGTTAAAGATGTTCCTGACGATAATCTCAACAGCACTCACAACAGAGCACCAAATTGAGCATCGACGGACCCCTAGCAAGCTAGAGGTGGGACCAGGTGCCCGGGAGGAGTAAGCATCCCCTGTTGGCTAGCCGCACCCGCCGTCGATGTTCACGCACGATAATGAAAAGAATATATAAAATACATGCACTGTCTGAGGCCACGTCTATATAGAAAGTGCTATGGCGACAATGTCAGGGAAAAATATTCAAAACACTTACTGTCAAACCCTTCGCGGGGAACTTTTTTACGAGCTCCACACGGCAAAGGGCATAAGTGTGACACAAATGAGTTAAAGATGTTCCTGACGATAATCTCAACAGCACTCACAATAGAGCACCAAATTGAGCATCGACGGACCCCTAGCAAGCTAGAGGTGGGTATCAAAAGACTAAGCTTAGTATCAAATTTCACCTGAATATCTCGATCTCTTTGTTGCAGGAAAAAGTCCGGAAAACTGACAAAAATTGAATTTTCCAAGTCATCAAGGGGCATAACTCCTCGAAAAATAGGTTAAGGGTGACAGAAGTCAAACTTGTTCTGTAACTATCCAAGACCAAGCTGTGTATCAAATTTCATCTGAATATCTCCATCCGTTGCAGAAAAAAGTCTGGAAAACTGATATTCGGACAGACGGACAGACAGACAGACGGACAGACAGACCGAGAGGAAATTAAGAGTCCCCTTCGGTGTTGCCTGTAGGGGACTAAAAAGTAAATGTCATATGCCATGTATTTAAATAAGAGGAATAAAAGGGAGGGGATAGAAAACCACGCTATGACACCGTAATAAGATCATAAAACGGGGTGGGGGCACATTTCAGGAAAAAAAATCTTATCCTTTTTCAAACGAAATGTGCCCCCCAGTTTTTAATTGTTCTCATTTTTCTGATAAAATTTTCAAATATACATAACGGAACAGTTCCGTTTCCTCTGCGCTAGACTCCTCCCTGCTAAATAAAATTTTTCCGTCTGTGACGAGGTTATTCATCCCAATCACTCTCCTTTAAAATGCAATTGTGCTATATACCGTATATATTATGTTTTAATCGTCAACTTTGATTCTTTAAAAAACCCTCCAGCCACAAGAACTAACGGTTGAAGGCAATAATGAGGGGGTGGACAGGGACAAAGGGAGGGGAGAGAAAGGGGGCGGGAGGAAGGAAAAGGGGCGAGAGGCGGGACAGATGATTGGGAGGGTAACAGTAACCCCCCCAAAAAATTAGGAAATTACTTTTAATATAAATAATCTTGCATTTATGCGTTCATGTACATAATCTCAATTTTAAAAATTACCACGAAATTCATCCATACATACCTTAAAAATCTTTCCCGATCGCTTCGCTCGCCACAATTTTCAATTCATTTTTCAAATACTTCAGGCTCGCTTCGCTCACCTTAGTTTTTCATCTAAACGGGTCTATTTCTTTTTTCAAGGTTTAAAAAAGGAAATAACCCAAATAACTTCACTATTGCACCAATTTACACTTTAAAGTTTAAACATTTGTATTGACCGCCCAAGACCCCTCCCCCCACGGGGAGGGGGGAGGCGGCAGGAGGAGAGTGGTACCCCCCTGACCCTTCAATAAGATCTTGTCTTGAAATATTCGTTTTCGGCGATTTTTCCTCTTTTTCTCATTTTCTTTAAGTTTTATGTTTTGTTTCGTTTCGTTTCGATCTGTTTCGTTTCGTTTCGATCTGTTTCGTTTCGTTTTGTTTCGTTTCGTTTCGATCTGTTTCGTTTCGTTTCGATTTGTTTCGTTTCGTTTCGATTTGTTTCGTTTCGTTTCGATTTGTTTCGTTTCGTTTCGTTTCGTTTTTGTTTCGTTTCGCACTTTACAGGTACCCCAAAACTAGACCCACCCATGAGCCACAAAATTGAGTCTCAAAATGAATAGAAAGAAATACACAGGAAAAATCGTGAAAACAACGTACAATGTAGAAATTAGTACGTGGAGAGAATAATACATTTTTGTAACCAAGTTTGTTGTAGGTGGCGCCATGTCAAAGAAATTTAACAAGCATACAAATTTACATTACAAATTTCCGTTTCCTCAGTAGTAACATTCTTTCGTCCCCTGCCCATAATATATTTGTATCGCTATTAATATGCTATTCCAGAGAAAGCTCTCACTACAACGACTTCGATCGTTCTGAGGACAAGGTTATTTAATTGGAGGTGGGAGACCCCTCATTTAATTTCTTAATTCCAGGCATCTTTTTTGTTTTTGTTTTATTAAGAATGAGCGGGTTCAATTTTTACCGTACGTTCTACCAAAAAGCCCCATTACATGGAAAATGTGGATGGATAAAAAGGAAAACGAAGCACCCATCTATGCTGCCAAAGAGCAGCTGCATTGAGAGAAACTTTCGGCCAAAATTAAAATAAACTGCCACTGATGAGTTTTATTATGAGAAATACTTGACAGATTTTTTCTTAATTGTTGGAGTTAGACAGACTTATATATATTACGAATTCTCTCTTATTGTACATGTTATTCGGTAATTTACATTTGCTTTCCGGTTGTTTTGTCGTCAATTGTATATGAATCATCAAAACAAAGATATTCTGAAAGTATTAAATGATAAGACATACATTCCATTTTAAAATTGTTAAATGGAAACTCATTTGCAATTCCAGGACAACAATTGACAACCTGATTCAACACACATGACATGAATGAGTATCTTGTGTTTCTCTTGTTGCGTATGAACCGGTCGTCGTCTCCTCTCTAAATGTACACTATTTATGTAAGAAATTGTGAGGGTTTAATTAAATAGAAAAATATTGATTTTGAAAAGATATCAAATATTAACGAGTTTGGATTATTTAGCCGAGTTCGATCAACAACGTTTGATCGATTTTCAACGCATTCGAAAATTTCCGTTATCAAAATTTCTTGAATTTCTTGAAATTTCTAAATGGGTCCTGTAGCATCATATCCCACCAATCCTGCTATGTCTTTTGGTACATTTTTTTTACATAACCGCACACTCTCTGTGAAGTAAATGTTCAAATCTAAAATCAAAACATTAAAAAGGGCGCTCCGCTGGAAGCATCACTAATGAGAATTTGATATTTGAAACACGTGTCTGCTACAGGAAAAATTCGTTTGGAATTTTCTTCATGAAGGTATAGAGTTGGAACACTTCCGTATTATTTTCACACTCTTTGGCCATATTACATTGTTTAGATGAAGGATCACTGACGAGGGTTAAGTACCCGAAACGTGCATGTCTGGTCCATGCTGCAAATTGATCAGTTCTTTAATGATGCTATTGAATTTGAAGACGCTTAACATTTAGTCTTTATGGAAAACCTTAGTAAAGTCTTGAATTCTTCTTGTTGACAAAGATTGTAATTTATCAAACAATTTTCATCCATTAATAAATTGATTTTAATTCAAACGTCTCTTGTATCTTTCAGAAGCGATGGCATCAGGACTCGATCCCGTACTAACATCTGCACAGTCAGCCGTCATGTGCGAAGGATGTGATAGTGGGTTCAATGTCACGTGGTTCTGCAGGAATTGCCCTGCCTACCTATGCTGCACATGTAAAGAAAAACATTCAAAAGACAGACTGATGAAAAAACACTTCATAGTACCAAAAACAGGGAGCGTATTGTGGACTCATGGGTCATGGATAGTGACAGAACCGTGTAAGACACACGAGAACACTGAAATAACAACATTTTGTAATGATTGTAATGAGCCTTGTTGCACACAATGCATAGAAGAACATCCGGGGCATTCATTTGTCAATCTTGAAAACAAATATTTTGACACGGAAACTCGCTTAAGCATACTTATAAATTGTCTTTTAAACGAATCAATGCCGGCAATTCAGAAAGATGTTTCTCTTCTGAAACAAAAGATAGATTCTTGCAACGAAGATTTCGAAAAAGCAAAATCAGAAGTTGAGAGGTTTTTCAGTTATATGAAAGCCACACTCGAGCAATCTCGTACCGACCATATTAACGAATTAACAAAGAAACATGAAGAATGCTGCTCAAAATTAAACAAACATTTGATGGATTCTGAAAATGAAATGGGTAGTCTAGAAAGTCATATAGCAGATGTTGAAAGAAAGATAAGGGCTGGGTCTCTAGATCTGATCAAGTATTACCCAACCAATCATCAGATAGCTTCCCATTCTGACGTGACAACGCCCACTCCTCATTTTGTCTCGGATGCCAATGCCATCACTCAGATAGGAAAGTATGCTGGGAGGATAGTTTATGATGAGGGTACATTGGAGAGCCCTATTAAGACGGAGGAGAAGGTAAATGCTCATGATTTTCAAATAGAAAAGGTGGGTAGTTTCCGCACAGATGCCAAAATACGCAGCATTATCCCTGATGGTTGCTGCAAAGCCTGGTTGTCATCTCACTGGAGTGAGACAATTTACCTGTATGACAGTGGAGTTAAGGTGAAGTCAGTCATGGTGCAAGAATCAAAAGGTATTCAAGACATAGCTTTAAAGAAAAGTGGTGATCTTATTGTATCGTGCTTGGATAACAAAGTGAGGCGTGTCACAGTAGACGGCGACATTTCCATTTTGATTGAGACTGCTCCATTTTCCTGCCATGGAGTTTATCTGACAGACAAAGAAGATATAGTGATAAGTTTGACGAAAGGGAAAAATGACATGGAAAACCATGTCGCAGTGTATACAGAGGATGGTAGGTCGTTGGTAAGGAAAATAATGGTAACGATGAGAACAACAAGCAGCTTCTTACCTTCCCTTACCGTGTTTTTATCGCCAAAAGTCAGATAGTAGTTTTGAACTTGCGTGAGAATGTAGTCTCTGTAGATCAACAAAACGGCAAGGTGCTGTGGATGTATGATGGCGGACAGGCTAAACTTGACAAGGAATTCTGTCCTGCAGCGATATGCTTGGACAAGGTCTCTAATTTTCTTGTTCCTGATGATAACAATAACTACTTGCATTTTATAGATAGTGAAGGGACGCTTATCAAAGCAATAATGACTATAGATATGGGAATAAAAGAACCATGGGGAATAGGGATGGACGATCAAAATGAAAAGATATGGTGCGGAAGTCTTTATTCTAATGAAGTGTGGATCTTGAACTACAAAAAGTAGGGAATACGAAAATGACAGACTAGAGTTATTCTCAAATTAAATGTTTTATTTAAAATACTATTGAAACTTATCTCGTCAGAAAGGAAATGGTCATTGCCCTTTAGTACTGCATGAAATATAAGAAACATGTGTTAAACGTCTTCAAATCAAATCCTCAATCTACACAATGGCCAAAGAGTGTACAAGTATACATCCTAGATGTAATAAATTGCAACGCGACTTACCGAGAAACTATTGAACCAGGAATATGTTTGTGACTTTGTATAGACTATACATTGAAAATAAAAATAACCGCTATCACGTCTCGTTGTCCACTATGATTAAAATATTTTAGGTAAGAATCACCCCAAAAGAGCGAATTTGATATATTCACCAGTTTAGACTTTTTCTACACGGCTAAAGTGATAGGTGTAGCCACCAAATAGGAGATCCTTATTCTCGCCGGGCATCCGATCTCGTCTACATCGGGAATTTGTGTGCTTTGCAGATTGTTTTAGTTTTTCATTTTAGTTTTATATTTTTCTTGGTTTTGTATGCCTATTGTTTATGAATTTTAGATTCTGAATTTCGGCTTGTTTTTGTTTGTTTGTTTTAGGGGTTTTTTTAACGTTCGCTCATCTTAACCCCGTTTCTTTCCTCCAGAAAGACATTTGCATACTTTACAATGCTTTGATATCTATAACCGTACTTGTTAAATAAACATATTTGACCAAGAAATCGTATCGGACTAATGTCCATCATTGAATCTAGGTAAATAGTACTCCCAAAAAGGTGCTGACGGAGTGAATTTCGAAATGCGTCAAGAGGATGTATGATGAGATTCATCTAGAAAAAAAAGGCACAAGTTGATATCCAGAGGCTGTAGTCTATTGATGAAAGAAAGGAGGGTATCTCCAACAACACTCAGTTGCAGCACCTACAGCAAAACCCCAAAACAAGCAATGCAAAAACACAGACCAGACACCCACAGAAAGAGACGCAAAAGGGACAAGGAACACCAACTCTCACCATAGAAACATGAAACAGAAAAGACCACACATAAACCAACGAGACCAATGGGCAACCCGTGCCGACTTGTGCAAGTAGCAGACGGTGTGAATATCTGGATTACGTGTGCACAACCCTCCCACTTTTTCGATTACCTGGAGGTTTCGAAGAACGAACAATTGTGGTGTAAGATAACCTCCTCACTGTAAGATGAACACAAACAGACAGCATGACACAGGGGCCCAAGAAACACACAGATTAATATGAGTTGCAAGTGTGCATGTAGATATAAAAACGACACACACACAAATACCAGAAATAAAAATTAAGGTCGTTTGAATGGCTTGCCAAAATTTACACTACTAGCCAGAAATAGTAAGCACTGAGAACTCGCGACAATCAACTCATAAATGCAACAAAAACATCCAACAACAACACAAGCAAACAGCTAGGGACAAAGGAAAAGACCTAACAAAATAGACAAAGAAACGAGACAAAAACTTCACCGAAAGTCTACATAAATGAAGGAAACCACTATGCATCCAGTTTTGAGCATATGGAAAACAGTCGGTGACTGAAGAGAGTTCATAATCATTCGCCTGAGAAGTTCCATAAGCTTTCAGATATGAGGAAGAATCAGGTTCCAGTCTTCTCTGATGAAATTTGGAGAAAACCAGTCATGAAGTCACATCACCACTGTTGTTCAGAGTACAGTATCTAAAACGTTGCTGGTACAAAACTGTGGATTTGTCCAGTGTAATTTATAGTGCTCTTTTGATGACTTCATCATAAAATCATTCGTGTAGAAGGCGACTGGTGGACTTTTTAAGAGTTTCGATAAACGTTCAATGTACCTTTGATCCTTGTTGTTTTGTTTTTATCAAGTCACCGAAAAACAAAGGCAACTGATGTTGATATTGTCCAAAGTTTTGAATATTAAAGGAATTCATGTAAAAGATCGAGACGTTTTTACAAGCACCCATTTTACCTAAAAGTTACTTGTTAAGTTCAACATTGCAAGTTCGAAACATCAGTGCAAACTCTAGCGTATCTGATAAATTAAGAAATGTTCTGTAAGATGGTATTCTATGGACATCGCAATCAAGCCGAAGAAAATTCAATTTCTTCTTTCGCAATTTTGATATCATGGTAAAGAAGGTGTTTTCTAGTCATTAGTGTTAGCGTCATTTAGGAGTTTCAATGCGCGGTTTTTACAAAAACTGACAGGGCCTTTAACATTTAAGAAAATGAGTTTTACCGTGAGGCGTCGCCCTGTCAGAATTTGTAAAACATTAGTATGGTAACCATTTTCTAATGCTTTGGTCAGTAATAAGCTTGAAACTGTCTGGTTTAACGACGTCGCCACGGAAACACGTACATGACATAGCAAAAAGCAAAAACAACTGCGAAACGTGAATCCCCTTGCATTGTTTTTAAATCGCTCAGCCAATCCGAATGCACGTAACATACGGAGTGCATTAGAAATACTTTTTGTTATCATTATCAAGCTAATGAGATGCTAACGACTGACGGGTGGGTAAACGGTTGACACGCTGTCATACAAGGTAAGATCAAGTTCGAATTCTATAAAAACGAATATCCTGCATAACAAGAAACAATGATAGATAGGAAAATAAATTATAAATCTGTATTAATCTAAACGTCACGTTGATGTCCCATTTAGATAATGCTTTACAAATTGATATTGATATCGACGTAATACCGTAGTTCAAAGGTTTCGTATAGTTTCATTATTTGCACACTACATCTGCACTTAAAGCGAAAGTAGAGACATGGGAGGGAAATAAAATTTATGTCAGAAATAAAACCGAAACTTGATGGAGTTTTCTCAAAACTGAGTGAACATAGATTAACCATTTTGAGCTCATTGTATTGCCTTTTTTTCAAAGATTACGTACTACATGTCCATACGGTACAGGAAGAGAGATAAATAAATGAAGAGATAAGAGAGATAAAAAGCAAAGAACATGAGGGAGAAGATATCAAAATTATAAAGGTAACCTTAATGATATGATTATTATATTTTTTAGAAATTGAATGTGTCCCAACAGTTATGCTCGAATCTAGCCTGAAAGAAGAGGGAAACATTCTCAACTCCAAACTCGGAGATTCTTCTTTTCTATTCTATATATTTGTATACTTTTTTTATTAGCCCTCTGTCCCAACGATCAGGACTTCACTAGCCTTCATTTTAGATCCAATTATGCAGCGCTATCGACAACCTTCCTCCAAAGGTCCCGATGCTGATTTTACTTCCTGAATACAGAAGAATATACCGAAGTCTCTTTATTTTAACATTTCGTTTTGCCAAGAAGCAGTGTTTGCTAGAGTAAACATCAAAGAAGTACCTAACCGCTATTCAGTCTCAAAGTCGAGAAGGCAAGGCAAAATCGTGAGAATTTCCATCTAAACGGTTGCGAACCCCGGAATGAACAACATTCCGAAGTGAGACCAGGTGTCCGGGGAGAGTCAGCGTCTCCTGATTGCATGCAACACCCGTCGCAACAGCTCCATGGAAACCTGTCAAATTCGGTGATTGTCTCGATGTACATTTTGATGTAATATCAGGTAAGTATGTCTTGTTAGGTGATGATGACAACCATTCAATCACAATGTAGAATGTCACTGATCATTCTGGAAAGGGGGATCTCATATGCTTTTATAACATCCCCGTAGCGACCGAAGAACTTCCTCAATGATTATTTCAGTCGTTGTGTAACGTAACCCTGAACAAGTAGCTTACTTGCAAGCCGTCTGGCTCTAATGATGAAATCTTCATATTTGGAACATGCCCTGGCGTACCGTATCAGTTGAGAAACAAAAACACCATAAGCAGGAGAAGACGGAATATTGCTACTGATGAAAGGGAAGTTAGTTATGTGGAAGCTGAAATCGTCACGCTTGTCATACAGTGAGGTGTTCAAATGGTCGTTTGCGTCGAAAGATAGAAGTATATCCAAGTACGAAGCGGATCTGTCGCTCTCTGTTGTTTCCTTGATCTCTAGTTCATGAGGATAGGTTTCATGTAGATGGTCCTTAAATTTCGGATTATTGATGGATAACACGTCATCTATGTATCTGAAGGTAAAATTGAACCGAGATGCGAGGTACTTTCGTCCAGTCCGAGAGCAAGGTCTGGGATGAAGTTAGCTTCGTATGAATATAAAAATAAGTCTGCAAGCAGTGGGGCGCGATTGGTACCCATGGGGATTCCGACTATCTGCTGGAATACGGTTCCTCCAAACACAACAAAAATGTCAATCAAAAACTCCAGCATCCGGATGACATCCTCTTCGGTATACTTTTTGTTTGAATCAGAGTCTTCCTTCACGAACTAAGAGATACTATCAAATTCCAATTAAACATTTAACGAAGAACAAAATATGCTACAAAACACCGATGCGACATGACGATATATAGCTGAAAATAGTCCATATATATATCAAACTCCATGGTCAATCTTTGCTACAAGGAGTGCATAATCGTACAAAAGCCCCTTTATGTGTCCACCATACGTTAAGGTCATTGTTAGCGTTTTCGTATAGACCAACAGCACATGAGCTCGATGCCACTTTTATGAATACATATACATTTGTATTTTCTTCACCTTCTTTTACAAAACTTTTGAATGATCAGTGGATTCTCTTTCGACAGAGGCAATGGCAGAGGGAGGTATCCTCCAATTAAATTTCCGCAGACGACAGTAGAATGCGAAGGATGTGGAGCCGAATTTGACGTCACGTGGTTCTGTAAAAACTGTTCTGCTTCCCTTTGCAAAACCTGCAAGGAAGAGCACGCTAGAGAAAAATTCCTGAAGAAACATGAAGTTGTTCCCAGAACTGGAAGCGTACTTTGGACTCATGGTTCATGGAAGCTAAAGGAATCCTGTTTGAAGCATGACAGAGAATTAGTAACATTCTGCAATGATTGCAATCAACCATGTTGTATAAACTGTATACAAGAACATCCACGTCATTCCTTTGTTACTCTTGAAAACAATATTTTGCAGCTGAAACTCGTCTTGAACTCATTTGTAAATGATTTGATTATGGTATTGTTGCCTACAATTCAAAATGATATGTCTGTTCTCAAACAAAAGATAGATTCCTGTACCGATAATTTTGAGAAAGCCAAATCAGAAGTTGATAGTTTTTTTGATAGCATGAAAAAGGTACTTGAACAATCTCGAGCTGAAATGAAATCAAAATTAACAAAGACACAAGAACAATGCCGCATAGCTTTAAGCGAGGTATTGAAACTTACTGAGAATGATATGAAAGCAGTACAAAGTATAATATCAGTCGTAGAAAGAAGAATTAGGGCTGGGGGTCTAGATCTGATCACGTATTACCCTAAAGTCCCCAAATATCTTCCTATTCTGATATGTTTACTCCATTGCACACTTTGTTCCAAACGATAAGATTGTCGTTCAGCTTAAAAGAGAAATGGGAAAGATCGATTATAAGCAAAACAGGGGAAACCCCATGCATGATTCTTTTGAACAAATTGAGGAAAGGTTCAAAATAAAAACAAGCAATTTTCGAGCGAACATTTACGGTAGGAGTATTGAGCCTGTGAGTAAGCATGCAGCCTGGGTTTCAGATCATAGCAGTGAGGTAGTGTATCTGTATGACAGTCAAGGTAAAAAGCTTAGGTCAGATGTTATACGGGGATCTCGAGGCATCCTTGACATAGCTGTATGTAATAATGGTGACATCATTGTGTCTAGAGAGGATTTGAAGGTAAGCTTGCTCTCAGTGAAGGGGGTTTTAACCACACTGATAGATACAGCACCTTTCGTACCCACGGGAATATGTCTTACTAACAAAGGGAAGATAGTGGTAGGTATGTCAGATCAGGGAGGCAAAAACCATGTGGCTGTGTATACACGATATGGCAAGTCAAAGTTAAGGAAAATAACAGGGAGATTAAAGCATAATACTCATTTATTTACGTTCCCTTACCGTGTCACTGTTATTGAGAATCAGATTATCGCATTGAACCACTGGGAAAACATTGTATCTGTCAATGAGAATAGCGGCAAGTTGAACTGGCAGTACGATGGTGGACTTGCGAGACGAGACAAAGAGTTCGGTCCAGTGGGATTGTGTAGCGATAGGTTTTCCCATGTTTTTGTTACTGATGATAACAATCACTGCATTCATATTATTGACGGGAAAGGGATCACTGCTGAAAATCATATATACAATCATGAAAAACGGGATATATTTAAGACCCTGGGGAATAGGTGTGGACAATCAGAATGCGAAAATATGGTTTGGAAACGTGAATTGTAAACAACTTAGGTATATTTCGTACCGGCATGTGAAATTGGAACCAGAAAAGGAATTTGAAGAGACTGCAAGTAGGTTTCTCAATTACACTCAAGGTAACCCTTCGTCCACAAGAGGACTATCCTCTACGAATAGAGGACGCAGACGACACAGACGTGGTCATTATATATGAACTGAAGAGAAAAATCGTGATTTCCCATTGAATTATACGCTGAGCAAATGGATTCCAAAACCTTGGTCACGGTAATGCTTTCATCAGACGCTTCTGGTGTCACTCCGCGGCGTTATGAAACCCGTCGACAAAATGTCATAGCATATTTCGATCTTTTTGCATCCAATAAAATGATGCATTCTAAACATCCCTAAATTAAAATCGCATAGAAATTTAGAATTGAAATAATTTGAACCACTACATTTTATCTTTGACAGTTTGTGATTTTTATCTATACTTTGGCATCACACTATGTTTGCATATTGCAGAAATACAACAGAAATATTGCTAAATTTCTGTGAATGCGTGTAATTTTATAAATTCATCTATTTACAGATAAAGAAAAGTAATTGAATGTGTCAACGAATAAACAAACAAATCTTTAATTTGTACTTTTGTTTCTTTGTTTTAATGGAAGTTGTTGGCCTGGATATCCCCACAGTTTATGTTAAGCCATCTTCGCGGTGATCGATTCGCTTCTCTACTCTTCTCACCTTGACCTCCTCCTTTTGAACCGCATCGCCACCTAGCGGAGAATCGATAACTCTTAGCTGGAACGATTAAGCACTGAAATTACTTCTAAGTTAGTCTGTTTTGTTTTAAAGTAAACAATACAGCAGATAATCAGCTTATAATGACTCAGTCAATGATACATGGCCGCTGACTGGCTCAATGGCAAACATGAGGAGCCAATCACGACTAAGACCATGAAATGTTAAAGTAGTAGGTCACGGTGAGAAGTGTAGAGAAGCGAATCAATCACCGTGACTCGAGAAGATGATGTTAAGCTTGTGAAATCGCGAAAAGGAATTCATGGAAAGTCTCCAAGCACAGCGGAAGATATTTCGATTGCACCTAAATGTATCTTGACGATGATATCTTTTTTTGAAATTTGAAAATTGAGCACTTATTTTGATCATCAAATTTACCCGCCGGAGTTCACATTATCATGATACGAGGGTTGAGCCTCGTATTGAATCATTTGAATTTTATCAGACATTTTGCATTGTTTTTCTACATAATCCTCCTCAGTATCTATACACCTTTGTCACCGGTGTTAAAGGGTCCTCAATACCACTTTTAAAGAACTCCTTATCTTGACTGTTCAGAGAGCCACCCTTGTAAGTATGACGCCATTATCAGACTGATAGTGGGTGCAAAAAATTGCTGCTTTCGGTTTATCGGAATAGATGAAATTCTGATGGAGCAAGATGAGGTGAATAAGGCGGATGCTCAATCAAATCAAAGCCACAATCATATATGGCAGCGATGCCAGTGAAAGACTTATGAACAGGAGCATTGTCCTGATTGAACAACTTACTATTAATGAGATTTCCGCGGCGCTAAAGTGTAATATTTTCCCGTAACTGTGTCAGAAGTGAAGCATAATATGTGCCATTCATTGTTTGTTCCTTTGGAGATAATCTACTAATAGAATACCTTCTGCATCCTAGAAAACCGAAGCCATTACATTCCCAGCTGAAGGGACAGTCTTTGCCTTCTTTGGCCGGGGTGAGCCAGGGTACTTCCACTATTTTGACTGTTGTTTGGCCTCTGGGGTAAAATGATGGACCAATGTTTCATCCATAGTGACCAATCTTTGAATTAAAAAATTGACAGGATCTCCCTCAAAAGGGTTAAGACTAGCACGCGATAAAGTGCGCCTCAGGTGTCTCTGATTAATGTGCCGAAAGCTTTCTTGTTCCAAGATCTTCAGTCAGAATGGAATGTACTCTTTCCTGTGAAATGCCAACTGCACTGGCTATATACCTTTCTGTAACTCGTCTGTCAGTCATAATAACATCATGGATTCTATTGATCATTTCTGGAGTTGCAAGAGTGACAGGCCTTCCAGGACGGGTGTCATCTTCAAGGCTCTGCCGCACTTAAATTTCGTTACCTACCTTTTTTCACTGTAGGGGCATCTTTCCCTAGTGTTATATCATTATGGATATCCTTAGGTGTTAAATCTTTTTACGCATATATTGGATCACTGCCCTTTCACAGATTTTGTCCATTTTGAAAAAAGCAGCTTGTCATGTTTACTTTAGAGTGTTACCTCGTCGATTTAAACGAACGAAATGAGGCCAGTCCTTGGGCATATGGCCTTATATAGTCAGAGAATGGCAGGACCTAAAAAGAACATTCCTGCGTATGTCCTTCAATATGAGGCTCGCAACATATCAATCAGCCCTCGTAAATTTAAATCTTATAAAGAGCACTCTCAGGTTTGACTTTATCATTTATTGTGGGTTCGCATCCCCACTGATGGTGGATTTTGTAATTTACACTCACTTATGAGTTAAAGAAGATTCTGACGATAATCTCAACAGCACTCACAATAGAGCACCAAATGGAGCATCGACGGACCCCTAGCAAGCTAGAGGCGGGACCAGGTGCCCGGGAGGAGTAAGCATCCCCTGTTGGCTAGCCGCACCCGCCGTCGATGTTCACGCACGAAAATGAAAATATATTAAATACATGCACTGTCTTTGGTTCTGTCTATATAGAAAGTGCTATGGCGACAATGTCAGGGATAAATATTCAAAACACTTACTGTCAAACCCCTCGCGGGGAACATTTTTACGAGCTTTTTTACGAACTTTTTCAGTCAGTCACTCATATTTTTAAAATTATGTACTTACTTGTTCATCTGGGCATTGAACCATAAACTAAGAATTGAATTAAGTCAAATTCTCAAAATACGATACATGACAAATCAGTGAAAATTTGAAATATTGAGTTCATCCACTCTATTTTACTCTTAAAATAGAAAAATTCTTCGAATATCTTCAAGTCATCGCAAATATTATAATGAGACTAAAAAAATTGAAATTTAGATTCAAGTCAATTTTCATTTTATGGTGCCGAGCCCTGAATAACAAGTAGAGAAGAGATTATTTCTAGAATACAGAAAGCCAGAGAAGCTTTTGATGTCATAAAATAATTTCATAAATCAAATCTGTACTGCCAGGAAACAAAGGTAAAGGACACCAGAATGTATTTTATATGGTAGTGCGCTCAGGAAGATACGAAATTACGAAATCAAGAATTATGAAAATAACCAACAATTCTTAAACCTGTTAATGACATAGGTGACCAAGAACAAGACAGACAATAGAGTTACAAACAATAGTCTAGAATGGAATGAAAAATGAAATGAGAAGGTTGAAAAGCATTCGGCATATACTAAGTATTCCTCGGAAAGATTAACCCTCTGGTCACAATTAATGTTTCGTAATTCTCTTTCCCTATCCATGTGCATTTAAACTTTTCAATATTGGTTTAAATCCTGATACTTCGCAACTTGGTCGAGATGTGATGTCCATCTAAAAATAGAATTAATTTTTAATCAAGTATTTTCATGTCTTTTATGATTATCTAATAATGCGGAAACGTTCCAACTCTTTACCTTCTTGAGGAAAATTTCAAAACAATTTAAACGCACCAGAGACGTGTTTCGGATAGTAAATCCTCATCAGTGATGCTAACAGCCAAAGAAATTTTCAGACACAGCAAAAATACTCTAGTTTTATTACTATTATTTTTTAAATCTAGATTTGTGAAATTTCTTTGCAGAGAGTGCGCAGCTCCAAATTTCTTGTAGGGTCGATTCAGTAGCACAGGTAAATAAAACCGATGACCAAAATAGCATTGGATGGATGGTGCTCAGATATTAACCTCCTTTAATTTCGATATTATATTTGAATCAACTGACAATTTTCCGAAATAGTAAAATAATATATATGATGTCAGGTTGATAAAGGGCAAAAACAAGCTTCTTTCAGGCGACAGAGATAGAAAGAAGTAATAACACACTTCAAACATCAAGACACGGGGAACGAGTTTTACTGCTCAAAACGGCAGCAAGAAGTAAGTGTTTATGATAATAATAATACGGAGATGTATCACCAAAGAACGAAAGATAAGCATTAGAATAGGGTCCCACAACAGTGTTTTGCATTTTCATGGTGCTAAAATTTACAAATGTAGGATCATGCAAGGATATGTTAGACTGGCATAAACTAAAATCTACAGGATTCTAAGATTATGTTTTATGGCCTTTCGTGTCCTTTAAAGATCTTTAAAAGCCTATCTGCAAGAGCATAGTGAAATGGCATCAAGAAATGGATGATGAAAATTTAGAAGGAACTGGAGGGTAGCCCTCGTTTAACTAAGAGAATTTAAAATTCACAAATAAGAAGGTTATTCACTCTTTCACATTGTTTGAACCTTTAGAGACTTGATATCACCATCCCACATTTACAATTGTAATAATAGTAAATGTGTATAGTAAACCACGGAAAACGCCACAATGAATCCTATTGAATCTGAAGACGTTTAATATGGAAATATGTCGTCACAGGAAGACCAGTAAAACAAAAGGGTTACAAACTCATGTGAAATATCAATTAAAGAAATATGTCTTCACCGGTTGCCCATTGGTCTCGTCGGTTTATGTGTAGTCTTTTGTGTTTGATGTTTACATGTCGTGTGTCTCTTTTCCGTCTAGTGCTGTACTCGTCTTTTGTGTTTTTGCATCGGGTGTTTTGCTGTTGATGCTGCAACGGGGTCTTGTTGGAGATCTCCTCCCTTCCTTCACAGGGAGACCAGTAAAACAAAGAGGTTACAAACTCAGGTAAAATATGTCGTCATAGGAAGACCAGTAAAAAACTATACCAGAGTAAGTACCAATTATACAGATTTTGTTCTGAAAGCTATGCGTCTTTTAGATAAGCTTCTCAGTCAGGGATACGTTTGTGACCGACTAACCTCGTCACTGAGGAAGTTCTATGGTCGATATGGGGAACTCGTCATACACTATGATGTCCCACTCTCCAGAATAGTGGATGATATTCTGTCATAGACCATCTAACCAAAGATTGTACTCTATGTCTTCCGAAATGGAAGTAACCGGATGTGACAGTTCTACCGAATTAAAGCGACAGGTGTTGCATGCAAGCAGGAGATGCTGACTCTTCCTGGGCACCTGGTCTCACTCCCACATTGGGAGTTCGCTTCTTTTCATATGGTAGAGGCTTTTCTTTGTTTGCTTTGGTTCTTGTTTTATCCTGATTCTGTATGCCTTCGGTTTATGATTTTCTGAATTATCGCTTTTGTACTATGTATTGGGATATGGTCATTATCCATATTTGTCATTACAAACTCAGGTAATATATGACGTCATCAGAAGACCAGTAAAACAAAGGGGTTACATACTCATGTAAAATATATGTCGTCATAGGAAGACCCGTAAAACAAATTCAAAACAAAGGGGTTACAAACTCAGGTAAAATAACAAAGAAAAGCAAACCAAGGTTATCCACGTATCAAGCAAATGTGAAACACGCAAAGGGAGTGCGGGTTAGGGGCTCGAACGAACTATCAGATAATACCTGTCATTGACAGATTCATATGATTCGTAAAGTTTAATGGACATATAAAAATTCTGGGGTTCTTTTTCTACATACGAGGGCTGATAGGTATGTTGTGAGCCTCGTATTTATGGATCTTAATTTTATCAGACATTTTGCATTATTTTTCTACATTATACCCCTTCAGTATCTATACACTTTTGTGAACAGAATTGTCTTGATGGAACTGAACTGAACTGAACTGAATTTATTACTCTTCACCTTTGCAATGCAATGGTACACAGAGATAAACATATAATACAAGACATTACAATGAAAATAAAGTGTGACATGCGTGAACATTAACGGTATTTCTTATTATCAAAGTATGGATAAGCTAATACAAACAAATAAAGATACCTAATTAAAAGGAGCAAGTATATGAGAGTCAATGATGAAGTTTATTTAGTTTGAATTTCAAATTTGAATTTGAATTTTAATTAGGGGAGCATAAGAGATTTATTTTTCTAATAAATATACAAAGTTTTCTGAGGAAAGACGGTTTCTTGGAAGACATTACTTCTTCAAAACTAATTATATTTCTATTTCTAATATTTTTATTTTTCAAACATTTTTTTCGCTCTTCAGTTAACGTACTGCAATTTAGAATATAATGAAATTCATCTCCAATATCGTTTAAATTACATTTTTGACAAATTCTGTTTTCGCGAGGTATATTTTCCCAACGTCCTGTTTCAATAGGTAAATGCGAAATTTGCAGAAAGTTATGGCATCTTTTTTTGTTAGTATATCTAAATAATTTTCAAATTTTAATTCATGTTTATAAATTCTGTAATTAAGCGCTTTAGGTGAGTTGTCTAAATTAGAGTACCAGGTTTGTTTAAATTGATCAATTAGAGTAAGTTTAACTTTTGCCTTAATCCATTTAAAGTTCATTGATGATGAGAATTGATTTTGCCATATGTTTGTTAAGCCACAATTATTCAAAATATTTCGTACATTTTGTATCCAGCAAAATTTTCCATTTTCTTCATTGATATTATGACTTAATTTGTATAGCAAATGAGCTATTTTTGTTTCTTTACCATTAATTAATTTAGCCCAATATGAAATGATACGTGTTTGTATTTGAATGTGTAGAGGATGTCGACCAAGCTCACCGTATATCATGAAATCAGGAGTAGATTGTTTTAAATGAAGCAAAAGTTTACAAAATTTCAGATGAACTCGTTCTATTTTAGCAACATTGGAAAAACCCCACACTTCGCATCCGTATAATAAGATAGGCTGCACTATTTTATCGAAGAGGTCTAATTGACATTTAATTGAAAGGTTTTGCATTCGGCCTTTTTTTAACACATCATATAGAGCTTTTGTTGCATTTGATATTTGTTTTTGCTTAGCTTTTTCAAATGAACCTGTTTTATTTAAGATTAGTCCTAGGTAATTGAAGTCTGATACTACTTCGATTGTTTTCCCGCCTAAATTGAAATTATGATTTACGAGTTGTCTCCCTTTGCTGAATATTACAATTTTTGTTTTATCTACGTTAATATTTAAATTCCATTTCTTACAATAATTTTCAAAATTATTTAGTTGGTTTTGTAGTTGAAGTGGAGATTCGCCCATTAAAACTGTGTCATCTGCATAAAGAACTGTGAATAATTTGATATACATTTCTAGTTTATTTTCGAACATTTCGGAGACAGTAGGTACACTCTGGTCACCATTTTCAGCTAAAAAATCGTGTAAATCGTTTAGGTAAATAGCAAAAAGGAAGGAAGACATATTTTCGCCTTGTCTAACTCCATTTTCACAATCAAAGAAGGATGAAAACTCGTTATTATGAATAATTTTTGATTTAATTTGACTATACATGTTAAAAATGATATTATATATTTTCCCATTGATATTATTTGACAAAAGTTTTAACCATAATGCTTTACGCCAAACCGTGTCAAAAGCTTTTTGAAAATCTATGAACGCGCAATATAACTTTTTCTTTTTGATTCTAAGAAGTTCAAATAGCAAATGAATAGAAAATAAATTATCAATCGTTGAATACTTTTTTTCGGAATCCTGTCTGATTTTCATGTATTGTATTAAATTCATCCGAGTAGTTATTTAATCTTTCATTTAGCAATGAAGTGAAAAGCTTACCGACGCAACTTAGAATTGTGATAGGCCTATAATTTTGGGGTTATTTTTATCACCTTTATTTTTATAAATAGGTTTTATGTTCCCTTCTAGCCAACATTTTGGTACTATCCCAGTTGTAAATATTAAGTTGAAGAATTTTTCATAAAATGGTAAAAGTTTATTGCATGTCGATTTTATGTATTCGTTCCGTATTTGGTCATCACCACATGATTTGTTATTTTTCAAATTCCTTATACTTTTCACTATTTCATCTTGTGTGATATTGTCGTTTAATTTATCGTTTAATTCATTTAGGTCTAGTTTTGACATTTCATTCTCAATCATCAAATTCATTTCATCGCTTATTTCGGGTGCTTTATTTAGATCTTTAAAGTAATTATATAAAGTGTTTATATTGATTGAAGATTTATCGTCTTTATTTGATTTTCCTTCGTGTTTGTTTAATATTTTCCAAAATTCCTTTGGGTTATTGGTTCTTAATTCTTTTAATTTTTTACTCAAATCGTTCCTATATTTCATGATTTCTTTATCAAGTGTTTTCTTGTAACTTTTTTGTTTTTCTTTGTACGTAGCCTTTGCACGTTCAGACTTTTGTCTGAGGAAATAATTTTTACTTTTTCTATACTCTTTACGGGCTTCTGTGCATGCTTTAGAGAACCATGGTTTACTGTTTCTTTTATGAACTTTTCTATTATTTATTCTCAATGTTTTTGTCCCAAGAGACGTTTTAGCAGCATCGATATATATCGTATTTAATGTTTCAACAATATGATTTATATTTTCACTTGTAATATTATCATTTTCTTCTACTTCATTCATAGATTGTAATAGATTACTTATTTGTTCATTGTCAATAGCGTTTACATAAAGACTTTCATTTGTCGAATCCCAATTATTTATTATTTCTTTTTCATGAATGGGCATTTCGGACTGTTCTTGATAGTCTATCATTCTTACATTTAAGGATAAATTAATGGGAGTGTGAACATCTGAATACAGGACACTTTGCTCCAGAACTTGCATATTTGTTACATAATTAAATAAGCCATAGTCACATATAAAATAATCTACTGTGCTCGAACTTTTACAAGTAAGTTTTCCACTGGTATTGTCGCCAACACGCCCATTCAATATAATCAAATCGTTTGATTTACAAAAATCAATTAGAAGTCTTCCATAAGAATTGACCATTTTGTCTGTATTATTTCTCATGATGTATTCACTTCCAATTTCAAAATCAATTGTTGATTGGTCAGATATGTAATTTATGTCAGAATTTTCATTATATAAACTGTCGTGGATTTCACTTTCTGTGCCAGTTCGAGCATTGTAATCTCCAGCAAATAGTACATGTTTATCATTCGTTAAAAGCTCATGCATTTCTATTTCAATAGAGCTAAATGCATCTCTATTACTGCATTTTGAATTTTCTGGAGGAATATAGATAATTCCAATTAAAAGATTTTTATCATACAAAGTTACTCTTTTTGATATTTCAAACCAAAGAACGTATTTACAGTTTGTTTCGTGAACAGTGATGTAATTTTTCAAATCTTGTTTGAAAGCTAACACTATGCCTCCAGAATTTCTTCTGCCATATTTGACTCTATTTTTCATTACAAACTCATAATCATTATGTTGTAAATTGTCCAAGTCACCAGTTTTTGTTTCCTGAAAACAAAGGATATCATATTGCTCAATAAGATTTTGAAATTCGGGATAATTTAATTTATTCTTAATGCCACAACAATTCAAAGATAGAAGATTAAGATTGTTAAGTTTAAAACTTAGATTTTCCCCAGGGGAAACATCTGAGTTCTCACACTCCCCTGCGTGGCCCTATGGGTGTTCGGGTGTCGATCCCACGCGAAATCGCTTTCGCGATGGCTTTCTAGCGCTAGTGGGTGTTCCATAGTATCTGGAAGCAGACGGACTTTGTACGCGATGTTCCGGCTGGTATGGTTCCCCGTTTACGAACAAGGTATCACGCACTAATTTGACACGATCACCTTTTTTTCTCAGCTCTTTCATAACTGGATATAGACATCTTCGGGCTTGTTCTATTTCATTCGGGAATTGTCGGTTGATTTGATAACGCTTTCCTCGGAGTTTGCGCGCACTCTTTAGGACGTAATCGAGATCTCGTTGAAAAAGAAATTTAGCGACGATCGGTCTGGGTCTGTCCTTAGACTGCCTACCAAATCGGTGCACGTTCGCATATTCGAACTCCTGCTCGATCTCAAGCTCGTTATACATAAAATCCCTAAGAACGGATTCTGTATCCTCTCCTGGAGATTCAGGAATGCATGAAAATATAAGATTGTATTTCATTGATCTACATCTCATGTCAAGGAGTTTGTCAGATAGATCCTCATTGGTTTCTTTGAGTTGATGTAATTCTGCTTCTTTGCTTGATTTGTAAGAATTGAAAGATGTTTCCATGTCTTTAAGGGTTGTTTTTACCACTTTTATTTCTTTTTCAGCTTTTTGGACATCTTGCTTTACATTGTCAAAAATATCACTCATACCCTGCATGTTATCATGGAAATCGCTACAAGTTTTGTTCATGACACCGAGCTCTGTCTCGATAGATTTCACCCTGTTAGACAAGCTAATCATCTGTTCACATACATCATCTACTTTCTTCAAGGTACCCTCAATACATTCGTTCTTTGCATCAATTTTAACATTTATGTCATTTAAACGTTGATTCATTGAGATTTCCATATTTTTTACGAGCGAGAAAAGTTTCCCTAAGGTGATATCTGTCTCGCCTTCATCTTCATACAAGATATTTCTACTAGAGTTAAGCAGATCACTAGTTGAAGTGGACATATTTGGCCAAACTAACGCTGTCGACTGTTTATGTTTGTGCTCAACTGACCGTGACTGTAACGAATATGACCGTGACTGTCCTGAACTGACCTCCACTTCGAACACGCTTCTTTGCACGCTTTTCTCTAAAGTTTGTATAAGAAGTAGAAAGATACAAATTCTCACTACAAACCGTAGATAAACATGTCTTTCTGTGTCTTTTGAACTTTCTGGAGTCATTATTTCTGTATAAATTACGAAAATTTTATCTGAGTAAAAATGTTCAGCTCCAGTTCTTCACGCATGCGCATAACCAATCCAGACAACATACCATTAGTGAGCTTTTCGGGGTGCTTATGTTTATATTTTCCTGTAACTGTGTCGGAAGTGAAGCATAGTATGTGCCATTTGGAGATAACGTATCAGCAGGATACCTTCTGCATCCAAGAAAACCGAGGTCATGACCTTCCCAGCTGAAGGAACATTATTTGCGTTCTTTGGCCGGGTTGAGAAAGGGTGTTTCCACTGTTTTGACTTGTTTGGACCCATGTTTCATCCATAGTGACAAATCTTTGAAGAAAATTGACAGGATCTCCCTCAAAAAGGTTAAGACTAACACACGATAAAGTGTGTCGCTGAGGTGCTTCTGATCAACGGGCCGAAAGCTTTCTCATTTCAAGATGACTTTAGTCAGAATTGAATGTACTCTTTCCTGTGAAATGCCAACTGCACTGGCTATATACCTTTCTGCAACTCAATGACTCAGCGACTTGTGAACAGGAGCATTGTCCTGATTGAACAACACACCATTATTGAGCTTTCTGCGGTGCTTAAGTTTAATATTTTCCCGTAACTGTGTCAGAAGTGAAGCATAGTATATGCCATTGATTGTTTGTCCTTTTTGGAAATAATCTATCAACAGAATATCTTCTGCAACCCAGAAAACCGAGGCTCAAAACATATCAATCAGACCTCAAAAGTTCTTGAATAAATCTGTAACTTTCTGTGTAGTATTCTAAAATGTGGTAGAGTGTCAGATCAAGTTCGTGTTCTGTTGACATACCCTCTTTTGTTTTGGAGTTGTGTTTCCTTGACATAAGGGTTTTTCAGTACTAGTATTCAATTTTCATTCAAACTTTTTTTACAATCTTTTACATAGAAATCTGAAACTTTCTATGAACAAACCTACAAACAGACTGACAGACAAAAACTTTACAATCCTAAAAGATAATAAACAAACTTAGTATGCTGAGACAGGCAGCAGAGTATATGTAGCATACAATGGACTTTGCCTTGTAAAGTCTCTCACAAAGGAAAGCACTCCCTGATAGAAATAAAACAAAGAAAAGAATAAGTACATGTCAAATTTTCATTACTTTCAAAAATACAACAATAGGCATGTATGATAATTAATAGTGCTTTTTGTACAAAACAATAAATAATTATATGACAATTGTATGAAATGTAAATGGTACAAAAATATCTATTGCAAGGCAAAATATGATACTATATTAGTCTAATGGCCAATCAAGATACAAATAAGGGTGAGGCCTTCTTTGTAATGAGCAAATGAGGAAATACATATATTGCAGGAGGCATGAAATTCAAGTTGATTCCTTACTTTAAAATGTAAGGCACAGGGGAGGGGGAGCAAGGGGGGGGGACAAATGTTAAATTTTTTATTATCATTATCATATAGGGAAGGAACTTCAGACAGGAAAGGGGGCAGATTTAGATAACATGGTGCAAGTATAATATTGAAGCAAGTCATAGTAGGTATAAAGGTTATAAGAATGTGATAGATAGTGTACAAGCACCTATGTTTAAGTGGACGGCAGGGCAATTCATGGATTATGAGACAGATTTGGAAAACAAATTTGCTATAAAGTAATATAGCCTGATATTGCTTTAACTTTTTAACATGTCTACAAGTAAAAAATGGCAAATTTGGACGACGTTCTTCCTTGTAAAGTATGCATTGTCTAAAGAAACACTTCTAGGAAAATTTGCTGCTATAGAATCTCTTTCAAAAACAAAGAAATGAATGGAATGTTAGGCAATAAGCACAAATTTGAGACAAAAAAATGGACAAACAGCTACAAATTGATACAAAATGATGAGCATTAATGTTTTATCATAGTAGCTGCTAGGGCGTTAATTAAAGCATATGGTGTTTTGTTGGACATATAAAGCTATGAAAGGGACAATCAGGGGACTTCACAACCGTACAAATAATAATAAAGCAATCTAATATAAACCAATATACAACAAAGTGGAATGATTTGATTCTAATAATGTAAATGATATTTAACAATTATCACATTTTATCATGTGATTTACAACCTAAATAAAGCTAAATTGGCTTTTCTAGCCGAAATAAATAAGACAAATCTTGTTAATTGCTATTTCCTTTCATTATTTCAAAGTCCTGTGTACTTAACAACAGAATGCAAAATGTTGTAAACCTAACACAGCACCAATTTTCGACAAATAACATTATGTACTGATGACTTTGAATTTTGACAATGAAGTCAAATAATTCTTCCTTTATTACAAGCACATATTTTGGAAAAGATCTAAAGAAAATGTTGTTTTTTTAATTGGCGGGGTATAAAAAGTCTTTTTCTTTAAAAATTAAGGAAAGTATGAATTACAATACCTGCTCTTCTTTGACAGTAATTTTATTTCAACCTTCCGTGAGACATGTGTATATATGGAACAAAATTAATGTTCATTTATTAATGCCCTCAAAATTTTTAGTTTTATGTAAGGTGTAATTCTTATCCACAGTGCTCATCCTTTTACTATTCATAAGTAGAAATGCTAAAGTTAATGTCATCAATAGAAAAATCTGAAAAAGAGTAGTTAATCTAAATGATAATGTATAGTAGAGAAAACGGTAGTTAAAAGTTGTGATGATGTTCAGTATCTACTTCAACATGCACTAATATTCATCATGTATATGAGTTGCTAAGGTTGTTTGACGTGATCTGTTCACCAAGATTATGGAAAATTACCCTATAAAGTTCATATGTTACTGCATGCAGGGAATAACAACATTATGTTTGACATTTTTTTTTAAAGATATTTCATGCATCTAAACCATAGAACATTCCAGGGAAGGACAGAAATAAATGTTTTAGCCTCTCTCTCTAAGTGGGAAAGCTATAGAAACATCCATGCACATGCTATTAAACTGAGTGCAAAACTTTGTTGAAATGTAACCATGCACCTTTACATACACAAAATAGTAAACATAACATCGTATAACATAAACACCACTGGCAGTCGTAATCCTTTGCCTAAATGCTGCATCCAAACGAAAATTTGTGAAATCACATTCTACAAGAACAAAATTTACACTGAATATAGTTCATGATTAGTCATATATTGTTCTATTATTTTTTTTCCACATAAATTCAAGAGGAGATAACTCTATTCCATTCCACTGCTGACATGCATTATTGGTTATTTCACCTTGAGCCCCTGTTAAAAAGAAAAATATTGTAATGAATAATATCAAAATTATTGCTGATCTAGAAAAAAGAATATAGTATCTTGTGGAATGTTTATACTGAAGAAAAACTAGCTGTGCCCAATTATTAATGTGATTCAAAAATTTTATTGAAGGAGTCGTGTTGTGAAAGATTTTGAATACTATTAAACATTAACTAGAATAACGGTGACCAAAATAAAATTGTGTCTAAGTCAATTTGATTGATAACATTCTAATTCAAGACATTTATTTACAGCTGACTTTCTGCACAAAAGGAATAGTAACCAAAATGCAGAGCATGCAATTCCGAGGCATAAATATGATCTTTACGAGAAAATGTTTTGTTCCTCTTCATAACATATACAACACTAGATTGAACAGGATTTGAGAGGCACAATGTTTCATTTCTTGAAATTCACTATCACTTCTTTAAATTTTGATAGTATAATATTTTAGTTGCATTTCAAAGATCAATTAAAACATTCCTTAGCACTTATCATGCTTAGTTTAACTAATTATTAATGATAAAGTTTGAAAGTCAGCTTTAAATAGAAACCCAGACTAAATTTTAAACACAATGTAATCAAAGAAATGTGGATTGTTTAAAGTAAAATTTGTGAATTGAACAAAAACATTCCTCAAGATGCAAACTGTTAATAGAACATTATAAGAAATCGGAGGGCATATTTTATAAATATACCTAGAACTTGACACCAATGTTAATAGAGAGAAGGTACAGACAGACATAAAAGAGTATCTACAGATAAGCTTGAGCCTATACTTAGTTAACTTATGACTACAATTTCACCTTCACCAATTTTAGCATTGTTAAAATTTAGCTGTGCTAAGGATATTTTTCCATAACCTTGGTAACATTCTTTTTTCGTTTTTAGACAAAACCCTCAAAATTATATTTGTACTCTGTGGTTGTGTGTATGGAGTCATGAAATGGTGAAATTAAGGCAACTATGTAAGTGAGCAATTTATCTGAACTAACATTCTCACAGTTATAAACATTATCACAGACAAATCCAAATCTGTCACCAGTAAGTATGACAATTCATAAGAATACCAATATACATGTATCTACAATGGATGAATCGTTATACACAACCATACTCGTACCAGACAGAGTTTTCCTTTGGATCCTTTGGTTCGTTCGGCAGAGGTTTAGGGGCGGGTGGGGTGTTATTGGTGGATTTTTGTGATGGTCCTATCCTGATATTTGGTGTCTGTGACCTGGTTAACTCAGCCCCAGGAAGCTGTCTACCGGACGATGATTGAAAGTTTGGAGAATTTTTACTGGCCAAGATCTGACGTCCTGTTTGATTGGGTTCACGAAGGACCCTCCCTGTTCTCCGGGGTGGTGGAACAGGGGGTGTGGCTTTCTGAGGTTGTGAGTATGTATAGTCTTGAGGTGAATTTCCACTTTGTTGCTGTTGCTGCTGTGCTATTTGATGGAACATATTCGGAGGCACAGATTTTGGTCTCTCAATTTTTTGTACACGAGCATAATGATTTTCTGAAGGGCTGCCATAACTGTTCCTTACTGGACCATTGCTTTGAGAGTTACTTGGAGAAAAGTCATTATTATTGCGGTTCTTTAGATCATCAATACTGGAATAGATATTTTGTTGTGAAGTGTTACCCTCATGCATGCTTAATCTTCTGGGATTTCCACTGTTCATGGACACATTTTGTCCTACTCTTTCCATGTTATTTTGAGAGCCCATACTTGGTCCGTTTCTCATGGCCACGGAATGCTGAGCTCTGACAGGAGTGTTGGGAGGCTGTGACTTGCCCCACTGATTATGAGTTCTCATAAACGCCCTACCCCCTTGTGATGATGTATTTGGTTGTGGTGGTTTGTCCGAAAGGTTCCCAGATATTACCGACTGATCATAGCTGTCTCTGCTAGAGTTCATAGACCTATCAGCATTGTTTGTATTAGGACTAGATGAATTTGGCATTGCTCCTGAAGCCATGAGTCTATCTAATCTTTCTGAGGGATTTAATCTATTTCCACTATCACCAGGGGTAGGGGGTAACTCGCGACTCAGAGATCGCACTGAATTATTTTGTGACTGAGGTGAAGTATTGAATGAATACTGTAATGTGCGGGATGCAGTGGACGGAGTTGAAGAAAGCGTTTGACGCCTGAATTCCTGAGGTACTGACGTAAAAATGGACGGTTGTAAATCCTCAAACGAGCTGTGTTTATGCAGCCCATTTACAGGCTGTGCCGGTGTCGAGGTATCAGGAGGGACAAATCCTCTCCTTTGAGGGGGAGTGGCATAGTCATCGGGCCGGCTATCATGACCACTCCCACTACTTCCTGCTGAGATGTGAGACATACGAGATATATCCAGATGAGATACAGCTGCAACATCAGGTATAGACGCTGATATACGATTGGACGGAGTTTGTAAAGGCGGCTGTGGTGCTCTCTTACGTTGATTACGCCTTGAGGCACTATTGTCTGAATTTTCACTACTTTTTGAATCTGCATCATCCTGTCTTTTGCCTTCACCTTGTTTCTGTAATAGACACAATGTTCTCATATATAACTTATCAAATTTTTTCTAACAACTGCAAATCAAATATCTAAAATTCTAAAACCCTTTGACAATCTGGCATAAGTAAAGTTTTTATTAAGTCTCACCAATTTCTGAGGAGATGTTCTGTTGGCCTCATTGAGGAATTCCTCCAATGTAAGCATCTGATCACTGGTTTCCTTAGACCTGCCAAATCCTCCATCATCCTCTTCCTCATCACCTAGACTGGCTGGACGTCCCATACCTGTAAATATTTATACTTAATACTGAACAGAATTCATTTACAGTGGAGAGTGATTTTGCTGTACCAGCATTGCCAGGTTTATAATTTTCTGCATCAGTAGAATTTTTTAAAAGAGAATGTTTAATTTGGTTTCTGTCTTACAACAAAATTCATATTTATCTCATTCAACAGGTAAAATTGTAGTTTCTTTTCTTAAAATGAATTTTAATCCAACATGTCACTCGCAATTTGAAGTACATGTACATGTAATTATTTGCAAACAGATACAAAATGTTAATATTCTACCTGTTAAACAATTCAAAATTTTGTAACAAAAGACTCTCTACTAATATTCAACAACAAATTGTTTAATCTTTAAATAAATTTAAGATTTTTATTATCTAAACAAAATGTAGTATGAATTTCATGAAGAAAAGTTAAATCAATTTTAAACTTTTATATAAAATGATTTTCTTCACATAAAAAAAATTACAAATCTCTACAAGCATAGGTAGAAAATAAGAGCCTTTTTTCTACAGATTCAAGTAAACAAATTCAAGCAATTTTAATTGTATTATCAAGTGTAAGAAATATCAAAATTTAAATTCCAATAGTGAGTGTGAATTAAACGCTTTACAAGAACAAAAGATGTTCCTGTATTTAATGTACAATAAGCAAAATGTGA
This sequence comes from Pinctada imbricata, assembly GCA_033119305.1. Taxonomy (NCBI): domain Eukaryota; kingdom Metazoa; phylum Mollusca; class Bivalvia; order Pterioida; family Pteriidae; genus Pinctada; species Pinctada imbricata. The sequence continues at coordinate 33,064,023 of VSWD01000009.1, forward strand.
CCCTAGAACAATCTTCATATCTGTAAATATACTAGTAATTAAACAAGTCAAAGTAAGGCATTACAGCTTCATTCAAAGTCAGCATAAGCAGTAAGCATAGACCCTTTCATGATAAATGACTATTCTTATTTAGATGACGGACACCGAATATGCTATGGTGACAGAAAATATTGCAGCTTGTAAGAAAAATAATTTTTTTTGTACAGAAAATTTTCACATTTATCATGAAAAGACTCCATATATCTATGCATATATACTAGCATAATTTTCTTAAAAAATTACAATTGTGGGATCACCAAATGTAAATAAATTTGGTAATGCCTCAATTATATCAGCATCAAGCTCAAGGCAAAAGCATTCAGTGTTTTTAGATAAGTATGCCCTAAATCTGAATGACCAGCACCAATCCAAAAGTAACACCAGGAACAAGCACAGAAATCTGCATGCAGCCGTTACCTGGTAACAAACCCGCTGATTTACTTGACGAGTGTGAGTCACGATCGGTATTGCTGACGGTGGATTCCGTTAATAAATCCTCGGAAGATTTGGCTCCTGGTAAGCGAGGAATAAACACAATCATGCACTTCACAACACACCAGCAACAATAATCAAAATCAAATGTGCAAAAAAACAAAGGGAAAAAAATGGTTCCTAATAGCTTGCCGCCTTTCCTTTTGATTTAGATTATATTGCAGTTGAGTATGTTTTCACTCTTTATTCTATCAGTGGAGTAAATTAACTCAATGTTTAATTTATTTCATAGTTACTCGGATTTTTTTTTTTCATTTGCTTAATACAATTATTTACTTGAAGCTATGCTGTTCAAGAACAGGTATTTAATTTGTCATGTGTTTGACCCTAACCCTCAGGTTTATCTTGACCTACATTTAGTTTTTGAGTCTCATCATTTTTACCATCTCTGTCAGTTTAAGGAGTATGAAATTGTGACTACCAGACAGACAGATCTACAGACAGGCTGACAAGCTGAGATAGAAATACCAGACAAATTGATGCCTTTACATTATTTTTGTTTTGTTTGTGACAAATTACTTGTGGTGAATGGGATTTGACTAGAATACAAAAACATTTCGTTTAAACTTTATCAGGGACAACCCATTAAATACTTGTTTGATTACTTTACCATGCTCATGCAATGCTATTCAAACTTTACATAAATTTATGAACAAATTTAGGAAGAGGATTACAATATCTATTCTCATTATAATGATTACTGACTTTACAGAGATACTCTACTGTCTGGGAACTTCAAACTTAACATCACAAAAACAACATTCATCATGCAACAATATAAAACAGAAAATACAGCATTGATATGCGCAATAATTACATGCCTGCAAAAACCAGCTACACCAAAATTACAATGAAATCTATAAACGACATCTAAGAAGGGAAGATAATTCTGTAAGGACCTCTCACAGAATCTACCCTATATTTACCTTTTGTGGACAATGAATTTTCATCCCTAGGTGAAGTATCGAGGGCTGTTGTAGATTTTGCCAAACTACGATGATGTTTTGAGAGGGTTGGATTTTCGCTTAAATTCCACATACTGTTATGTCGTGCTAAGGCAGATGAAAAACGTCATTATTTAAGTTAAATTAACCGCAATTCCTTGTTATCCTAAAATATCTTATTTGTTCCCAGTAATACATGATTAGGACATACTGCATGTGTACTAATTTCAGCAGGATTTGTAATATAGCAGAATTAGCCATTCATGATAGAACTATTTACAGATCAACTTAAAATAGGCATATGGCTGTGATAGAACACAATGCATCTTTGTATTATCACACAACACCGCCTTAAATTCAATTTTATAAATTAAATTGATGAGACTGGCTCGTTATTTGGACAAAGTGAAGTCAATTTCTTTTTTTACTGTGTATATAAATATGTGATTGAAAGAGTCTAAAATGATTTTTTCTATTTCATATGGTATTTATGATTTTTGAGATATCAATCAAAATTTAATCAATTTGTTTTTTTAAATTGCAAATTTCCACTAAACCTGGTTACACCAGAATAAGTACACATACAGAATGAAATATTCAGAATAACAAGGAGTAATGCTAAATCTGCACTTATGGTTAATGGTTAATTACGGCAGTAAATTAAAGGTAATATTACTGAATAAATTAAATGACTGTTCACAGTGAAATTAGGGGAACCTCACTAGGCAACAATTACAAATACTGACCATTAGTTGTTTATGTTGATTAAGCTATGGAGGGACAACAAATATGGGGTAGTAGATTTTTTTTTAACTCAAACTGTGAATGTTTATATTACAATTACTTTATTATTCAAGTGTAAGTTAGATTACACTCAGTGGTAATTAATGTTAGCACACTCGTTGAAACAAATGGACAGTTAGTAATTGAATGACACTATGAAAAATTTCCTGATGAATCCTTTTTGACCAAATATGGGCATATCAAAGTTTATGTAGGCCAGAGGTTATTTTCAAGAAAGTTTTTTGTTTCATTATTGAACCAAGAACATTACTGACTTCACACTAAAAACTTGTCAGTGGAAGAAATCACAGATGAATTAGTTGGATCCCTCTACTCCCCAACCAAAAGTGTATCATCTTGTCTTGACAAAATTTAAAAAATCTCTTGTGCAGAAAAAATTGCAAAAGATTTGAAATCATAATCTAAGAGAAACTGATAGATCTCAGACACATACATTTCTCAGTTGAGATGTTTTACCAGGATAATTGAACTCAACACTAATTTTCCAACCACACATTGCATCCATTATAAATAATCTAAACTCAAATGGCTATCAACAGGAACTCACTACTTTGACATTCTTATTTTCTATTCCAACAAGTATTAGCTATTTTATATTGTGCGCTTTCAATTGTACGTGTTGTTTGCCCCAAATTGTAATTTTCTGTTAAATCACAAAATCTTCCTCTCCCAGATAAATTAGTAAGACTGATAAAGTATGTAACATGTGTTGTGTTCATTTTGGGATATAATTCATAGATATGTACCCTCCACCACTGCGATATCATGATGAAAAGCATATTCATGCTTATACTGAGGTAATTTCATCAATCTTCAAAGCTCTATAAAGCTGATAAATCAATATGATACATCTTAATTATATAATTGCACAATATACATTTTACTATATTCTGCACCTACCGTTAGGTAATCAATCTACTTTTTGATATATATGTATTTATTTTATCTTTTCGACAAATTCCTTCTAACTGTGCAACAAAAATTGTATTTTTTTTTTCATCTAGCCTAGCATGCACAATCTAAAAGCCCCATGTGATAGCTGATTTTTAACCAGAAGCGTAGGCTTACCAGATTTTCTCGACACGTCAGCATCTGCAGTATCACCCATTGACCCTGAGCCTTGTGATGTGTTGTCTGCACTTATATCTGTAAGGTTGGTACGGCTCTTACTTCTTGGGTTCTGTAACAGATTAAATCTAACATCAATATATGGTATATACAATGTATTGTGAGTTTGCTTCAATGCAGACAAAAACATGGACACATCTTAAATTGATCTAAAAGAAGTCAATATATTTTTGAAGACATATCAATTAACAATTTACTTGTTAATATATATTTTGACAATACATGGCAAGTTGGATTATAAGCCAGTATCAATTTTTCACTATACTGAATATCCTTTTATTTATCATTGACATGCAAGATACATTTCAAAATACCACATCTTACTACACGATCAGCATGCCTTACCTTACTGACAAAAATTTTGGCTGCTTTCCTGGCAATTCTAGCACCTAAACCTTTGTTCCTGAAAAATCATTATAACTTTATAAAGAGGTTGTGGTGAAATGGATGGTCAATTCAAAACACATATGTAAGAATTTTAATTACATGAAAATTCACTGGATCATTTTCAAGTGTCTTATCATTTTAGAACAAAAACAACTGTAGTTAAAACACGACAATCAATAAGTTGAAACCCTACAAAATATTTTCTAAATTTTCTTCCCTGGATGCAAGAAAATTGTTCAAACAATTCATGTTTGTTACTTATCTTGAAGACAAAAAATTCATGTAATCATGATTTCTGATCATTGATTTTCAATAAAATGCTATCCCCATTACTTTCATGGTGCCATTTACCAAAATTCAATAACATGTATTTTCCAGATTGTTTTCTTACTTTTTATGATTTTCCTGTCTCTTGTAGTAATCCATAATCTTCTCTTCCAACCTTTCTTTCTGTCTGTTCAAATCATTCAACTTTTCTCTGAAAAAGAATAATTGTAAATTGTAGCTTGACATGATTTTGACATGCCTGTTAAACAAAATAGGACCTTATGACAATATCTCTGTATGACATTGAAGTACAATGTATCACATACTCTTTAAAATAATATGACCCAGAGTGGTTTGACCTGAAAATGACCTTGACATCCATATGTAAATTCTTGCCTTAAAAAATTGTGTAAAATATCAAAAATAATCCTAAAGCTTTTCATAAAAATACAACAACAATCAAAGCAAATACAAATGTATCTGAGACATTTGAAAGATGGACAGAAAATTAAACACAAATGACACAAAGAAATTTTTCAGAGTAATTGTGCACTTGACCTGTCGAACAAAGACAGTACTTCATATATATACTATTATAGGTTTGAATTCTTCTTACAGATAAGACTTTTCCTCCTCAGAGAAGTGTTCTTTGTTGTTGATGATTTTATCGAGGAGGTCTTTGTTTGTGTTGATGAGGGCCTTCACTTGGAGGAGGAGGTTGTTATTGTCCTCCTCCATCATCTGGTTGATCTGGTACTGAGCCTGTAACCATGGTAACATCATTTCAAATTTCACATATCACAGGCAAAATTAAGGTTCTTAATCAATATGTGACTGTCACTATTTATTGTTTATAGATGCTTTGAAAAAGGCTCCTATTTTCAGATTTTTGTTTTACTTTGAAAAAATTAAGAGTTTTTTTTTAAATATTTGTTCTCCTATTTGCCTTTACTTTTTATCAATACTCAAGATGCAGGAAAGTAATACATTTTTGAAAATCAATTTCCTAAAATTATTTCTTACAAAACTCCTTCAAAATCAAAATGTGTTTGTCATTCTTAACTTTTAATTAATCAATAAGCAAAAATGTATAACTTATAAACTTACATCATATTTATGAGCTAAGGTATTTATTTCTATCTCCATGGCATGTAGTTGATCCTTGTATTCATTACACTGACTGGCCAGTTCCTGACTCCGCAACTGTAGCGTATTATATTCCGTTTTGACTTTTTTCAGTTCCTCCGTCGTACTCCTTAATTCACCCCTCAGTTGATTGTTATCTTCATTTCGCCTTCGATTCTCTTCCTGAAGGTTCCTCATGGATTTTAACTCTGATTGCATCATGTCTTTTTCACGACTAAGTTTATCCTGAATTTGACTCAAATTGTCATGACCATGTAAATATCTTGTCAGCTGTTCATGTAGTTCCTTGTTTTCATTCTTCAGAGCTTTGTGAACAGATTTTAGTGAGCCGTGCTCCGATATCACACTTTCATAGTCTGATGATAGTTTTTCGTGTATACTTTGTAATGACTCGTGATCCTGCAATAATTGCTCATGAGAGCTTTGCAACTCTTCATGTGTTTGAATCAAATGTTGATGCTCGGATTCAAGTCTATGAAGATTACTCTGTAGAGATGAGTTCTGAGAGGACAACGAGGAACACTGAGATTGTAGTGTAGAATTTTCTACCTGTAATTTGGCATTCTTTGCCTGAAATGCACTATTAGTGTCTTGTAAAGAGGAATTCTGTGACTGTAGATGAGAATGCTGACTTTCTAACTTCTTTATCTGTTCATTCAGTGAATTGGTCTGTGACTTCAAGTTAGAGTTTTCCACCATTAATGAAGCATTCTACAAAGGAAAATAAACAACATGGAGTAAGAAGTAAAAGCTTTGATCTTATAAATGAGGAAAGGTTGCCATGGTAAACATTACATCTTGTCTTATCTTTCCATTAAAAAAAAAAATTCTGTATCTTTTTCTGATTTATTTGCTAAGCCTTAAATTCCCTACCTACATTAATATGAGCTTTAAAATGAAGGTAAAAGCTAAAGGTAATTATTTCAAAGGTCATGGTTCAGAATAAAAGCTTTGGTCACCGATAAACTCAAATGTGACATTAATAGAATCGATCACCCATTTGTACAAGGACAGGGAAATTCCACCTGAGTATCAAAGATTTGCTGTCCATAACGAAACTTGCAAAGGATTAATACAAGTGTGGGATTTCAATGCCATTGTACAAAGGTGTGATTGATATTACTTTCTCTCAAACTGATATACAATATTTTTACATAATTCATGAATAAATATTGCATCTTCTCATGCTAAAGATACCTTAATGAAGATCTACATGACATCATACTTAGTTATATCAATGTAAAAGTTTATGAGGTTAAAATGAGGGGTTCAAGATAATCATTTGTGGGTGCAAGAAACAGTTTGCTAGTTGTGCTATATTCATTGTAACAGAAATGTATTTTTATGAAAAGATACTGGGACCTTTGCATTCTGGTGTTGAGAAAAATTGTGATTTGAAATAAAGCTGGACTAACAATCCCAAAACAATATAATTTTAGGCATATTACATGATTTACTTCCTAACTATACATAATTTTTATTTCAAACCACAACGCTACTTGTGTGGGAACATGAAAGTGATCGGAGTTCTCAAGGCATGAATCATTAATGGTCCTTGTCAATACATGTTAAATATACAAGAGCTCTTATAATTGATTAAATACACACATTTTCTCAGACAAGAATATAAAGTAGAATGTGATAGTACTTTAAATTCCTGTTACTTTAATCAGTATTGATTAGTCTTCTCTTGTGATAATGCTTGATGGCCCATGAATATGACAGTTTTAGAAAGGTTTATGTTTACTCACATGAATAATTAAGCTAGTTTTTCTATATCAGGCCATCATGTATTTATTTGAGATACTTAAGGATAATTAATCAATTAATCAATGTATTATCTTCTCTGACAAAGACCTCTAGTGTTCTGTGATTTAAAACCCAGGTTTATAATTCAGCAACTATCAGTTTCAGTATGTTCTGAGTAAGATTTTAAAAGTACTCTGACATATTTTATCAACTTCAATCATGGGTGATCCAATTTTATTGAATATTTAAGATGGACATGTTACAACTTAAATTTGAGTTTTTAAATTTGAAATTTGTAATTTTGTTCCTGCTTCCCTCTGTTCAGTTTATTTTTGTCTTTAAATATCAGCACTGGAATGTATTATAGCGTCATTTGTCATATTTCAATGCCACACTAACAAATCTCAAGATCACATTCAAAACACTTTTTTCAATGCTTGATATTTTGGCAAGTATTGGGTACATTTTCAAAGTCACACAATGCTTGCAATAAGAAACATAAACATAAGACAGTTATTTCCATAAGAACTATACTTACCGTTCTTTCCACTTGAACGAGCCTGTCTAGATCCCTAGATGAGGCTTGACTCCTGTTACGGGTAGGTGCTCCTTGTAGGAGCTGAGATTCTTGTTTACTCATTGACTCCTCCTCAAACCTCTGTTTGAGTGACTCACATTCCCTCTTCATAATCCGCACCTCCTCATGTAACCTCTGATTCCTGTTCTTGGATTCCTCAAGTCTGTTCATAGGGTTAAAATAAAGAGATAATCATTATATGGAAAGTATATGCTTAATGAATGATTAAAGGCTTCCATTCCCTCCATGGAAATATAAATTCAAAATTCAACTGAATATTGCTATACTGTCATACAAAATGATGCAAGTCCAATTATTTAATGTTCACATAGGAAATAAATATTTATGACCTTCAAAATCAGAGGAAAATATAAGTTTGTAAATCTTTTCATCATTTTATCTTAAATTAAGAACTTGAAGTGAATTTTACTGATTATTCATATTTACCTGCTTTCCAGTGAGTGTATTTTCTCCTCTTTGATCTGCATGCTGCGTTTTAGAGTCTCCTCCATCATACTTTCTAAAGCCTTGTACCTACTGGAATGAAATAAAAAAAATAAATAAAGCCTGTGTTTGTGAAACATGAATGCCCCCGGTGGCATCTTTGTTAGTATGAACACTATTTTCTGTTAAGTACATGTATATGAGGTCACTGGGTTAAAAGGTCAAAGGTCAAGGTCACGAGGTCAAAAATTTTGGTATCAATGGAAAGGTCTTGTCACAAGGAATACACATATGAAATCCCTATCACTTCCCATTCAAAAGTTATGCCCAATGTTAACGTTTTTGAAAAGTAGGTCAAAGGTCAAGGTCAAGGTCACGAGGTCAAAATTTAAGGCATCAATGGAAAGGTCTTGTGACAAGGAATACACATGTGAAATATGAAAGCCCTATCACTTCCCATTCAAAAGTTATGCCCAATATTAAAGTTTTTGAAAAGTAGGTCAAAGGTCAAGGTCAAGGTCACGAGGTCAAAATTTTTGGTATCAATGGAAAGGTCTTGTGACAAGGAATACACCTGTGAAATATGAAAGCCCTATCACTTCCCGTTCAAAAGTTATGCCCAATGTTAAAGTTTTTGAAAAGTAGGTCAAAGGTCAAGGTCAAGGTCACGAGGTCAAAAAGTTTGGTATCAATGGAAAGGTCTTGTGACAAGGAATACACATGTGAAATATGAAAGCCCTATCACTTCCCATTCAAAAATTATGCCCAATGTTAAAGTTTTTGAAAAGTAGGTCAAAGATCAAGGTCACAAGGTCAAAATTTTTGGTATCAATGGAAAGGTCTTGTGACAAGGAATACACATGTGAAATATGAAAGCCCTATCACTTCCCACTCAAAAGTTATGCCCAATGTTAAAGTTATTGAAAAGTAGGTCAAAGGTCAAGGTCAAGGTCACGAGGTCAAAAATTTTGGTATCAATGGAAAGGTCTTGTCACAAGGAATACACATATGAAATATGAAAGCTCTATCACTTCCCATTCAAAAGTTATGCCCAATGTTAAAGTTTTTGAAAAGTAGGTCAAAGGTCAAGGTCAAGGTCACGAGGTCAAAAATTTTGGTATCAATGGAAAGGTCTTGTCACAAGGAATACACATGTGAAATATGAAAGCCCTATCACTTCCCATTCAAAAGTTATGTCCAATGTTAAAGTTTTTCGGACAAACAGACAGACAAACAGACAAACAGATAAACAGACAAACAGACGGACAGGCCAAAAACTATATGCCCCCGAATCTTTGATTCCGGGGGCATAAAAATCTGACTAAATCACCCTATTTTGTCTAATATATAAATTGCTTGGAAAAGATACCATTACTAAAAAGCTTCATATTTTATTGATACAAAAAAAAAAAAAAATCAAATACAAGTAACTTTAGTCATCAAGATATAATATACATGGTATAAATGTCAGAGAAAGGAGAACAGATGTCATCATGGTCAGACAGTGCTGGTTCTCATACATTCAGTCTTGAACCAAGAACTCAGAATATCATAAAGACAATAAATCATACAACATTGTATCTTAGTCTTGACCAATTCTTATGATACAGTAAGATGAATGAATGATTGAATGAATGATTGAATGAATGAATGAATGAATGAATGAATGAATGAAAAGTTGGATCAAAAGATGAATCAAAATATGAAAATTCATAAGTGCGACAATATGTACTGTATAGATGAATGAATTTGAAGGAATCAATGAATTTTGTATATATCAAAGAAATAAAGGGGGTACAGATGATCTTTCACAGCTCATTATACCTCACATACCAGACTATATACAATATTTAATATTCCTGGTCTTTAATTTCCGACATAGTAAACATGGTATCAAAAGTCATGTTTATTCTTTATATCGCTTTAGTAAATATCACGTATAATCAATATATATGAAGAAAATCTTTTCATTTATTCTTGTATACCTAGCGTTTGTATGCAAACAATAAGTATACTTTTATTATATATACTCAAGTTAAACTTGCACTCGGAACTTCTGCATTTCAGTTAATGTTTACACGAAAATCAATTCTCTTAAAGTCATAAAACTTCTTGCAAAATTTCAAAAAACTAATGTTTATCGAGCGCAATGTTAAATGTAGACCGACGATCAAAAAGTCGCCAAAGGAATTTCGAATCAATGAATGCAGAAAGAATTTCTCATGGATTAAAATAAGGAATGCATCCTCTCACGTGCACGGCTATTTCAATGCTTCTTAGGTGTATTGCTAAGCAAATTGATTTTGATCGAAATATAAAAACTAAATGATGCACATCCTATTGAACCGATCAATTAGCTCTCAAAGTACCAATTTTGCTATTTTCGTGTTCGGTTTCTTTATTAACAATGTGCTTGTAACGGTCTATGTGTATTTTGTCCTTGGACACCATGACATTTTAATTAAGGGTTATTCGATCTGCACGACACAAAATTAAGAATCGATTTAAGATTACTCAAACAGACACTGTCGAAATGTCACCTGTATTCTTTACCTACACCATGCAGTTTACTTACGGTCAAATACAATACCCCCTCCTTTTCCCGCAATTTACTTGAAAGGTAAGATTAAAGTCTTCGCAAAACGGGGTTTTTTTTTATCGTATAGAGCATACTAATGTTTTATGACGAAATAAAATACTAGAGCAATACAATGATATAACAGGGTTAATACTTAATTTCCGCCATCCATTTTCACTTACACAATAACTTTTTCTTTCAGATTTTGAAAATCATTTTCATCATCATCGTAATACTCATTAACAACCCCTTCATCTCTAGACTCTTCCAGATTTTTCTCATTTTCGATGATAACTTTCTCAGGAATATTATCTTTGTTGTAACCATCATCATCATCGTCGTCGTCATTATCACCATTATCATCATCGTCGTCGTCATCACCGTCATCATCATCGCCGTCATCATCATCGACGGTGTCGTCGTCGTCATCATCATTTTGATGCGGATGAGAATCGAACTCATGAACATTTCGCGTCTGAAGTTCCATATCAGCAGACGACGAATCACTGAAATCTTCAGTCCTCGTCCTGATATTCAGCCTCAGTCTCTTCTATTATACTCAAAATCACGTTAGGAATATGTACTTCCGTATAAGACATGTCTGACCGAATCGATACAATTCCTCACAAAATTTCCTTTTCAAATATTTCCTAGTGTTCTTTCTCCAATCACAAAATGCTAAGGTTACAGTTTCAGTCCATATTTGATTCCCGCCATCCTATGTGGCAACCTTTCCTTTCCGACTTAATGAGCCAGGTACTGCCTGGATAAACTATTTACTGTCCACAAAAACCTCTTTTTTCTACCGCCAAAAATCAATGAAAAATATTGAATTTGATATAAAGTAACATTAAATGCTCCTATATACGTAAATCCTTTCTAGAGACACAGCTGTTCTGAGATCCGATAATGTAAATGACCTTACTGCTCCAGACCTGTCATATTTAAACCAATTTAAAACAAATTCGGCAGATACAAAACTCCGCTAATTCTCATTCATAAAACGCAAGGGTAGACCGGATGTTGGTCTATCAAAATGAATGGTATCTATTCCACGTGAAACCCATCCACTAATCTCACCTAGGCCTCTTCAAACTGAATTGATTTCCTCCGATATTTGCTTTCGCGCAAAAACATATGACCCTATAGTTTGTATTTGGGGTTAACGCATTTAAATTTTGATAAAATTATCCTGTTTTAGTATTTCTTTTACACAGGAAGTTAATAATTTTGTCTTCAGGTGTAACATGCTCATTTCTATTGCCTGAATTATATTCTTAAACGGAAGAATTGTCCTCAAATACCGATTTAACCGAGGAAGAATTTCGTTTTCACCTTTTCTTCAAAACTTAATATGATACGACATTTTTTTTAAATTGCATTTTTATTTGCCAAATTTGGTAAAATTTTAAATTCTCACAATTCATTATTTCCTTAATATCTCTGTTATCTATGTTATTTTATACTGAATAAATAACAGGGACGTAGATAAAATCATAATTTGCTTTAAAAATGAATTCTTTTTGCTTTCGTTTATATGGTAAATAAAAGAAGAAATGAGTAAATTAAAGCACGAGTCACAAAGTCGTGTTTAGGAATTCTGAAATGTGGATACAATGGATTATACTGGGTCCTTAGTGTTTGTTTGGGATGGTCAACAAGAGGGGAAACAAGCTCTCAACTAGAGAGGACATTAATACATATTTACACATAACCTATCTGGACAAGATATTTCATATCAAATACACAATATATTAAGGCTATTGGCTTACTTTGTTAGTGCAAAGTCAGAATGACCTTATACCTTATAATGGACGATCATTTAAACTTCAGACAAGTTTTTTTTTACCTTCATAATTTTTATGACCTTCATATTTTTTATGACCTTCATAATTTTTATGACCTTCAGAATTTCATTCGCATACATAGTGAAACCAGTATTCCTCCCCTCTCAACATTGTTGGCAGGGCTTCTAAAAAGCATTATAATCTGGCAAAAAGCTCAATGACAAACTTTATGTATGAGTGAACTTGGAATCACCTTAGATTTCCAAGAAAGTGTGTGAAAAATTGGTACATTTTTATCCATAATGGAAACTTGATCTTCACTTCTGTTTTTAAAAAAATAAGCAGGGATCCTTCTTAGGTCAAGGCCAATTTGCAAGAGGGTGTTGCAGGACATGAAGATAGATAATTTCAAAAGCAATGCAAATTCTACAAACATTAACATGTAATATTCCTTACATAAGTTGCAAGTTAGTACGGTAAGAACTAGACTTTCTGAGGCAGGTGTTCTACATAAATTCAAGGGAACACTGTTAAGAGTTCAGATATACATAAAGAATGTCTCGTCTCAAGGATAGTATGAAACATCAAGCCCTATTCCTTGCTGCTTACATGTATAAACATTGTACAATAATTATATTTTTGTAAGGAGACAGCTGTACACAGGATTGCTTCTTATATTTTTCATTCCAAACCTTGAAAGACAGAGCATATGTAGGATCTGCATTACTTGGTCATAGGAGGGACGTAAGGAAAAGTGTATCAAACATTTAGGATTGGTAAAAACTTTTGTCAAATAGGCCTTTTAAAGAAAATTTAGAAGTAAATTATCCTAATAACTATAGTATATCTTAAATTAAGGTCGTCTATAAATAGAAGTTTGGAAAAATGATATTCCAATGAGTAGGAATTTTGAACTCTGTAACTTTTTATCCATTCATTAACAAGAACAGTTCTTAAGGGACAAATTTACATTTTGTACTACAGCGTATATTTGAATTTCCACTATCTCAGCATCATTCATCACTGATGAGACATTATTTGTTGAAATGTGCATATGGTGCACTGAAGTTATTATTTAATACTATTGAATATATATTTCAATATCAATCATTAATTGTTTGTACAGAATATTCTCATACAAGGTAAAGCATTCACGTCTTGAACCAAGATCCTATAAAGTAACAATTCTGTGAACTATTCATGAAATCAATGCAGAGCAGACAAAGTTAAGAACTATTACAAATTCAACCTATGACCTTGACTCAAGGTCATTTCACATTATTGGGTCCTAAACAATTCTACAAGCTATCATCAAAATCCGTTTAGAAGAGAACTCCAGATACGGTTTCACATTTTTAAAACAATTACTGTATTGGGACCTTGACATCTGACCTATGACATTGCTTCAAGGTTACGACAGCCATGGGTCATGAGTAACAATCCTGCTTTCTATTAACGAAATCAATACAGAGGGAATAAGTCCAGACAATGTTTTACACTAATTAGGTATTGCAACCTTTGACCTTGGTTCAACACAGTCTTGGGTCCTACGTAACAATAAGTGAAATATCATTGAAATGTATGCACAGGGGAAGAAGTTATGCCGCAGACAAGGTTTTACCAATAAAGTCTATAGTGACGTTGACCTCTGACGTCGGTTCAAGATAATGACACAGCATTGGATTCAAAATAAAACACCACTAAAGACAATATGGGCAGATTGCAAAGTAAGTTTTTGTCAGTAAAAAGTTAAAGAACGCCCATATATTACTCAAATTCATATCTGAGGGAAGTGTGTCTTGTATGTTTTGTTGTTGTTTGTTGATTTGGGTATAAAAGAAATGGGAAATAACAAAAATTGTCAAGGGTAACTAGGTCAAGGTCACTAGGTTAAAGGTCATAGTATCAAGTGAAAGCTAATTTCACAAGGAATCTACATGTGAAATATCAAAGCGCTATCTCTAGTAGATTTAGAGATATAGCTTAAGTAATTTTATAAAGTAGGTCAAAGGTCACCAGGTCAAATGTTACAGCATATATTGAAAGGTTTTATCACAGGAAACCTTCATGTATCATGCTATGTTTCTATTGCATACAGTTCTTGAGATGTTGCTAAAACCAGAAACTTTAACCAAAATAAAATTCCAATGTCAAGGTCACTAGATCAAATGTTATGGCATAATTTGAAAGGTCCTGTCATGGGCAAACTACAAGGATAATTATATGTTTCTACTGCATATACATGTGTAGTTCCTTAGATTTGGCTTCAACCAGAAAATTTAGACAGATGGTCATCGTCAATCTATAGATCAGAATTGCTCTGCAATCCAGCGAATAAAAATTAAAAAAAAATGTTTTTCATAAAAAAACAGATGTCTCCCCCCTCCCTCTAAGTTACTTTGACCTTAGGCCAAGATAATGTAAAACCTTTGAGTCATGGGCAACATCATACTAAAACATGAAAATGATTCATTACATTATTTGAAGTAAAGCCCAAACATGATTAGCATATACAATTTTATTATAAGCATATTTAAAGAAATTGACTGTGGTCACATGACCTTGGATATAGGTGATCTGAAACCTACACTCACTGACGAGAGTTAAGTACCCGAAACGTGCATGTCTGGTCCATTCTGGAAATTTATCTGCTTTTAAATGATACTATTGAATTTGAAGACGTTGAGCATTGTATGGATCATGAGCAACAAAAAACTAAATTAGTGATTGGATACACGGTTCAAAATATAAAGCCTTAACATGATTAGCATAGACAATTTCAGCCTGGACATGCTTAGCGTATACAATTTCATTACCAAAGTAAGAAGCGACCTTAATCATTGGAACAGTGTGATTAGAAACATTTAGTCCTGAAAAACAACATACTAAAATATTAAAATAATTGTAAGAAGGGTTAAGGAGATATAGCTCAGACAATATTAGTTTGTACAATTTCATTAAAAAGAACTAAATGATATTGACCTTGGGCACATGACCTTGGGTCAAGATGATAAGAAACCCATCCAATCCTGAGCAACAGCATACTTAAGTATCACAGCGATCCTGTATACAATTCCACAGATATAGCCAAGACTCAAAAGCATTTACAATTTCATTAAAAAATGTAATACTTGACCTTGACCTTAGTCATATGACCTTGGATCAAGGTGGTGTGAAACATTGGGGTCATCAGCACCATCATACTAAAATATGACGTGATCTGATCCGTAACAAATACAATTTCATTCAAAATATACTACTTGACCTTGACCTTGGTCACATGACCTTGAGTCAAACCTTTACGTGATAAGCAACAACATACTAAAATATGACGGTGATCTGATAAATAGTTAAAAGAGATACAGCCCTAACAGGATAGCATATACAATTTCATTAAAATGTACTTATTATCTTTGACCTCGATCAAATGACCATGGGTCAAGGTGAAACCTTTTGGTCATTAGCAAATACATACTTAAACTTGAAAGCAATTCATTATGCAGTCCAAGGGATAAAGCCTAGACAAGAAAACATGTACAATTTCATTACAAATGTAGTATATGACCTTGACCTTGGTCACATGACCTTGGGTCAAGGTGATGTGAAGCCTTTGGGTCATAAGCAACAACACACTAAAATATGAAATGATCCGGCAAACGGTTCAAGAGATATAGCTTGGACAGGATTGTATGCATAATTTCATTAAAAATGCACTAAGTGACCTTGACCGTGGTCACATGACCTTGGTGTCAAGAGATGTTAAACCTTCAGGTCATCAGCAACAACATACTAAAAATGCACTAAGTGACCTTGACCTTGGTCACATGACCTTGGGTCAAGATGATGTTAAACCTTCAGGTCATCAGCAACAACATACTAAAATATGAAAGTGATCCGGCAAACGGTTCAAGAGATACAGCCCGGACAGGAATGTATACATATTTCATTAAAAATGCACTAAGTGACCTTGACCTTGGTCACATGACCTTGGGTCATGGTGATGTGAAACATTCGGGTCATAAGCAACAACATACTAAAATATGAAAGTGATCCGACACATGGTTCAAGAGATATAGCCCAGACACTATGTGTGACAGACGGACGGACAGACGGACGACGAAGGCAAAACCAATATGTCTCCTTCCCGTTGGGGGGAGACATAATTATGTGAAATTTATTAAAATCTAAACAGAGGGGACAAAATTATGCCCCAGAAAAGGTTTTACACTATAGAACAACTATTAAGACCTTGGCCTTTGGTCTATAACCTTGGTTCTAAAGGTTATGACACATCCTCAGGTCATTAGTATAAATTCTATGAAATAGTTCTGAAATCCACAAGGAGGGTTAGAAGTTATGACATAGACAAGTTTTGGTGGACAGACAGAATGACAGACACTCCAACATGGTGATTTCTATATACATTGTACCAACAAAACTTTTCCGTGCTCCCAATTAAAATTATTGTTAAGTCTCATACATATCATAATTGAGAGCATGAGGATCTGATTTTAATCCCACTGGCCATTTACTCATTGCTCAACAATTACTTGCAATGAGAGTGAATTTATTGCTCTGATTAATTTTTGATAAAACCAATTCTATACATCCTTTCCTCGATTTCAATTCTACCTTCACATGGGAAAATTTTCCAAACATTAAATTCACAAACTTTTCCCTTTTGTTTTATAATCAGTCAAAGCTTTTGCATCCTCAGTTAGTTAGGACCTTGTAATTTTCAAGTATTTAACACATAATGACTTATGGACATGTACATGTACTTTACACAACTCTCTTTGTACAAGCTTCAAGAACAAAACTATCTAAACTCTTCAAAAGTCAAACTAGAATAAAAATTCCTCTGTCCATTTTACAAATACCTTAGTTACTTGAAACTATCATTAAAATGTCTCACATGAAACTCTCTTCTCATGCCTACAGCATCATCACACACATCCTGATACATGCATCAAGAATATAATAAAGTAGACTATATACCTATCATCCTGGGCCATGTTAACCTGGGCTAGTTTCTCTGTGTTGATCCCAAACTTCTCCAGGTCGTGTGACAGTTTGTCTAACTCATTACTCAACTGCTGACTCTTTATCTTCTCATTTACCAGATCCTGTGAAAGAAATTCAAAATTTTGTATCATAGAGTGTTGATATTTCTAACACCAAAAAAAAAAAAAAACTGTATAATTCATTTTTAAAATGTATGTCATATGTAGAGAAACATTTACATCTTACTTAATCCTTCAGGAAAATTATTCTTTGATACAAAATGAGTATCTGAACAAAGATTCCATCTAATAATATTCATAATCTAATATGAGATTCAACTTTAGATAAAATGAACAAAAGTAAAGGAATATATATACAATCAAAGCACTAAAGGTACTGAGTGCGAATAGCCAGAATAATATCACTTATAATGTATGACAAAATATTGTGTTTTCAAAGTTATATTTGTTCCTGAACACCTTTGTTGGCCAGTTTATGGACGTATAAAGACAGAACTAAAATGCAAATGCATAATGTTGTCGTAATAAATTGAAAGATGATGTCTGACAGTGAACATGAAAATTAAATAACATCACATTAAATCTACCCCTCCCCCCTAAAAAATACAACAATCCAATATGACTATCGATTGATGATTCCATATACAAGGAAAGAAATAAAATCTTATTTAATTTCTAATTTGATACCCAATCTCTCTTTAACCTTTCATGTTCAATGTTAGGTGTGTGCTAAGAATTTGAAGGAAAATTCACTTCTTTTTTAGTATATAAAACATGATACATCCTAAACGGGAATGTTTTGATCTTTTATTTTTCATAATCGTCAATAGCATATTTCATGATGGAAGTTCCTAATTTTTCCGTCGTATATAGATTTTATTTTGTGAAGCGGGGCAAAATAAGCCTACTTGGAGTTAGTTTTACGTTTCAATGATTCAACTTAATATCTTTATCGATAGCAACGTTTCATTTATATATTGTTCACTAAAACATATAATCACCTGGTAATGGAAAGGGGTTTCCAACACACAGTCTGTGTTCATCTCAGTATATACAGATGCAATTTTTCATTAGGTCATGCATGTACATAACACGACAGCTCGATTTATATAGATATAATTCATTGATTCAGACAGTGATCAGACTTTATACCGATCATGACGCTGATGCAGTCCCAAGGTACATGTAAACAGAGTAACATCGTTTATACATACTCAGTAGACGGGGCTCCCATGAGTGAAGAAATCAGGCAATCACTATGTGCTATTCGCACAATAAAAAAAAAACCCTGATAATGTCATTTTGGCAAGTACAAGTTCAACTTACTTCTCTGAGAGTAGAAACTGTTTTCTTGTGCATTGATGATTCCTGAAACAATTCCCTATTCTCTTTCTCTAAGTCTCTAACTCTAGTAGTAGTGTCTTTATGAGCACTAGCTGATGTCTTCAATGACCTATGGTCCCTCTCTAAAGCACTGAATTTAGCACTAAGGTCATCTAGAGAATTGTCTTTGAGCTCAACGGAATGCTTAAGTCTCTTATTTTCCTTTTCCATCACATTTTTGCTTCTTTTTAAAGTTGAGATCTCCTCCTCTAACTCTGTACTCTGCTTCTCCATGTCTTCAAGTCTTTTATTTGACATTTTCATCTTTTCGATAACTTTTTGCAACTTCTCGTTCTCTAGTTCCAGATCGGAATTGTCCCTTTCAAGCTGTTGCACTCTGTTTGTGGTGATTTCTAACGATTTTTGCAGCTTTATATTTTCATTATCCAAATCCATGAGATCTAATTCCATTTGTTCATTTTTGTTTTGTACACTTTTCTGTGCTTCCAATGATCGTTTGAGCTGCTGAATCTCTCTATTCAAAGAATCCTTTTCATTTTCAACCTCCGCTATTTTTGTCGTAGAATTTTTCATTAAGTCAATCGTCCTCTGTAGTTTCTGATTTTCTACCGACAGATTTATGTGTTCTTGTTCCAGTGCCTCACGTTTCTGAAGTTGTGAATGCAGCGTATCGACTGTCTTTTGCAACTTCCTGTTTTCAACTTCTAAATCTGAATTTTCTTGTTCAAGTTTTTCAAATTTATCACATGTAAGCTTCAGTGTAGAAACAGTCTTATGCAATTCTAGATTCTCTTTATCCAGGTTTGCATTTTCTGTTTCCAGTTCTGAAATTCTATCACAATTATGCTTGAGTTTATTGTATGACTTCTGTAACTGTCGACTCTCGTACTCCAGTTTGGATATCCGCTGGTCTTTATGCAAAGCTTGGTCTGACAACCGTTTATTTTCCCTTTCCAAGTCTTTGACTCTTGCGTCATTAGTCTGCTCATTTCGAGCCCGTATTACCTCTACCGTATGAGATAGATTATCATTTTCTCTTTCGAGTTCCTTTATTTGTCTGTCTGAACTTTCTTTCACTTTCTCCATCATTTGTGACATTTGTTCCTTATCCTGCTGGAGTTGGTCATTAAGTTGTTCGAGCTCGTACATTTTCTGTGCTGAACCTTGATCATTTTCTTGTAACTTTTCCACTTTCTTTGTAAGTCTTTGATTTTCCTTTTCTAACTGTAGAGTCAAAGCTGTATTTTCTATCACTGCATTTTCCTTCATGTCTTCTAGCTGTTGAGACAATCTTCTATTCTCTAACTCGAGCCGGAGAATCTTGGCATTTGTTGTTTCTGTCAGCTGATTTGAGAGTGTTGAGTTTAATCCTGCAAATAAGAGTGAAATATTTATTCATATCTTCAAGAAGGGACTGTTTAATATATATCTCTCTTTAATTTCCATGCAGCTTTTGCAAAATGCTCTTATTCTCTCATGCATACATCCCAAACTTATTAAATGCATTTTGTTTCTATTTGGAATTCGTAGATTTTATATCGGAAACATCAAGCTGGAAACTTGTGTTAAATATTCTAGCTTTTCAAACTAAGAATTTCTAACCTATATATACATGTAGGTATCTAAACCATTGTATTTTGCTCATAATAATGTCTTATACCTGATGTTTTTAACCTAGCCGATTCCAGCTCAGCTTCCAGACTTGTACTCTCGTTCATACTGGACTTCATCTTAAACTGTAACTGGGCATTCTCCTCTGTAAGGATACGGATCTTCTCCATGTCACATTCTCTCTCCTAAAAGTAATGATATTTGAAATGCACAAACAAATGATATAAATATCAAACAATAGCATAACTATCATTTTTTATTAGAAAAGTTTTAAATATTTCAAAAGTAAAAAGGAATAGAATATAATGTTCAGACAACAGAAACAGTAAGTCAAAGTATTTTTAAACTCAAATCTAATTTTCCATATTTATGTATCCAAAGATCTATACAGGAGCAATTTCTTTGGTCCATCATTTTAACACCTGACAAAAATTCCACTGGGTGGTAAATAGATTTCCATGTAGTTAACGGAATAGAATGAAATGTGTTACACATGGAAGAATTGATTCCATCCACTATGGTGACTGTTGTAATAAATTTGAGGTAAAATGACAATCACGGCAAAGTTCAGAAATAGTCATTCATGTAAACGCGTGACATTCAGATGGACAGACAAATGTATGTTGTATAAAGTGATCCACACCGTGTCACTTTGTTAGTGAAACGACACAATAAATGACTAGACATAAAGTTTACACAGACCTCCATCATTTGCTGTGTGACTTGTTTCTTTTTAATGAGTTCTTTCTCTAGTTCTACCACTGTCTCCACACGTTTATGACTGTTAGATAGCTGTTCCTCTAACATGCTCTTTGTCTCTACTAATATACTGTTGTCTTCTCGAAGTTCCTTTGTTAAAGAGGAGAATTTTAATCACAAATCAAAATTCAATGTGCTTATGGCCATTGTTCAAAAACAAATGTTTATCAAATAGAAAATTGTATTGATACTCAAGAATCATTTGCAACACACATTTAATCTTTTAAGCTTTTACATTTGCATAATATTTTCTGTCAGTAAGCTTAAAATTTGTTTCCTTATCATCGATATATGATATTGATCTGTGCAATTTTTGTTTAGCTTTCCATTCAAGAACAAATTCTTACATAGTTAAATTTCTATTTTATACAAAAAATTAAATTATGCTTCAATCAAACAAAATTCAATCAAGTATAACATAATTTCTAAATTTTCACTTACCTCTACCCTGGTTTTGTAGAATTCCAGCTCGTTCATTTTCTCTTTGTATTTCTGTATCACATTCTGATTGCTATCTGCTTTTCCAAGCTGTAAACAATAAGTTATGAGGCTCAGTATCTAATATTATGTATTGATTGCAGAGTTATCTTCTCTTCTCAAATTATTCTAGAGAGATATCAGCTAATATTTTGCTAATAAATCATCAATATTTGAAAATTTTATCCCAATATTAGTCAATATAAAGATATCATTGGGAGTTCTCAATCTCACCGAGAAATTTACAACACTTGATGTATGTCTAAAATATAAACTTTGACATTGGGATGGAAATTCCTGCCCTGACTGACATATATATGTATACAGTTAGTATATGAAAATTTAAAACCTTACGGTGGCATTATTACACAAGAGAGAAATATGAAATTCTGTGTACGAAGAATCATTGGCTGTGTAATAACCTTCTTTACTTTCGCAGTCAGCCTCATACCGCAAAAGTTTGTCTTAGTAAATAAAAATACCAAATGCATAATTCAGTAACATTGGGAGTGGATCCCGGAATCATTGTGCACTTTTAAAAACCTATGAAGGAAAGTACCAGCCAATGATTCTACTTATTCAGTATATATCGTATAATAAAAACTACCTTTTCCCTGAGTACATCTAGCTCATCTCTGAGAGTTCTTGCCATCCTCGAATCTTGCCTCAGCTCTGTTATCTACAAAGACATGTGCAACACATTAACATAGATAAAGTGGCTAGATAGCACAGCATAAATTTCACGATTTATATAAAGGTCAAGGTCATACATCTCATCCTTATGTGTTCCTCTCACTATGACCAAAAAAAAATTCTGTTATAGAATGATGTATTTCTTCCAGAAGGAACCTCTGATGATACAAATAAAAGCAAACACTCAAATACACAAATTTTCGGCCCCTTGACCTTTATCCAGTGTAAAAAACAATAATATACATGACAACTAAGTAAAATCCATCCTTTGCTTCTCTAGCATTCATAGGAAAATTATCATAATATTTTGCAATGAACACTAGAGAACCAAAGGATGGATTTTATTAGTTGTCATTAACATTGCCGTTTTTTACACTGGATAAAGGCCAAGGGACCAAAAATTTGTGTATTTGAGTGTTTGTGTTTTCATATGTATTATGTGTTATATGCATGTTTGACCTTCTACAAAGTATGATACCCATCTGGTGCTTAGAAAACATCATTGGAATAATTCAATCAGTACTTGTTCAAGACAATTATTACAAGGCGAAAATTAATATTCTTATTTATAAATTTCACTACCATGATGAAAATTAATGTATGTTTCTGCTAAATGCAACAGCTGATCCCAATCATTCATGCAGACTTCATTCATGATAGATCATTAATTCATAGAAAAGCTGTTTTCTTCACATCCAGGCAAAACATTTATAATTTTACAATATCAAAGGTAAGTTAAATCAGTATCTTGATTGATAGATAATGATGATGACATACAAATATATGAACTACAAAAATCCACTGCTTCCAGCAAAATGCAATTAATAAGTACACATGTACTAATGTTAATTTGATTTGTAAAGTTATAAATTTCTCATCATGCTAATACATTTTGTGGTTAATGGGCATCATTTTTCATTCATTATGAATGACACTGAAAAAAAATATTGCACCATATTTAATACAGCAGCTGTGTTTATTTAGTATATACCTCTGTTTTTAGCTTGCTTAATGTGGAATTTTTATCCTCGACTTCCTCTTGCAGCTCTGCCAGGTTTTCTTGTTTCTCTTCCCTGTAAATAATACATTTATTTAACAAAGAAGTCTTGTTACCATGAAATTTTAGTCCAACAGTTCTATTATTCTGTTCAGTTCTCATGATAATTAAGTGCTCGATGATGCAAAAATTTTGAGATAATGTATGACATCACACTGGATATTTTCATATGTTTGACCGAGGTTTTAAGCTTGTTTATACGAGGTTTAATCATTGTGACTCCATGAAATTGAGCAATTTGCTGCCCACAATCAAAAGAGTCAATTGCTATAGCTACATGTATATGCATCTATTCCATCTGTTAACATGGTTAAAATCTATCTTTTAAAAAAAAAAAAAAAATTTCACATGGAACAAAATTTCTACTTCTCAATCAATTTTTCTTTTTTGCATTCATTCAACTTTTTGTAATTGTAAAAAAAATATTTCAAAGTTGACATAAATAAAATTCCATGTAGATTTCCATAATAAAAAGATGTAAAGTACATGTATGATTATACATACACTTCTTGTCTGAGTTTGCGTATCCTAGCTTTACATTCGGTCAGTTCTGCCATAAGATGTTGTTTTTCCGGGGTAGTGGGCGGGGTAGCTAGTACTGGACTGCCCTTATTGGCATGGGACTGATAGTAATCACGCTCAAACGCAAGCTCCACAGAAGCCTGAAAATAATTGTAATATTACTATACATGTACTTGATATATGTATTTTACAAAATTTATTGATTTTGAAATGCCTTAATTAATGTTTTCTTCATTTGATTTCTATGATGAGGATAACAATTTTGGTAGACCATTGTGAATGATGATATTGTAAATGTATGAAGCAGTTTCAAATTCAAAGAATCTTTTATTTGGAAATTCAAAAATCAGTTTTATATCTCAACCTATTAATTGAGATCTACCAAAAAATATCATGTTTTGTTTGAAAAATTCTTAGTAAAGTAGACAATTTGTCATCATTTTCGATATTTTCCTAAGTGTTCTGAAAGGGCAGTGCAATGACAGTAATATTGATGGTAAATTATTAGATTTGTTTGAATAGAATCTCTGCCCTGAAATCCATGCACCAACCTCTGCAAATTTGTCCCTTTCCTTGAGTACACGTGTAAGGTGGTTGAACACTTTCTCCACATACACCTCTAGCTGTTCTGAGGGCTCTATAGACAGAACACACTCTGAGTCATCTGTGATCTGCAATATAAACCACTTTATAACTAGGAGGTACACATTACATAACACTGTGTTGTTGGCATGCATCGACCTTAAGGGTTAGTGAAAATTCAAATAAAAAGATAAGTTTCCTATTTTGCCTGTTATAATAAAAAATTCTGCTTAATCTAGAGTATAAATCCGAGGAAAAATAAAAGAGTATGTGTTCCTCCATATTCACTGACTTGTTAAAATTCTACCATTGAAAAACTTCAAGGGGTGGGGTTCGAGGGAGGGTGATGATAAACTACACATGCTAACATCAATACATGTATTGAGGAAAATCTTATCAAAACACGTACGACTTGAACTTCTATTCTTCTATGATCTTTCAATGTTCAAGGAACAGTATCATACATGGAGAGTATCAGAGTACTAAAGTTTCATTGGAGTTTTAGTTTTGTCTCAGGTACAAACAAATTCTATAAACACTAATATTTGATTTTCCTTATCAATGATCATGTAGTGATATATTCTATTGCCCTTAAAGTGTACAACTATATGATGCACTAAGAGGTACTACTCAATGAAAGGAATATGCTCAATTATAGTCATGTTTTAATATACTGACATCCTGACATTTATGACATGTGAAGTTAAATCTGATTTTCAAAGTTTTCAAATTTCTACTGATCCATGTGAACCCTGAATATCGAGAGAAAATATCATTTTCCAATCATAATCAACAGACAGATCAATTTAAAGGTCTTTAACTTGTACCATCACCTCCATACTTTAATAGCGCGTCATTTTCCTTTGAAAACTGACAATCCATTGTAATGAAAGTATGAAATTAAATCATACCATGGTATGGACTTATTGAGACCGCAATTTAAATATTATGTGAATCTGTTTTTAAAATCCCCTGATGCAAAATGGTATGTTTATCATATTTTACATCTCTGCCACGCTTCCTTTGGAATCTCCTTTTCCAGGGCAATTTAATTGAATCTTTAAAACTGTATTACTATATTTATCCTATAAATTATGTTATATATTTCTTAAATAATTTTTAAAGATATATAAGACTAACTAAATTAGAAATTATTAAAATGTCTATTACCAAGACTTTGAACTTTTAATCATATCTTTCCCTCAACCATCAATATATAAATCAAATGCAATACCTCCTTTTATAATATTAGTACCAAGATAAAGAAAACTCATTAGTTTAAACATAGTTTATTTCTCAATTCAATACCTCAAAATACAGAAATAGGAATTGGGCAAAAGTTTCCCAACATTACATGTGCCCCTTCCCTAGAAAACTCATTCTATCCCATTCTAAATGTAGAAGTGATGACAAATTCTCAATGGAGCATACTTTCGTGAGGGGATAATATGATAATAGCAGTTTTCACGGCAGAATTTACTTTGGGACACAAAGCTTATAAATAATTCAGATTTCTAATCAGGGTTATATTGTCATTTTCTCCTTTATTGAATAAATTCTCAGTGTGCAATATCCATTCAATGAAAGACATGAAGGCAAACACATTAAGAAATGATTGGCCATCAATAATACATACATCTTGCTAAAACATATTAACAGACCAGTTAATAGTGATTTATCTCGCTCATCCAGTATCAGGACCTCAGCGGCCTGTTTCCACTGATAATTAAACGCAAGAAGCTTAACGACATGAAAGCCATAGAATATTGACCAGTCTGCTCCAACGATTTAACAATATTAGCAGTTTTAGTAGAATCTAGGAGTTCAGATAGAGTGTCATTTATTCAATATAAAGGGAGTCTTGAGGTCATGGAAGGTCACCGTCTTGTGTCCATTCGATAATTAAGGAATTCTGGCCATTGTCAAGTCAAAATTAAGTCAGTGCAGCAGTCAACTGAACAATAAAAGCTTCCTGGATTTCTCGGAAAATCAATAATCAATGTAAAACCTGACATTGAATATCCTTGAAAATTTTGCTGGCTGCAAGGGTTATGAAATGGTTATGCAACAGTAACAGGATGCATAATTTACCTGTAGTAATTTAGTTAAATAAGGTCATCATGGCAAACTATTTTTTCTTTTTTAAAGACTGGATAGAAGAAATAGTGATAATTTGAACATATCAGCTTCGAATTCTAATCAATTTTTGATATCATCCATTCAATTGCAAAGGAAATAAGCTGAAATTAGAAATACATATACATTTATATGCTCCTTTCAAAGTTGTAATTAAATTATCACTATAAGAGGAATATACTGTATAAGTAGAATCATTTGCTGGTACTTTCAGGTAAGAATTTATAAAAGTAAACCTTTTAGCCCTTACAATGATTCGCAGATCCATTCCTGATAAGACTGAATTATGTATTTGGTACCTTTATTCACTGGGACAATCTTTCAAGGTACAAAGCTGACAGCAAAAGTATTGAAATTTATACACAGCAAATGATTCTATGTATACAGTATGTATTTTTACTTTCAGCTCTTTTTTTTTGTGGGGGGGGGGGGGGATTTGGTTTGCATCAGTGGTGAGACTGGTGTCAAGAGAAGTATAGACTTAGTACCTCTTTGATATGTTCTACTATATCCTCCTGTACTGTAACGTCCAGTTGTTTGATGACGTTGATGAAGTACTCCTTACGTTCACACTGTACAGCACATCCCAGGATCAGTAACAGTGCCTTCCTTATCTCGTTCATACTTGCATCTGTAATATACAAATTTAAATAGAAATTCATAATCACTTCAAAATTAATAATTTAAAAGATTTTCCATGTATAAAAAGAAAGTTTATGCTGAAAAGATTGACTGGAATTACATGAAAATTGTTCATTCTTCGAAAACATTGGTATACTCTTTTAAAAGGCATTCCTGAAGATTCTCAACATACTTACTCACATGAATAATCCTTCAACACAAACTATGCAAGATATGAACAACATTGCTAAAATATTTGAGAAGTAAGATCAGATCAAAGTAAGCAAAGTCACTTATATATCTCAATATATACTAACAAGGAAAAGGTGTGTGTGTGTGGGGGGGGGGGGGGGGGTTGTGTACTTCCTCTCATATCAGGTTTGTATGTTTGGGTTCTTTTTTTATATTTTCAAACATACCTTTTTCAGGTTCCCTGCATATAGCATGAATGTTAGGGAGCTTCATTATGATCAACTGCTGCAACACCTCCTGGAAAAGATCAATATCATTTTATTTTAAATATGATATCAGAGTAATGAAAATTTGATAAATATTAATTTATCATGGTGTTTTAGGATTTTTCATGTGAAAATCAATCATGTACAAATACAACCTTGTACTATGAGAATACAAACACTCTGTTGTTTCTCTCCTTTGGAGAATCTCTGAGATTTTAGCATAATTTTGAAATCAAAGCTGAATGTAAAGATGAGAAATGGGGGGGGGGGGGGCTGACTAAGAGTGTGAGTGTCAAGTAAGAAAGGGAATTTATTTCATTATACTTAATCTTTTTTCAAAAGTCTATCTGAAATGACAAGAGCGTTACAAAAGCGCAAGAGTACTGTAGAATCGGATTAAACGCCCAAAAATATATACTGGTCTAATTACTTCTGCCAATGTCAACAAGTACAGCTCAGTTTATGGTTCATAACCTGCGATCAATGGATAGAATGTTTTAATACTAGAAGCATTGTTCGTT
Source organism: Pinctada imbricata (assembly GCA_033119305.1). Classification (NCBI taxonomy): domain Eukaryota; kingdom Metazoa; phylum Mollusca; class Bivalvia; order Pterioida; family Pteriidae; genus Pinctada; species Pinctada imbricata. Next base: position 33,092,170 of record VSWD01000009.1, read on the forward strand.
ACGTCGATCTACTGCGGAATTTATTGATGATATCGCTGGATTTTCAATATAATATAAAGGGAAGTCAGACGTACATAAGCTCTAACATACTATTTTCAACCTTGGTCAAATCAAAGTCATGCATTATCTATACGCCTATCATTTAAACCGTTACATTAATACCTTTCTTATGTACATTCATGTATAATTTATCGAAGCAGAAAAGAACTTTTCCTGCAAATAATTATTCAACATAGAAATAGACATCAAAAGCAGATGCGCCGAAACCCTTAAAACGATGTTTATAATTCCCTCACCCCTAACACAGTATCAGACGATGAAAGAAGTGAAAAGCGCCCTGCAACAATTAATAATCTTGTAGGATTTCGGGTATGTAGGGCTGAAAAAGCCGACGGAATCCTTCTTATAACCTTCAAGTAACACAAACACCGTGGGATTAAGAATTTCTATATTGACTCATTTTGTAGAGTTAGAGTCAGAAAGCGGATTAAAGGCTTTTTCTGCACTTATTTACAATCTTTTGAAAGGGAAAACACAAGCATTCCTTTGTATTGTGTTGAATGTTTACACGAATAAAGAATCAAAATACCTGTTATAAGATATCAATACAAAACCATGTAGTACGTAGGTAAGAAATGCAATATTTGCCCTCTATGAGCCGACGCTCAGTAAAGTAGTCTGGAATAGATCGAACTTCAAACATTTGGTCGCTAGAATTTTTCTGATGATAAGGGATCCAAAAGTCCATGATCTCCCTCTCCGACTCATTTTCCGAAGAATAATATATGTACAACGAAAAATATCATTTAAAGAATCCTGATCATCACCACTCCCCTTTCTTCGACTTACGAGGCATGCATAATACGCATGGGAGATGTATATGACCCCCCCCCCCAATTCATTCTTGCTTGCCAAGAGGTCCATTTAGTGTACATGTACACTAAAATAAAGATTTCTCTCTCGTCAAGAAGACAACACGTAATGGCAAAAAGTATGAACATTAATGTGATTTTTTTTTCTACACATGACCTTGATTTGTCTTCTACATGTACAAACTTTAAAATCCATCCTACTATTCGTTTCGTTTGATTTTGGAAGATTAATGAAGTGTATATTTCATATTGTGGTATAGTGTCAAGGGTAGGCAAATTCATATTTACACAATTGTACCTTTTCATAAAGAGCCGCCCAAGCCTCTCAAATAAATGCCAATCTATAACTATATCTTGAATATAGCTAATCTTTTGATGTATATCTAGATCTTCTATTTAAATAACACGGTATATCGGTTCTGAACACCGAACGCACAACCACCCTATATCTTCGTGAATTGATGTCGCATAACATCCTCCCCCTTTTAACTTTAGCTTGGACGATTATAAGAGGGTAACGATTGAAAAAAGCAATAAAAATCTACTTTAATACCCATACATTAAAGTTAAGACGTAAATCCGTCGTCTACTGAAGTTTAACCTATAGAATTAGCTTAAGAACGACCCATTTTCACTCTTCCAAAGAACTTTCCGCTTAATATGAGGAACTTGCAAATGGATTCATCGATTGACTTTGTATTATCAACATATACCCCTTAATTACTAACGATGTACCTTTAAAAGCCATAAAAAGCAGTAATAACAGTGGTAAAAGTCCTTGTCCCTACTTGTTCCTTCGTAAAGGGGTCATGAGACCCTAATAAAGCATTGTCCATGCGGAATAAATTGTCATAAGAGTGTTACATACAAACTACACGCCCTTTGTCTATATCATGATGACCAAAATACTAGTACATTGTTGTTCGTACTTCTGTACATTCAGAGTAAACCACAAACATATTACTGAGAGAACATCTCGGTACCATATAGTTTTTTGCTTACCTAAATATTTTCTGAGGCCAAGATGATCTTGATAGTTATCAATTTTTACATCATCAAGCAACGAAAAAAGAAGGAAAACGTGTCATGAATGCTCATACAAATCTTTGTGAATGGTCTGAAAGGATGTCTTTCTTCTTTGTATGAATTACAAGTCTTCTATACTTATGGAGACATCCAATCACAATGATTACCATCACATCTCACCTTAAAATTCCTATTTTAAAGTTGACACGAATTTAAGAGATGGGATGAAGGGTGGAAAGAAGAATGTTCGAAGTACCATCAGTATAATCATGCAGACTGTATTAATAAAATGCATTTTCTATTTTTATACGTCCACTCTGTATATAAGAAACACATTGGTGGCCTTTACAAACTTCATTGCTTTCATTTACTGAAATCGAGCATGTCGATTTATATGGGAAATTCAATTAACGTTATCAAATCTCCTTCGTCCTTATCTCGACATATAAATTGTAAAAGTGACGTGACCCTGTTGAAACGACTTTTTCAATTACTATATTTTATATCTACATTTATCGTGGATATCAATCATAATTTCTGTTTACTTGCTCTACTCGTACTTCGCTCAAACATTTGAAACCTTCGCTTATTGCGACCCCAATAAGGTAATGGAATGTTTCCAATTTATATAGATCCCACATATCTAAATTTGGAACGTAATAAATTTCATTGTTACAAAACTGTGAAAAACTATGTATTTTAAATGAAATGTTATACGTTCGTGCTTCTTGTGCTTTTCAAAGATGTGTTTGGGCACATAAAGTTTAGGAGGATCTAGTGATGGGACCGATTGAGACGAAACGAAACGACGAATTCGATTAAGATCGTGGGGCAAGGAGTGTAAGGAGAGGGATTGAAAGGGGGGGGGGGGATAAGAGAAGGATCAGTGAAGGGAGGAGGATATGAATTCGAAATACATGTATTTGTTGCATCTGTTTCAACATCTTCAGGTCGGCTGAGGAAGAATGAAGAAAAAGAAGATCTTCAGATGACTTCACTTTATGCAATATTAAAATGCTGAATTGAATTTAACCAGATGTTGTAAGGTCTGTGCATTTCAAAATCACAATGTGTGCAAAAAGCCGTTTTATATTCTTAAGAAATAAACATATTGAAGGCATGCAAATAATTGTCAATAATTCCCGTGCTCCGTCAAATTAGCAGACGGCTGATTCATTTGTTTGGCAGACGGTGTTCCCAGCCTTTCCTTGAGTGTTTTATTGAATAAGGAAATACATAAGAGAGTATGTAAACAAATGTCTTTTTTCCTAGTTCCTTTCTCACCAACCACATACATAAAAGGGGTATCAGAGAGTTCAACGGAAATTATCAGCACGTACAGTCCCTTCTTTCAAAAGTAAACTTTAATCCAACCTCAATGTACGGTGTATTAAATAATTCATCAACATCGTCACAACTAAGTATTGACATTTTAAAAGCGTCTTGTTCAAACTTGCACAATTTAAATGCATTCCTGAGAGCGGCCGTGAAAACTAAAATGTGTCATTTCTTATCTGTGAAAAATGTTTGGAACCCGTACTCAAACTTCAGTTCGGTTCATTGATTGATGATTCTTTACATGTACCTAACACTTCTGATCAAGACAAGAAGATACGGCGGCTTCAGAGTTCAGTTGTATCGTACAGAGCAACAGGGGGACTGGGAATATGCATGATCTGTAATCCAAGAGGTTTCCAGGGATGCACAATTATGTACAAGTGAAATGTCGGTTTATATTATCAGACAGTTTCTGTTTCTCAACTACAAGTTTTGATGATAGATTCATCAATCCCACTGATTTTTTAGTTGAGCTTTTTTTTCTGACGAGTTAATTTCTGCCTAGCATCAGCTATATGCCACAGAGGCAGATTTTAATTCTACTGTTACAAAGAATTTCCAGTACTTTGCCCGTCAGGACTCTGAGGAACATGTAATTGTGCAAGTATGTAATTAACATTCCATGTTGATGGCCTATAATCTAATCAACCATAGTAACATGGAAAGCTTCAACAAACTCGTTCTATTAGTTGTAATACACTATACAATCAGTAGCGTACCTGATAGAAAGCTCTGATATTCTTGATGAGGATGTCCCAGTTCTGGAGACGTATATTGGCATCTTCAACAGCCCTGTTAACTCCTTGGTAGTTAGCTGGTCTGGGGTCACTGTAAAATAGACAATTTTGAAATTAAGAGACATTTGAATGCATTTCATCATGTTTTAGAGCATACAAGTCTTCTGACTAAGTCTCGGAGACGATATAGCATCTCTTTGCTTGTCTGTGATAAATGTTTGTTTTTCTGAACACAATTGAAGACAACCGAAATCTGAACAAATGTCAAAAATGGTGAATTTGGAGAGAGGATGAACCCTATTGATTTTCAATGTCAGAGATGATATGCAGATTTTTATGGGATGCTACTGTTTGTACTGCCTTTTTTATGGCTAGTCAAGATTTTTTTTGTATAAAGGACAACTGGGGACAACTGTTAGAGCAAAACAGAGAAGAACAGACTACAGCGGAATCGTTTCAACTTCACGTCCATAATGAATGCCAGTGAAGATCTTGAAATTGGATAATTATTCATTCAATATTTGGTGTTACTGTTTCTTTATATTTTCACCTCCAGTTATAGACAACGTGAAAAATCACACTCAGTGTAAAAACATGGATATGTAATGAGCTTTGTACCATTATCCTATAGCAATGACCACAGGGGCTGATTAAATATCTATAGATTTTACCTTCAAACAATGCCGTACTAATCCCCGATCCTATTAAACAAAAATAAAGCCATTTGCGTACAGAAATGTGATTAATACTGAAAACGGTACAGTTCAAACGATAAGACCACAGGGGGTTTTCAATCCAATCTAATAGTCAGGTTTGACTATGGCGGGTGGAGTCGCCTAAGCCTAGTCCTGCGCTTAGGTCAACTCCATCCTCAGTGTAATTTCAAAATGACAGGATTGCCATCGAAAGAAAGACGAAGCTTCTGCTTATAATAAATAGAAACCCCCCCCCCCCCTTCATTCCTGTCCTTTTTCTCCGAGGTTAGAGTCGGTATTTTAAAATTCGTATGTCGATGCAATTACTTGCGCCAATCAACATAAATACCTTATTGTATCCGGTGAATGTTTACCTCAAGCCGAAAAATACCATACGATTACGATAATAAATGTCAAATTTTCTAAATCATTATCAAAGCATGGAAATGACAATGCTTTTATCGTTTCTGCAACCAATAAAGTTTTCTAAAGAGGGGACAGAAACAGGCAGAAAGGAGGCGAAGGAGATAAAGAGTGATTTCGACATTTTTTTGGTCAACAGTTCTGTTGTAATGAAATCAAAATCAATTTTCTTGGTGGACACATGGTAAAAACTGCAGCATGAATCTGACATGAAGATGCATTTGAAGGATTAAATCGGTTTTCTTTTATTTCTTAGAATGTTCCCCCTTCTTGTGAAACACCACCTCTCACATCCATATCATGACTCTGAATTCAAACACAGTAAATGTCTTAAAAAATAGCACACATAACCAACCGAATTTTCTAAGAATAATTACCCCCACTGAAAATCATACTGATCAAGTTGATCAATTATGCAAAACGTAACCTATAGCTTTACACCTTGATTTCCCTTTACCTTAGTTAGCACCATACATAAACTAGGCACTAAATATATATTGACATGGATTTCCAAAGTCAATATTGACGTACCATTTCACAAACCATGTCAACAGCAAATGACGAAAACACTTAGTTGGAGTATACAGTCTAAAGACCTATGTATACCTATATGATATTGATAGAGAAACTGACAAGAGGGGTTCCTCTTATCACATTCCCTCCCATAAACTGCTCAAAGGGGTAGGAAATTTGCTTTATTAAGCTACGGTTTTTATCTTTTATGGTCGTATACAAGATAAGTGTCTGAATACCGAAGAATTTCTAACAACGGCCAAATTTATCAGTATGTAACAGTAAAGCTTTGACCGAATTCACAAACGCCTTGATGTTTTTTGTTTCTTCTATAAAGAAAGATGAAGGTTTAAGAATGCACATTTTGTAGCAGCGCTGCTATGAATACTAATTCTGCAAGCTGTAGCTTCAAACAGGACAATGACCCGACCTTGTCAATAGATAAACTTACAAAGATATGCGTGTTCATACCCCATACATCATTTACATCTTTGCATCTCCCTGTACAATCTTTTCAATCGGACGCATTTTTTCTTCTTTCTTTATAGTTTCGGGAAGGAAAGTGCCAGCAAAAAAAAAATATGTAAACACTAGAACTAAATTCAGTATCAACATACAGGAACAGAACGGAAAAATAAACTTGAATATGAAAGTATCAATTTTATACAAATTACATGATACGTAAATGAATACGAACTAGAATGCAAAGCAATAAAATCGTACGTAAATTTCCCCAAAACCGTTCTAAGCTCGATCGTACTTGCTTGTTGGTTTTTTTTTCCAGAAGGGAGGTTGTCACCAATACCTCTTTCTGGCAGGACGACACCTGAACAACCGACGGATTTAGCTACAGACTTCCTATCCTTTTTCAGACTTGGAATAATATTAGTTTCCTTATTCAAAGTTAGATCGAACATAGAAAATGGGTTGTATAAACCTTCTTTTAACTTGGTTCATTTAAAGTCTGGAAATTACAGAACGAGGGTTGTTGACACGGTGTATCATGGTCCTCTGACATCATGGGTAATCCTTACTTACTAAATGTTGTTCTTACAAGTGTCTCCTTGTTTGTACTACCTAGATCTTAGCGGAGAACAAATAGGGTAATTGGCGGATATCTACTATGTTATCAGATAATGCTTACCGATGGGCAATCCCCTGTATAAAGTTCAAATAAAAGATCTATGAACTACAAAGAAAATTGGAGGTATTTCATAAAATCTGTTAGGATTCTTTTGAAGTCATATTTATCATCTTGTTCTCATATTTTAAAAAGTAAGTTGTAAAAAATGAAAATTATGCAATTTCTGCTTACTTATTGCAATGAAAAAAAAAATTAGTGACAAATTATATTACTATACATAGGAGGATCGATATTGCAGCAATTTCACTTTCTAAAGGGAAAATGTTTACAGTGGTATTGTACATGTTTGAACAAATTGAGACATACATAGCTAAAAGTAACCTTTATATGCAGGCTAAATTAGCTTTATCGACAAGTTTACTTTATCATTGAAAGCTTTTTAAACTCGCAATTTCATGCGACAATGGCCATTTTAATCAAAACTTTGCCCTAGGGGGAATTCTTCATTGGATATAGTAATGATCATATATATAGAATTTTATCTCAAAGTTTCGTCATTATCTACAATTTATATTATAGAAACATGATTACGGACCTCGTCAGACCATCAAAGCAGAAGTTCCCTTTGACATAGAACAAATGATGAGAAAATGGATTTCTAAACTCATTATATTTCTTTACCGTGTAAGCTGGGAGCCAAAGCAGTAATTTGCATGCATGGTCATTCGTCCCCAGTCACCGAAGCCTTGGAGAATTAAACTACAATTTAGACGGGCAGATGGCGAGAATGGTAAAATGAGACGGTCATGGGCTTAATTTCGCAGCACATCGAACCTTCGTAGGGCATTCTGTGAGAGACGATGACACTGGTCATGTTACATGGTGAATCAATGGTCTTTTTCCTTGTTCTGTTGCGAACCAGGAAATAGATCCAAATATGGATCAAAGGAAGCTCAGAATATGTAACGGGGTATACAAACGGAATTTACCCAGACTCGACTCTCCGTTTTCTTGACCCCCACCCCCTCCCCCTTCCCACATGTAGACATACAAGGCAGATATGATTCTTCTAATGAAATAAGCATTTTAATGTACATGTAATGTATATGAATTACCTATTCTCAAAAACATAAATGCACCCCATAAACATTTTATACTAACTTGAAATATCCACACTTTTTCTGCTGAGAGTATCGTACTATATCAGAGCTTTGATTTTGATCAGTCAGATTCTTCTCTTGTCATGTGACAAGCACATAAAGATTTCAACTGAGAGGGAATGTGCAAATTAAGAGGAAAGAAGACTGAGAAGGCTAGCAGTAGACAAGGATTATGATCGAGTGGAAAGTAAGCAATATGGAAGAGACAAGCAGACAATGATGAGACAGGGAGATAAGAGTAATGAAATTGATGGAGAGGAAAACAGAATACAGGATGACAGCAGACAATGTGACAGACATACATGAGACAGAGAATGAGACAGACAGTGAGATGGACAGACAAATGAAATTGATGGAGAGGAAAACAGAATACAGGATGACAGCAGACAATGTGACAGACATACATGAGAGTCATTGAGACAGAGAATGAGACAGACAGTGAGATGGACAGACAATGAGATAAACAATGAGACAGACAAACATGAGACAGAGGATGAGACAGACAATGAGACACTCAGACAGACAATGAAACAGACAGAGAAAGAGACAGACGATGAGATGGACAGACAATGAGATGGACAGACAATGAGGAGACAGACAGACAATGAAATGGACAGACAATGAGACAAACATGAGACAGACAATGAGATAGACAAAATGAGACAGACAAAGAGACAGACAGACAATAAGACAGACAGACAATGAGACTACAATGAGATGGACAGACCTGAGACAGACAGAATGAGACAGACAATGAGACCAATAGACAGACAGAAAATCTATAAAGGGCAAGCAAGCTATAAGGTCTTAAGGAATGAGGAATAAAAGGAGGAGGTTGCAGGCAAACAATGATTTAAGATAACATCAGACAAAGAGAAGGAGACAAACATGAGAAGACACACACACACACCAAGGAGGAGGTAACAATCAATGATTGGAGCAAGGTAGGAGTTGGAATCAAGCAAAGAGAAGGAGACAACAAGAATGCATTGAGCCTGATTGAGGAGAGGAAATACCATGGGGGAGATTGAAGAGGACAATAAGAAGAGGAAGAACTGTCTGCTTGAAAGAAACACATGTCAACAAAGCCTCACAGACAGAACAAAGGTAATAGAGGATACAGATATCAGACAATGAGGAGGGCAACTGATCATGCTGAAAGGCAATTCTGAAGTAAGAAGCAGGCAGCAAGAGAGAGAAGGGAAACAAAGAATTATGACTGAATTAATGAACTTTTATGTAGACAAAGAGGAGAGGGCAAAAGTTGGCTCAAAGTACATATGCATGTGAAATAAATGTGGATAGGACTTGCCTTGGTATTTTATTACACTTTACAATAATCCTTTTAAGAGCCCTTCAAATATGCCAAGAATTACTCATGTAGTTGTTTATTGACATTTCTTACAGGGAATAAAGAAGGAATTAGACATTCTCCTTTCCATTGTTAAATTCCTACAACTTTGTTGAAGCAACAATACTAGGACTTCAAATTGTTTAATTATAGTTATGAAAATATGGTCATGTCATGCTAGGGGTTTATTACCTTTTGTACCCTTCAATATTCAGTCAATTAAATCTTACAGATAATTTAAAACTCTGTCATTAACATTTGACAATCATGCAACCTCTAAATATACCCGGTGGGTTGCAGCTGGAGAATTGAAAGTTCTTTCGAAAAGACTGAATACTAAACGTGCCATTAACACATGCCTTATGAAATTTTAGGATATAAACATCTTACTTTCTGCTGTAAACATGCCAAGTACTTGATTGAGTTTAATGTATTTAATACACATGAAAAGTATAATCTTATGAAATGAAGTATATTTACTGAATCATAAACGTGAATTAACGTTTTTACAATGTTTAGCCTTCACCTGGACAGATGCCAATAAGTTTTCTGTAATTACCTGATTTTACTGAACTGATTTTACTCAATATCCACAAGTATAATCAACTAAAAAAGAGTACAAGTGTTCATCACTTTCAAGTACCTGTTCATTTCTTGATCATGATGTCTGATAATTTATCCTTAGAAATGTTTTACTACATGTAGAGTGCATTCTATTTGTATTATTTTACCAAATCTGTCCTTGTGTACATTGTATATATGAATGTAAATAGTTCTAAACTTGTAACACTTTGCAAAATTCTTATATAAATTCTATACTAAAGCAAAAACAGAAATTTAGTCAAACTTTCTGCCTTGTCATTGGTCAGGCATATTATCAGTTAAAATCGAAAGACACCAAACATCAGCCTTCTTTCTAATCGACCCTTAGATATGTGAATGGTATATCCAAGTAAACAATATTTGAAGTACATTTGTACAAATCAGTGGCGGATCTAGGATTTCAGAAAAGGGGGGGCCCAAAGTTTCAGCTCGAAGAAAATTGTTCGAAGAAAAACTGACAAGCAAATAAAAAAAAAAAAAAAAAAAGACCTGCATATCCTGTCCTGAAGCTCAAGACTGGTGATTTTAATTAATAAGTTGGGGGGGGTCATTCCAAATGCATGTTGAAGATAGAGTTTCTTGATACGTTTACTTAAGTTTATAGGTATACTGGCGAGCGTAGCGAGCCGGAAAATTTTAAGATTTCAAGTTTTTTTTTGTTTTTTTTTGGTTCAGTCATCCATACATGTATATATACATACATGTATATATTATTCTAAATTGGCGAGCGGAGCAAGCCGGGAAATTTTTGGAATAGATGGTTACATTTTGTCATAAGATTACAATATCTCTCTCATTTTCCATCCTCTATTTTTGTTTGACCAATTGGGGAAGGTTGGGAAGATTAGGGCATATCAACCCCACTATCCACCTGTTTAAACTGGTTAGATCGGCCCATGAAAATGAAGCATTTGGTAATTATTCAAGTGTTAATTTAATTTTGAAGTTTGTATATGTTTATGACATATGAATCCGTTCAAACACGATGACAAAGAAAGTTCAAGACAAAGTGAAGACGAAAAAATAGACAGCTAATGAAAAATTAAGTGTGGCGAGCGAAGTGAGCCGAAAATTTCCCCAAAAGTAAAGAGATTAAGCATAAAAAGAGTATTCTGAATCAATAACTTTGGGTGAAAAAGGGGGGGCCTGGGCCCCCTGGGCCCCCCCTCTGAATCCGCCACTGCAAATGGACTAGAATCAGCTCTAGCATTTTACTATGGTAATACTACATTTATCCCAAACTTTAATACAAATGTTTTTTCCTGGTTTACTCTTGTCTTATGGTATTGCCTTACTGGTACAATTACTTAAACTACAGAGTATCAAATTTAAGAGTACCGGTAGAAGTTTTTTGTAAAAGTACATATTCATTCAAAGTTTGGTACAAAAGAAAACAAATATTTTGGTTAGAAATTACATTTTTCATATATATACCAGAGTCAATTTGTATTGATCACTAAATTGATTCTTCATTCCTTTTAACCAAGACAAGACAATGTTTATTTACTAACTCAGGCACAACCTAATTGCAGGCATGTAATATCATTGTATGTATAACATGTATAATGCAAATGTATAAAATGGATTGCTGTTTAAGAAAATCTGAGATGCTACTAACTAATGTATCATTACAGTATACTATCATTAAGACTGCATCAATCCTTTTTATCACAAAAAATTGAAATATCAAAAACAGGCTGGGGTCCCAACATCTTCTTTCTTGAATGTTTGATATTTGATTATTTCAACTAAGCCTTTTTAAGGTTTACAATTACATGATTTACCTACATTTTTAACATGACATCATTCAGGAAAACTCCATCGTAGAGATCTTTGTACTCCAATGAATTTCCATCATTGAAAGACTCCACCTTAAATAAAACAATATTAAAAAGTATTTACCCAGTCCATTACATCTGTTTTGACATGGTGTCATTTTTTAAAGTATATTGATTTATTTCATTAAATAATTATTTTATTTTCATTTTTTTTTTTTTTTCGCACAATTTACAAATAATCTACATAAAAGAAACAATAAACCATTGAATAAAAGCACTCTCATTAAACTCTATTGTATTCAAATAAAAATAGCATTCATATAAATCTTTCTTAGAGTTTCTGTTATTTTCTTTTTATAATTTTATTCGCTCCTTGGTTTGTTGTTTATTTGGGGTTTTTTTTATCAATATATTGCTCTGTATTTATTTTACTTCATCAAGATCTTCATTCATTTTTTATCATCACTGCGTTTACAATCTGTTGTCAGTTGTATCGGGTATTAACTTCACAAATCAACCTACCCAGGCTACCAATGGTATCTCCATGAGATTTTCCGACGTCATTGTGACTGTTTTTTACGGATACAAGATAAAAATTTACATATTCCCTTTGATTTTGTAAATTCCACACAAAAAATAAAATAACAAATGAAACTGCCTTTCACGGCAAAACAACACTTATTTAACTTCACATAACATATCTACATCACTATTGACACATCCTTCATTCTTAATTATAACATGCTTCTACAAATTAAACGTGATTCGGCGTGCACATAATATAATCAATATTTATTCCCTCGTCGGTCTTTCACAGGTGAAAGAAGCCATGTTTTTACTATCTCCGTGACCTTACACAAATATTCCTCCGCGAATCTTGTAGTCTGAGAACGAAATATGACAAAAACACATTTAAAGAAACAAATATACTCGTTATTCTTTTCATTATTTATATTCTTGATGATTTTGTATTTAAGTTTTCGTACTTGTACCTATTCTTGTTAAAAATAGTGATTTATTTACACGCACTACTTCTCTGCAAGGTGCGCTTTTCAAAACGAGCCATCTAGTGGTCGATGCTAATGACGCTAAGAAAAGATAACTGCGTTAGATATAAGACTACTTGCTGCATGGGTTGTCTTTCTCGGCAGAAAAATTCCGAAGAGGATAGTACGCGACCGAACATCCACACAACAAACATAGAAAACATCTACCAACTAACACAACACACACTATGAAGAGGATCTAGCGCATAGAACAACACGTATAAAGGAAAGACCATAGATTCTAGATGATAGAACATCCGGAGCTGATTTAAATTTAGGACGGTCACTCAGTCGCTCACCCTACTGTACCTTTTACTGACATCGGTTAAGGGAGTATGGGTGAGGTTATCCGGATAGTAGCAACGAGTAGATAACCCTCCCATTTATCAAGGTGCATTGAGATATCGCAATACTATGCGCAATTTTCCTTGTATATATAAGAGGACTTTCAAACCTGCCTGTACAAAGTCCCATTGTAAAATGACGTTACGAACACAACAAAATTGAACAACCCTTGATGAATATTAACTTATGATGACATTATACATAATATATGGCCCCTTCTGTCCAGTAGAACATCAGACTCGTTTAGCAGTTTCATACTTCCTACAAGACATCACCTGGGTAGCCAATCGTTTCGAGGTCAAAGGTGAAGTTCATAGAGGGGATTAGTGATTAGTTTTCAAGGTGGACAGACGCTTTTTGTCACAGCTCCGGTAAAAAATGTAAAAAAAAAACCAGAGATTTAGTATTGATTTTATCCAAAAAATGACTGATTTGATTTGAAGAGGAAGGTTTGAAGCTGATTCGATAGCATATAGGTGATTTTATGGAAAGAAATGGGAAAATCGTCAAAGAAAAGAAAGAAAGAGGAAATGTTAAGTCGAAGTGACAATAGCGAGAGCAGTGCTCATAACATTACGACGGATTTAAACACAACGAGAAGTGTACTAAGTGAAGCTACCAGAACAATATATGGAAGTCCAGAAGGGATTAACCATGCAGAAAAATTAAACGAACCTAATGTTACCTCAACTCCGTTACCTGATTTACCGGTCAGTAACATAGCAGTACAAATCACTGAGACGCACAGAAAATTGGACTTTATTATGCAGAAGTTACAGAAGTTAGATGTCATAGAGGAGAAATTTCAGAAACTAGACAGTAAAGTAAATTGTCTCGAAAACAAAGTACAGGCGATTGAAGAGAAGAATGCAGAATACGAGAGATCGGTCAACTTTGTGTCTGAAAAGTTTGACGAACTTAAAGGCAAAACGGATTGCATTACGGAAATTTCTAAAGCTTTAGAGAGTCAAAAGAAAGAAATGATTGAGCTAGCAGCAAATATTGATAGACGCAACTCAGAGCTGGAGAAACTGAGCGGAGAGATGGAACTAATGTCGGAGAAGAAGGAGGATCTCAGCAGTAAAGTCTTGGACCTACAATACCGGTCAATGAAAAACAACCTGGTTTTTAGCGGTCTATTGGGAGAGACGAGAGATGAGGACACAGAGAGGAAGCTTCGCGAATTCATATACGACGAGCTTGAAATTGACAGGCACATAGAATTCGGAAATGTTCATCGTTTCGGGAGGTTTGTGAGAGGAAAAGCCAGGCCTATTGTCGCGCGATTCCTGTATAACTCCGAGAGAGAGGAAGTGATGACAAACGCTTACAAGTTGCGGGGCTCACAATACAGTATACGCGAACAGTTCCCGAAGGCTATCGAGGATAGACGTCGTCAACTCTATCCCATTATGAGAGACTACAAAAGATCTGGTGTACAGAATGTGAAGATGATTAGGGACAAACTTTACATAAATGGTCAGTTATACGACGAGCGAAACGCGCCGGTGCGAAATGTGCCAACGCCGACCGTTGCCATGCGATCAATAGACGCGGGGGCGGATCCAGGAGAAGACTAGGGGTGCGAAGAGAGTAACAGTGACTGTAAGTCTGAACTTAGAATTTTGTCATGGAATATTGATAAAGGTTTAACTTGTAAATTAAATGACAATGAATTTACAAATTTTATAGAAAATTTTGATGTAGTATGTCTTAGCGAATGCTGGATTACGAAGGATGATGATATCGCATTGCCACAATACTGTAATTTTGTTTTTCCCCGTAAAACGGGCAGGGGAGGGGGAATTGTAATATTTTTTAGAGAAAATTTGAATGGAAAATTGACATTTGTTGAAAATATACATGACTGTATTATTTGGTTAAAGTATTCAGAGACTGAAAATGACACTTATTATTTTGCTTTTTGCTATTTGCCCCCAGAAAATAGCGTTTTTTATTCAAGAAACTCTGCTGACACTGAGATAGATTTATTTCAAAGTTTAGAGGATTCATTCACAAATTATAAGACTAACGGTAAAGTGATTGTTATGGGAGATTTAAATGCAAGGACGGGAACCAGGGCTGATTATATAGAGAATGACGGACTGACAGAGGATACGAGGAATGTTTTGGGGAATTTCGAATATGAAAGTGATTTAGAAATGATGGACAGAAAAAATATGGATTCATATATTAATACGTTTGGCAGAAATTTGCTTTCCCTATGTAAATCAACTGGACTTAGAATACTTAACGGGAGACATGCAGGGGACACAGAGGGGAGCTATACATTTAGTGGGGCCAGAGGGACAAGTTTGATTGATTATGTGTTGATTGAAGAAAGTAACTTCAAACATATAGTAAACTTTACTACAGGCGAGTTCACGACTTTCTCTGACCACTCACCCATTGATTTTAGCATTGAAATTAATACTGACAAAGATAGGTCAAAGGAGGAAATAGATTTTTGTGAAGGCAGGTGCCCGTCAAAATCGGTGAAATGGTTAGATGAAAATATTGAACAGATTAAAGAGGTCTTATGTGAAAATGAAAATTATTATGATGCAATAATTACTACAAATATGAACTGTCAAGATGATGTTGACAATTGTGTAAATACTTTTTGTGAAGCTATTAATAATCATGTGTTGCCATATTGTGATGTACATAGTTTTAACCTATCTGAATGCAATAATAAGTCAAGAAAGACAAAGAAAAAGGAAGTGATCGACAAACCATGGTTTAACGAAGAATGCAAAAATAAATATAAAACATATAAAACAGCTTTGTACAACTTCAATAAACAGAAATCCGTTGAAAATCATACGTATCTAATAGATAGAAAAAGAGAATACAAGAAATTAGAATCACGATTAAAAAGACAGTATAAAAAATATGAAGGAGATATGATGGAATATATGAGAAAACATAATCCTAAACAGTTTCATAGATATTTTTCGAAAAGAAAATCAAAGGTAACAGACTTTATTTCATTAGAAAAGTTTGTCGACCACTTCAAACATTTAAGTAATAGTGAAAGTGTTGAGAATACTAATGCTATTGACTCAGATATTTTTATGAATCCTTCATTTCAAGAATTAGATACTTTTATTACACAAGATGAAATTGTAGATGCTATCAAACATTTGAGTAGAAATACAAGCTGTGCAGAAGATTGTATATTGAACGAATTATTTAAGGATTGTAAAGAAATTTTATTGCCACATCTACTAAAGCTATTCAATTCCATTTTTATGTCAGGATATTTTCCAGAAATTTGGTCTAGGGGGTGTATTGTTCCCATTTACAAAAAAGGAGACAAAGAGGATACCAATAATTATAGGGGAATTACATTAATTAGTTGTTTTGGCAAATTATTTACTTCGATATTGAACAGAAGACTATATGAATGGGATAAGGAAAATAACATATTAACTGATGCTCAATTTGGTTTTAGAAAAGGACAGTCAACCATTGATGCTATCTTTGTATTGCAGTCGTTAATAAATAGAACTCTAAAGAAAAAAGGGGGGAGATTATACTGCTGTTTTATAGATTACAGGAAGGCTTTTGATTTAATAGATAGATCAAATTTATGGTGTAAATTAATCAGACAAGGTATTCAAGGGAAAATGCTTAAGATTATTCATTCACTGTATAGTAATGTTAAATCGTGTGTCAAACACAATGGTCTATTGTCAGAATATTTCAGTAACAGAATCGGGCTTTTTCAAGGTGAGGTGCTCTCACCGATCTTATACTCACTATATGTAAATGATTGCGAAGTTTTCTTTATCAAAGAACATTGTGAATCAATAGAAATTAACCTAATTAACCTATTTTTACTAATGTATGCAGATGACATGATATTATTCGCAGAGTCTCCTTCATCCTTACAGCATATGTTAGATACTTTATATAAGTATAACGATGAGTGGAAGTTGTCACTAAATGTCAGCAAAACTAAAATTGTAGTATTCAGAAATGGGGGGATATTAAGAAATGAGGAAAAATGGTTCTATGATGGAAAAGAAATTGAAATTGTCAACCAATTTAATTATCTAGGAATGCTATTCAATTATAATGGCAAATTCTTGAAAACACAAAAACATGTAGCTGAGCAAGGTAGAAAAGCTCTTTTTGCTATCAGAAATAAATTGAGAAATTGTCATTTTAATACTAAAACGCAGTGTGCTATTTTTGATACTTATATAAACAGTATACTTAGTTACAGCGCTGAAATATGGGGTTTTCACGTAGGATACGACATAGAAAAATTACACACATCATTCTGTAAGAAAGTTTTAGGTGTTAAAAAAAGTACATGCAATAATATGGTATATTGTGAACTTGGAAGGCTTCCATTAAATACAATGAGAAAATTGAAAATAATAAAATATTGGATTAAACTGAAGAATACAGAAAATTGCATCTTAAAGGCATGTTTAGAAGAGAGAGTACTATTAAATGATGAATGGACAGTAAATATTAAAACTGAGTTAGACAAATTAGGATTAGGATATGTATGGTTTGAGGGCTGTATCGATAAAAGCATGATATCTTTAATCGAACAACGTTTTCTAGATATGTATAAACAAGAAATTATGTCGTCCTTGAGTAATTATTCACGCGGTCAGATATATCAATACGTAATCGATAACTTCGAAATTCAGTACTATCTTACGAAATCAATTGATGAGACTTACAAGAAATACATAGCGAAATTTAGACTATCTTCACATAATTTAAATATAGAGTCTGGTAGATATACTAACGAAGCTAGGAATAACAGAAAATGTGTAAAGTGTAACCACGAAGATTTAGAAGATGAATTTCACTTTTTATTCAAATGCCCATTTTACTCCGATTTAAGAGAGAAATACATAAAACCTTATTATTATAGACGACCTAGTGTTTTTAAAATGATTCATTTACTGAGTACAAAAAACATAAAGGAACTAAGGAATTTAGGCAAATATATTGAATTAGCACTAAAAAAGAGAAATAACAATAATAATTAAGAGATAATATATTTCATATACTAATAGCTTATAAGAATGTATTTGTATGTATTGATATTTATGTTACATATATCCCGATTATATGGTTGATTTGTTCAGGGATCTAACCATGAATACGGTCGTACTTGTTGTGATTGTGTTTGTTGGTTGGATCCCTGGATGGGTCATATCATATAATCGGGATGGTGCCTATTATAATAATATCTATCATTAGTACCATATTGATAACTGTTGCTCTCAATATATACATGTATTTATTTGTTTCTTTTCATATGTATTTTGATATGTCATATTGTCCACCTTGTTATTCATTTATATATGTATTGTATATATAATGTTGCTGATGTGCCAGTTGGCATAAAGTAATAAATGAACTTGAACTTGAACTTGAGAGACTGTTCAATCCTGAGTAATTATGCAAACAATGTAATTGGTACTACCTGAAATCCTGATTGTCCAACAAAAAATTTACCACATTTTTACTTTTTTATATAAATGTTGGATAATCAGGATGACACCATAGAGACAATGTATGCGGGCAAGCATCGTCGGAAACCCATAGCTTACTGCCCTACATCGTCGGAACCCACGGTCGGTCACGCTAAACTTACCCGAGGTGAGTTTAGCGTGACCGACCGTGGGTTCCGACGATGACTGCCCTACGATTATAGTCAAGTTACGTAGAATAACGTAGAAGATGCCGTGGGTTTCCGACGATGGCGGGCAAGATGTCCCTTTCCACATTTGTCATTATAAGCTCAATACTTTTTTTCTTGTGATACTTGTTGGATCAAAGGACAAACGTACTGCTTTATTACTGTAGCAAGATATGAACTTATAACTTTTAACCACAGGGTTTGGAGTCTTGGTTGCAATAATTAAAGCGAACAAGACACATTTTTTCTTGCAAAATGTACTATATCTCTGTGACCTTGACCGTAGAGATACGATCTTGACCCTTAGTCATGACATACTGGCATCCCATAATGATGCATTCTACCAGGTGCTAGTATGAAGACAATCGCATTATGCATAGATTTTTTATGACCCCCGACATTGTTACGGACGGAACAGAAATCGCCGTAACCTAACGTCTCGTCAAAAGACGGGGTTAATTTTTAAACGTATAAGCATATTGCTCCATAATGATCAGCTGGACACATTTTCTTAAAAGAAATACTGCCAAGCCTTAAATCTGGAAGCAATCGCTTTTTTAGCTCACATGAGCGAAGCTTAAGTGAGCTATTGTCCTTGCGCGCCGTCCGGCGTGTACTTTTAATATTTTCGAAATTCCCTCTGCAACAGCTACACAGAATTTCATGAAACTTTACAGGAAACAAGTACCCAGGGTCCTTTACCAAGTTTGGGAAATTTTGTGCCAATTGGTCAGAAAGGCTGTGATTGGCTGACGCATTTTCGACATCTCCTCTGCATAAATTTTGAAGAAATTTTACAGGAATCAAGTACTCAAGGTCCTCTACCAAGTTTGCGTATTTCGTGCCAATTGGTCATTATAGCCACAAAGGACTCTTATTGTCTGATTCTCAAGTACTCTCCCAAGTTGGTGTTTTTTTTTGGTAAACAAATAAAGCCACCAAGTAAAGAGCTGTGATTATCCCACACATTTTTAACATTTCCTCTGCATGAAGACTTTCATGCTACCTTACAGGAGGCAATTACTCATGGCCCTCTACAAAATTGGCCACTTCCAGTCCTTAATCCGCAACTCCAGTGAGTGTTGCAACCCTCTACATTTTTCCTCACCAAAGTCAAATTAGTATTCAGTTATCAAATTGGTGGAATCTCTCACGACAAATAGTCTTTCATAATGACAGATAACCCTTGTTTTGATTTCATTAGGGTTCTTCATCCAGAATTTTTTTGGCCAATTCCTACGGCATTTCACCGTCTTTATCATCAACACAAGGATATAAGTTTTTGTCAATGTGACCTCGAAAAACAAAAGGGGTTTTCACCTTTGGGTAGGTATGAAGATAACCATAGTACCTTACCAACAAAGTTGAGAGCTGTCTTAAGACAGGTGTATACGGGAGTCAATTACATGATTTTTCTATTTCACAAAAGATTTGAGTACATGTATCTTTTATACCAGATGTAATAACTCCAAAATAATAAAGGAATACACTGTACATACACAGGTTCCAAGGCAAAACAATGCAAGGAGGAACATAAGATGTCAATCACATCAATCAGATCCATTTGATCTTCAAAGATGTTGAACAAAAGATTAAACATAATTTTAACCTCGTTTCAATCTATAAATACAAATCCAATTACAGGGTAACTGCTTGGATAAAGATAAATACCAAGACAGACAGATGGACAGAAACAACACCAGCTTCTGTAAATACCTGTATCACTGAAGTATATCAAGCTAATGGTCAACAAGACCAACATTCCCATGAAAATTATATTGTCCACATCTTCCATACACGGACTCTTCTTCTACCACTGTAAGACCCTCCCCTCAAAGGTACTACTACATGAAACAACTAACAAAATATCCAAAACATATTTGATTGAAGTTGGTCATACTGATGGCTCAACTCTGAATAAGAGTTTTTCTAAGATAATTACACAAAAAATTTCGAAGAAAATTACAAACATATTAATTGACCCTTCCCAACGCGGGAAAAATTGAAGAAATTTCATGACATCACAATGCAATTTCTATATTTGACTGAGGTTCGAAGCTTGTTTGTCCGAGGTAAAAGCATTGTGACGTCACGAAATTTTGCATTATTTTCCCGCAATCAGAAGGGTCAATTGACTTTTTCATTGTTGTACACCACACATGTGTATTTGGTCATCTATCAGTCGGCTACTCTTTGAACAATGGTGACTTTTCAAGAAAAAAAGGAGACATTTTCACTCCTCTGAACTTTCAAAATTATGGTTCCTTTGAGAGATGTTGATAATAAAGTCAGTAAAACATTTGTATATTTATTTACATGTCATGTTTGGTGAGTTGAAAGATACAGGTAAATGTACATATTAAAAGAAAGAATGGTGGACATCAAAATGGAATTAAAATTGGATGAACAAAAATCCACATCTCATTATCATTGGTTATAACTCCATAGTTGTATAATCAAACTCAATATGATTTAAGATTCATATTGATATTGAAGTCATGTGGTACTGTTTTTCAATTACAAAACAATGACCATAAGATGATAAATAGAAGCCTGACCCAAGTATGGCCAAAGTATTGTGATGAAAGAATGACACAATTACCACCTTATCATGGTAAATGACAAATATAGAAGTAACTAAAAGTTCATTTTTTTCCCAACTCCAGTTAATGATGATAGTAGTTTTTAGAAGTAAGATGATGGAAAAATCTTAGAAAATCAAATTGCCATACAATACTATGATATCTTTAAAATACTTTACTGCCTAATCAAAGAGACATAAGGAGAAGAAATATGAACATATAAAAATTTCTTTGATAAAAAATGAATTTCTATATTCTTCTCATGTTAAACAAATTAAGCAGATGATCAACAGCATAATCATGGTTGACGTGATAAAACAAAGATGTGACAACTTTATAATATAAGAGTCTCTAATGATCCTCCTCATCATTTTCCTTTTCCTGCATCGGTGATCTGGATTTTGAGCGAGAGTGTGACTTTTCATGAGACCATGATCTTTTTTCCTCATCTGGTGACCTTGACCTAGATTTGGACCTTGATTTGGATTTTTTAACTTCTGGACTCTTTGACTTAGATCTGGATCGTGAACGACTGGCACTTCTACTATCCCTCCCCCTTGAATCTCTACCACGAGAGCGACTCCTGGATCGGCTGTGTGACCTTGACCTACTTCGTGACCTCCTGCGACTCCTGGAACGGCTTCTGCTGCGACTAAAAGAATAATATTAATCATTTTCAGAATACATATACATATATATGCATTCATGATCTAAATCCTTTTTATTTAGGAAATACATGTCTACATTTGTATGGTAGTGTTGTACAATTGAAATTTTTTATAGTCAGAGATCAAAATATTAATAGAAGACACAAGATATTGATGATTCTGAGGCAGGCGGTAATAAAAAAAGTGACAGTTCCAGGAATCAAACATAAGACCTCCTGCTATCTAGGCAGAGCTCTTAACAGCTGATTTAAAAGTATCAGAAACATCAAATCCATTACATATTTAAATACTGTAAAAGCATTTATTTTCGTGGGTTTAAAATTTTGTGGTTTAGGGGCTGAAACTGTTTTCGTTGACATTTAATTTCGTCGATTTCTGTCTTTCAAAGAATATGTTTTTTAATTAAATAAAAGAATAAAATGAAAGAAATAAAACGCCGCACATTTGTAAATTACTTTAAACGATTTAAAGAATAATGTCACTGTAGCTGTACGTTTTGCAATTAATGCATGGTCATATATTGTTTTTATTCTTATCATTTCACTCAGACAGTGTTATCTTTCCTATTGTTGATGATAATCAGCGACCGATTTAACAAAATTTCAATTGAATAACCTTTATTAAAATGTGTCTTTGCCGAGTTTGCGTTCTCGTAATAGAATACGTAGCGACAATAAAACATACTTCCGGAAAGTTGAAATCTAATATAAAATGAATTCGTATTCTGTAAGAATGGATAAAACTCGCTACACCGAGCTCTTACCCGCCACAACATAGCTTGTCCTTGCATTGTCAGATTTGTTTCCGTCTTGCCAGTTTTAACAAACAATCATGTGTTTGGCCATTTAATTGTTTGTTTGGCTACAAATGTACGACCGTAATTAGCAAGTTTGGCTTCATTGTTAAGTACCTTTGGAATATAATAGTAGTTGTTTGATTTTCTTGTGTTGCGATTCTAGTACCATGTTCATGCAATATAGGTATGTGGATTTTGTTAAGAGACCGATGTCTCTCACTGTTACTACGCATTCGAGATTTGGAAAGGCAAATAAACGCTTGTATTAAAGATGAACATTTCTAAAACGGAGCATATTTTATACAGACAATGAAAGTAACAAACATGTGTCAATAACATAGGACAAGGTCAGTAAAATCTCAACTATGTATTCATATCCATCAAAGTCAAAAAAAAAATTTCATCATGGATTTAATTTCGTTGTTTTTTACTACCCACGAAAATAACGAAATTAAATCCCCAACGAAAATTTATGATTTTACAGTAATAAGTTCACCATGTTTTCATGAAGACCATTTGAATGTAAATCAGATTCCCAGACCTGCCTACCTGTTTCTTACCAAAAGCATAAAAGTGCAATTTAGGGAGTTTAGTGTAATATAATTAATTGGTTGTAACTTGAGAAAACATAGGGTAATCAAAGATTACATAGCTCGCCGTAGCAGCTTTTTGTCAAAAATCAAAAAACTTGTAAAATTACAAAAAGCATTGTCATGAAGAGTCTATGCATCTAACATTAGTCATATCCGTTAGAGAGCTAAAGATAGAGCCAAAGTTTAAGTAAAATTTTAATTTAAAAAAAGTAGGTTAATGGTTCAGGTCAAGATCACTACGTTAATGGTCATTGTCTCAAATGAAAGGTCTTGGTATTAGTAAATATATGCATGAAAAATAAATATAATTTTTTCAAAAGTAGGTCAAAGTCCAAGATCAAGGTCATTAGGTCAATGGACATGGTCTCAAATGAATGATCTCGTCACAAGGTATCTACATGTGAAATATCAAAGCCCTACCCCTTATAGTAGAAGAGGTAAAGCCCAGCTTAAAGATTTTGAAAGGTAGGTCAAAGTCCAAGGTCAAAGGTCATGGTCTCAAATGAAAGGTCTAGTCATAAGGTATCTACATGTGAAATATCAAAGCCCTATCCCTTAAGCCCCTGTCACACCTACACGTTCTAGCATGGCGTTCGCACTATGACCGCCAAAATTAATACGAAACGTGGCGTGAACGTAGTAAGGACGCGGGGAACATAGTTAGAACTCGCTGATACGTATTGAGGTCGTAGTAAGGACGCCAGCGAACGTACCGGTACGCCGAGCCACCATGACCGTTTTGAACTGTTCAAAACAGTGGTAAAGAGGACGCGCTGATGACAGAACGTGTTAAGGACTACTTGCGAACGTATTGAGAACTTCATGGACGTATTAGAAACGTGTCGCAAACGTAGTAGGGTCGTAGTACGGACGGCTAAAACATTTACATATAATCATATGGAGATCGTCGCGTCTCTGCCGTCCTTACCACGTTCTTGGTTTTAGGGGTCGAAAAAATCAAAATAGACCTCGCACAAACAATTTATTCTTTGAACGTGTCATGATCGTAGCATGAACGCAGTAGGGACTTCGAGAACGTAGTAATAACGCCGTACGATCGCAACACAGACGCCTTCGTCATAGTGTGAACTTGGGGCCGATCGTGGTGCGAACTTGACTAACCGTATTACAGACGGGAAGGACGCGGTACTAACGTGTTACGGACGCTAAAGGTCGTGTTGCGCACGTATTGGAGTCGTCAATTATTCTTTCGGAGAGCCCTTCCAAGTGAAAAATGCCACGTTCTCACTACATTCATGAAAAATTTCAAGGACTTCAAGGACGTAGTAAGAACGTCTCGAGAGAACGGGTAGGTGTGACAGGGGCTTTATCATGTATCATATGCTTATAGTTCGAGAGATATAGCACAGGTCAAAGGTCATGGTCTCAAATGAAGGGTCTCATCACAAGGTACCTCTATGTGAAATATCAAAGCCCTATCCCTTATAGTTCAAGAGATATAGACCAGGTTAAAGTTTTTGAAAAGTAGGTCAAAGTCCAAGGTCAAGGTCACTAGGTCAAAGGTCATGGTCTCAAATGAAAGTTCCTATCACAAGGTACCTACATGTGAAATATCAAAGCCCTATCCCTTATAGTTCAAGAAATATGGCCCAGGTTAAAGTTTTTGAAAAGTAGATCAAAGTCCAAGGTCAAGGTCACTAGGTCAAAGGTCATGGTCTCAAATAAAATGTCTTGTCACAAGGTACCTACATGTGAAATATCAAAGCCCTATCCCTTATAGTTCAAGAGATATAGCCCAGGTTAAAGTTTTTGAAAAGTAGGTCAAAGTTCAAGGTCAAGGTCACTAGGTCAAAGGTCATGGTCTCAAACGAAAGGTCTTGTCACAAGGTTTCCACATGTGAAATATCAAAGCTCTATCCCTTATAGTTCAAGAGATATATCCCAGGTTAAAGTTTTGTCTACGGACGACGACGACAACGACGACGCCGAGGGTATGGCATAAGCTCTCCAGACTTTTTGTCCCGGCGAGCTAAAAAGCATGATCCTGATGAAGGTTTTTTTCCCTCCTTTGACATTTTTACAAATCTTCTGATCAGTAATTCTGATTGGAAATATGTTTTAAGTTTAAAAATGGGCAGCAGAGCATATCTATAGATCAAAAATAATAAAAAAAATAAAACACCGCTTAAGACGGTATGGCCGGATTGCAAAGTAAGTTTTTGTCACTAACTGGGTCAAGGTCAATAGGTCAAATAATACAGCATAAATTGAAAGGTTTTGTCAGAAGCAATCTACATGTATGAAATAAAGTTTCTACTGCATACAGTTCCATAGATTTTGCTTAAACCAGGAACTTTAACCAAAATCCTTAACTAGGTCAAAGTCCAAGGTCAAGGTCACTAGGTCAAATGTTACGGCATAAATTGAAAGGCCTTGTCATGGGCAAGCTTCATTAATAATATAAAGTTTCTACTGCATACAGTACCATAGATTTTGCTTAAATCTGGAACTTTAACCAAAATTTTTGAGTAGGTCAAAGTCGAAGGTCAAGGTCACTAGATCAAATGTTACGGCATAAATTGAAAGGTCTTGTCATGGGCAAGCTTCATGTATAATATAAAGTTGCTACTGCATATAGTTACTTAGATTTTGCTTCAACCAGAAACTTTAACCAAAATTTTTGAGTAGGTCAAAGTCGAAGGTCAAGGTCACTAGGTCAAATGTTACATCATAAATTGAAAGGTCTTGTTATGGGCAAGCTTCATGTATAATATAAAGTTTCTACTGCATATAGTTACTTAGATTTTGCCTCAACCAGAAACTTTAACCAAAATCTTTAACTAGGTCAAAGTCCAAGGTCAAGGTCACTAGGTCAAATGTTGCGGCATAAATTGAAAGGTCTTGTCATTGGCAAGCTTCATGTATAATATAAAGTTTCTACTGCATATAGTTACTTAGATTATGCCTCAACCAGAAACTTTAACCAAAATCTTTAAAAATCTTTAACTAGGTCAAAGTCCAAGGTCAAGGTCACTAGGTCAAATGTTACGGCATAAATTGAAAGGTCTTGTCATGGGCAAGCTTCATGTATAATATAAAGTTTCTACTGCATATAGTTACTCAGATTTTGCCTCAACCAGAAACTTTAACCAAAATCTTTAACTAGGTCAAAGTCCAAGGTCAAGGTCACTAGGTCAAATGTTACGGCATAAATTGAAAGGTCTTGTCATGGGCAAGCTTCATGTATAATATTAAGTTTCTACTGCATATAGTTCCTTAGATTTTGCCTCAACCAGAAACTTTAACCAAAATGTTGACAACAGACGGACGGACAGACAGACAGACGGACAGACGGACGGACATCGTCAATCTATAGACCGGAATTGCTTTGCAATCCGGCCAATAAAACACCGCTAAAGACGGTATGGCAGGATTGCAAAGTAAGTTTTTGTCACCAACTGGGTCAAGGTCAATAGGTCAAATAATACGACATAAATTGAAAGGTTTTGTAAGAGGCAACCTACATGTATAATATAAAGTTCCTACTGCATACAGTTCCATAGATTTTTCTTCAACCAGAAACTTTAACCAAAATCTTTAACTAGGTCAAAGTCCAAAGTCAAGGTCACTAGGTCAAATATTACGGCATAAATTGAAAGGTCTTGTCATGGGCAAGCTTCATGTATAATATAAAATTTCTAATGCATACAGTTCCATAGATTTTGCTTAAACCAGGAACTTTAACCAAAATCTTTGAGTAGGTCAAAGTCCAAGGTCAAGGTCACTAAGTCAAATGTTACGACATAAATTGAAAGGTCTTGTGATGGGCAAGCTTCATGTATAAGATAAAGTTTCTACTGCATATAATTACTTAGATTTTGCCTCAACCAGAAACTTTAACCAAAATCTATAACTAGGTCAAAGACCAAGGTCAAGGTCACTAGGTCAAATGTTATGGCATAAATTGAAAGGTCTTGTCATGGGCAAGCTTCATGTATAATATAAAGTTTCTACTGCAAATAGTTCCTTAGATTTTGCCTCAACCAGAAACTTTAACCAAAATGTTGACGGCAGACGGACAGATGGACAGACAGACGGACGGACGGACATCGTCAATCTATAGGCCGGAATCGCTTTGCAATCCGGCCAAAAAGTTTACATGTTGATCTCAGCATACGCTAAGCTTGCCATGTGCTGCGACACAGAGGACAAACAAGTGACGATGTGAAATGAACCTAACATTTAAACTGAATACATACCTTCTTCTAGACCTTGGACGGTCCTCAACCAGTTTGATTTTACGACCATTTATTTCTGTGCCGTCTAACTTCCTGACTGCATTTCTCAAGTCTGATGATGTGGCAAACTCTACAACCCTGTATTTAAAGTAGGGATTACAATAACTGAAGAGATAATTAAGCCAGATTTACAAGTCTAGTAATATTCTGAAAAATACTCTTACACCTAGTTTTCACAAACACTTTCAAATAATGTACATGATTTACTTCATAAATAAAACACCGCTAAAGGTGTTATGGCCGGATTGCAAAGTAAGTTTTTGTCTCTAACTTGGTCAAGGTCAATAGGTCAAATTGAAAGGTTTTGTCAGAGGCAACCTACATGTATAAAATAAAGTTTCTACTGCACACAGTTCCATACATTTTGCTTAAACCAGGAACTTTAACCAAAATCCTTAACTAGGTCAAAGTCCAAGGTCAATGTCACTAGGTCAAATGTTACCGCATAAATTGAAAGGTCTTGTCATGGGCAAGCTTCATGTATAATATAAAGTTTCTAATGCATACAGTTCCATAGATTTTGCTTAAACCAGGAACTTTAACCAAAATCTTTGAGTACGTCAAAGTCCAAGGTCAAGGTCATTATGTCAAATGTTATAGCATGAATTGAAAGGTCTTGTGACTGGCAAGCTTCATGTATAATATAAAGTTTCTACTGCATATAGTTACTTAGATTTTGCCTCAACCAGAAACTTAAACCAAAATATTTAACTAGGTCAAAGTCCAAGGTCAAGGTCACTAGGTCAAATGTTATGGCATAAATTGAAAGGTCTTGTCGTGGGCAAGCTTCATGTATAATATAAAGTTTCTACTGCATATAGATCCTTAGATTTTGCCTCAACAAGAAACTTTAACCAAAATGTTGACGGCAGACGGACGGACAGACAGACAGACGGATGGACGGACGGACATCATCAATCTATAGGCTGGAATTTCTTTGCAATCCAGCCAAAAATCGAAAATAAATTTTCATGAAATTTGGCTGCATAATGATGTTTATATAAAATAGTTTGCATTTATTAAGAAACATAAAGCATTTATGGTACATAAAATGTACATTTAATATTTCAATGTTGATATAATTTTCTTACCCTTCATTTCTGTGTTGTTTGTGGGCATCTGCAAAGGTGACCTCTCCAGCTTGTCTCATGTAGTCTTTCAGGTCCTGGTGATTATACAATATCATTAAAATTCCATCACAAATGGTTAAACCATTACTACACTTTTTTAATTCTGACACAAATGCTTGCTTAAAATTCAAAGTGTTTCCTCTAAAATTTTGAATTACACAGCAAGGTACACTTGATTGCATAATATGCAACCAATTGCTCCGAACTGTTTAACTTTACTAAATGTACCTAAACGTATTTGCAAAACAATTTGATTTTCCAACTGGCACTGTTATGAACATCACCCCATGAAGGTTGGATGCTTTTCAACCTCTTTCTGTCTTGTACTAACCAAGTGGGTGGCAGATGTTGTAGATGATGGAAGTGTCTTGCAGATGTCAGTCAGGGACTTCCTGCCTTTAGACCTCCTTGACCTGACCATTGACTGTCATAACCAGGGAGATAACTCTTCTCTGATGATCCCTCACATGCCATGCCCTCCCCTCTTATGTGATAAATGCCTCAGAATGCCCTCGTCCTCCCCTCTTTTGTAATAAATTATATGCATGGTGCCCTCCCTTCATTTGTAATTTTTTTCTTTATAATTTTTTTGTAACCAATTTCATTCAAGATTCCCTCCCCTCTTTTATTATCAATTTCACCCATGTTGCCCCTCCCCACTTTGTATTTAATTTCACACATGGCACTTTCTCCTCTTCTGTATTTTTTCTTCATTTGAATTGTAATTTCGTATTCAATTTCACTTATGGTGCCCTCCTCTTTATTGTAATCATCTTTTGTCTTATGTATGGTATTAATTGCTTTTTCTACAAGTTTCTCCTGACATTATGAAACTCAAGTCTTTAGTTCAGACTTATTGGCAATATAATCAGATACATGTACCTTTATTTCCCCAGTAACATTATTGTTTGATTAGAAAGTATTTTCCCTTGGCACTTTTTGAATAAATGTGGACAATTTTAAATTTCAGTTTGAAATAAGACTGTGCCTGTTTTTGAGACTTGTTAACCCATGTACCAAAATAATGCTTAACCCCTATATGCATGCAGGATTGATTTTCAAAACTTTCTACAACTGTATTAAGTTTTAAGCTTTAGTATTAGAGCTCTAAACACACACAAGAAATATGGTTGCCTGGCCCTGGCACAAGGAATGAAAGGATAACACCATGCCATCTTGATCATTTGATACTGCTTTGTATTGACTGACTGCAATTCTCACTTCATTTTTCATTGACTGACTCTGCATTTCTCACATCATTGACTGAATGATTGACTGGCAAAGGTTATGCCCACTTCAATGATTGACTGACATCGCCACTACCACTGTATTAATTGAATGGTTTAAGCGTCACTTGCACTTCATTGATTTGATTGATATTGCCACGCCTACTTCATTGATTGACCGATATTTCTTTGCCCACTTCAATGATTGATTGGCTGAGGTCACACCCACATCATTGATTGACTGATAATGCCTTGCCCACTTCTATTGATTGATTGGCTGAGGTGACACCCACTTCATTGATTGACTGGCTAACATCATTGATTGATTTGAACCTTCAGCTCAGTCACATCAGAGTGGCTTAAGAGAAGATAACATATAAAATCTTAATTAAATTTGAATAAAAATTTGATATATACATGTATGTACAATGTAGGTACAAATATGTCTTAAGTTGAAATATGTAAGTATGGCAGTGAATGATGTCATTTGATATGAATTTTTTAAAGCATGAACTATGATTTTTTTTTTTCGGAATGAAATATACAAGTTTTAATGCCAGTTTTCATATTTACATGTATGTAAGAGTTCAAAAATAAAGTAATTTTAAGGAGCCTGGGGTTAAATTGAACACGTATGATGTAAAATTGGGCATCATTTTTTAACCTTGTTTTAAACGGACTACAAGGATTCATTCACAAAAGTGCATAAGAATGTATGTTAAAAATTTTCATATTGAAAGGACCAAACTTTTGAGATACCTTTGAAAATAAAAATTATATGACTTTAGAGGAGAATAAGATATTTGATACAAAAACAGCTGTGAGAAAGCATTCTGCAAACTAAGTAGTCATAATATCCTTTGCGATGGTGCCCGATTTATGCCATTTACATGATGAAAATGCTATTGAAATATTCTTGCTGTTACTTACAATTCCCGGAGTTTGACTTATTACAACCTTGTTGCGTATGCTGCAGATACAATACCAATTAGGCAGGAGCTCAAATCTTATCTATATTTTTTTGGGGGGGGGGGGGGGGGGGGGGGGGGATGAGGCAATATTTGATCCAATCTGAACACCAAACTGACATGTTTTTAGGGAATTTTTATTTCTATTGACTAAAGCAAGGATTAGGATGTTTGAACGACAATATGAGTCTTTATGTATCCTAACAACTTACTGACCAATATTAATCGTGAATTGTTATTTCTTCACATGTTTCATTTACCTGCCAGCTGACCCTTGATGATAGGTTCTCCACAATTAGTCTGTTCTCAGTCCTGGTTGGTGGACCATATCTATCAAAAACAAGACATTTTACTGCAAACATGAGAAAAGTCCATTTAAAAAAATCTTGCATGCCAAAGGTTCTCAATAACCTTTTAAGTTGGTGGGAGAGACGATTAATGATATTATTCCTTCCTTTTCTCTGTGTCATAGATTTTGTGCAAAGCAAGACTGACAAATCATCCAGTGTCAGTCTGTCCCAGCTCTTTTTGAGAGCTCTGTACTTTCATCAAACAAGATACTTCACAAGATTATATGGTCAATGCAAATCTATCTTTAATGACAGAGGGGTAGATAATTATTAATAATTTCAATATTACATGCATCTTATCAATACAAAGGAGTTGCATCAATATTTCTACAAATCGATACAACTATACCCATGCACAGTCAAGCCTATCTTATGTAACTTTGCAAGGGCTGACATAAAATAGGTTACATAAGACAGTTGGTCACTTAATACAGGTCAAGCTGATCTAACTTAGGCAAACACAATTTCCGTAGAATAAAAACAATAAGTTTATTAAATGAATTACTGCATATACCGGTATTACTTCACTTATTTATTAATAAATCATATTGCACATAAAAAATCATATTAGATTTTATTTAAAAAAATATTTCACAGAAGTTTTAATTATGAAAGTCACTGATTAAGAGATTCAATGTACATGTAAAATATTATGTAGTTTGAGTCCTGAGCAACACTAAGATTGTACAATGTAATTAGTTTCGAAATTAGGTATGAGACAGGAAAATTATGTTCGTTGTCGCGTTAGACAGGTTGTCGCTTTATACAGGTTGATTTGTTAGGAAAATCGCTCAGGAGAAATGAAAAAGGTCGAATAAAGCAGGAAGTCGCTAAAAAGAGGGTTACTTTAAGACAGGTTTGACTGTACTTAAGACACTAACACAGAGTGAAGACAGAACAATGTTCAGTAGATCCCAATGATTCTCTACAATACCTCCCCTAATTCTGGATGCCTTATACACTTATCATACATCGCCCTAAAAAAATACAAAAGAGAAATAAAGGCACCGCAAGCATAGCATCCCCTCATAATTGCATCCTCTTTGCAATCGGCAAAACAATTTTACGCTTAAGTCCACTGTGATCTTGACCTTTGACCCTTGACCTTGAAAATCAATAGGCTCCATTCTCTCCACATGGGGAACATTTATTGGTTTGATGTTTCTATGATGATTCCTTTGGCTTCTATGCTATTCTCAAGGATTTGCAGCCAAAGTCCACTGTGACCTTGACATTTGACCTTGAAAATCAATAGGGTTCATCCTCTAACCATGGGGAACATTTGTTGAAGGTTTGATGTTTTTATGATGATTCCTTCAGCTTCTATGCTGTTCACAAGAATTTTAAGCCTACATGCAAGTCCACTGTGACCTTGACCTTTGACAATCAATAGGGTTCATCCTCTACCCATGGGGAACATTTGTGGAAGGTTTAATGTTTCTACGGTAATCATTTGGCTTCTATGTTGTTTACAAGAAAATCCAGACACACACACTCAGCCACTTGTATCAACAGATAGGTCTTGTCACAAGGAATACAAAATGAGAAATATCAAAGCCCTGTCACTTACAAATCAAATGTTATGCCCAATGTTAAAGTTTTTGATAATTAGAGGTCAGCAAGAGGTAAAAAATGGTATCAATGGAAAGGTCTTATCACGAGGAATACAAATGTGAAACATCAAAAGCCCTATCACTTAGAAAAGTTATACACAATGTTTAAGTTTTTGAAAAGTAGGTAAAAGGTCATGGTCACATTGTAAAAAAAAGTTGGTATCAATAGAAAGGTCTTTTAACAAGGAATACACATGTGAAATATCAAAACCCTGTCACTTACGAATCGAAAGTAATACCCAATGTTAAAAGTTGTGAAAAGTAAGTCAAAGGTCAAGGTCACAAGGTCAAAAATGTTGGTATCAATGAATAGGTCTTGTCACAAGGAATACACACGCTAAATATCACAGCCATATCACTTACCATTCCAAAGTTATAAGTTTTTGCCACGGACAAACAGACAGGCAAAAAACTATATGCCCCCGAATCTTTGATTCCAGGGGGCATAAAATTAGTGTGGGTGCCGAATTCCCTGTCTAACAGTGAGGTATTAGGTGGATACAAGAGCAGATCTTACTTGTCACGCCCCCCTCTTCCCCTCCGTCTAGGAGGACTGTATGCTCTACCACTCCACTCTGCATCAGTCCCTCTTGGCCTACCTTTAGCACTTTCAACCACAATTCTGAAATAACAAAGCATAGATAGCTGCCTTACTTGTCAATCCAACCAGGTGGAGGACGCTTCTCACGATAACTGTAACTACTCCGCCCACCTCTCCCTCCCCCACGAGGTGCGCCTCGAGCATGCTCGATTGACACTCTGGAAAACAAGGATATGTATACGTACATTAGGGATATGTCCCTTCACAGGCCTTTACATCTCTGCTGCCATTATCAAAGCTAAAATAAAACTAGAGGTATATATTAGTTCCTTGTGCAGAGAGCAGCTGTTGTGTTGGACTCACCTTCATCTTTCAAAGAAATGAACTAAGACTAAAATTTTCATTAGATCAACATAGTCATGAAAATATAAAAACTTTTGTGTTTGGTATGAATGATAAAATACATCAAATACATGTACATGTATTACACAGTAAATGAATCACAATCAAGACCTTTCATAACAAAAGTATTATTAAAATTTACAAACAGTACATAATATGTTAAATGGAAAATTGAAGCTTCTTAAACTGATAAAATCAAATTCTACAACAGAGTTCATGAAAAGTATTGGTTGTATCAGATTTGCAGATGAGAAATTATTTGGTTCGATAAAAACTCATGTTGTATCTATTATTTGGACTGATAAATATTCCCTAATGTTTGACATTTCATTGGAAGATTTCAAGAACTCTGCTACATGTATTTATGAATATGGCTGTGAGTGTGAGGTTAAAATTGTTTAGAGTTTTTTAAATTCCAACCTTTCTCCACAAAGATCTTTGCCATTAAGTTCATAAACAGCATCATCAGCATCTCTGTAATCATCAAATTCCTGAGGAAAAAAAGAGAGAACTCATAAAATTTTGACTCATGACATCACAATGCATAAGATCTAAAGAAACAAGCCGCGACAGCTGCAAACTGAACCTGCGGTTAGATTAATTTTAAAGTCGCCCTTTTACATAGAAAAAGCAATTTCAGAAAACAAGGGTCAACTATGGTGCATATATATATATAGAATAAAGATCATAATTTGTGTTTTGTTACGGGTATGCAACACACAGCAAGTGCATTTATCGCATGAAATGCACTAACACACATTACATGTAGGATACGATAAATGCACTTGCTGTGTGTTGCATACCCGTAACAAAACACAAATAAAACACCGCTAAAGACGGTATGGCCGGATTGCAAAGTAAGTTTTTGTCACCAACTGGGTCAAGGTCACTAGGTCAAATATTACAGCACACATTGAGAGGTCTTGTCAGAGGCAACCTACATGTATAATATAAAGTTTCTAATGTATACAGTTCCTTAGATTTTGCTTAAACCAGGAACTTTAACCAAAGTCTTTAACTAGGTCAAAGTCCAAGGTCAAGGTCACTAGGTCCAATGTAACGGCATAAATTGAAAGGTCTCATCATGGGCAACCTAAATGTATAATATAAGGTTTCTACTGCATACAGTTCCTTAGATTTTGCTTAAACCAAGAACTTTAACCAAAATCTTTAACTAGGTCAAAGTTCAAGGTCAAGGTCACTGGGTCAAATGTTACGGCATAAATTGAAAGGTCTCATCATGGGCAACCTACATGTATAATATAAAGTTTCTACTGCATACAGTTCCTTAGATTTTGCTTAAACCAGAAACTTTAACCAAAATCTTAAACTAGGTCAAAGTCCAAGGTCAAGGTCACTAGGTCAAATGTTATGGCATAAATTGAAAGGTCTTGTCATATGCAACCTATATGTATAATATAAAGTTTCTACTGCATACAGTTCCTTAGATTTTGCTTAAACCAGGAACTTTAACCAAAGTCTTTAACTAGGTCAAAGTCCAAGGTCAAGGTCACTAGGTCAAATGTTACGGCATAAATTGAAAGGTCTTGTCATGGGCAACCTATATGTATAATATAAGGTTTCTACTGCATACAGTTCCTTAGATTTTGCTTAAACCAAGAACTTTAACCAAAATCTTTAACTAGGTCAAAGTCCAAGGTCAAGGTCACTAGGTCAAATGTTACAGCATAAATTGAAAGATCTCTTCATGGGCAACATACATGTATAATATAAAGTTTCTACTGCATACAGTTCCATAGATTTTGCTTAAACCAGGAACTTTAACCAAAATCTTTAACTAGGTCAAAGTCCAAGGTCAAGGTCACTAGGTCAAATGTTACGGCATAAATTGAAAGATCTCTTCATGGGTAACATACATGTATAATATAAAGTTTCTACTGCATACAGTTCCATAGATTTTGCTTAAACCAGGAACTTTAACCAAAATCTTTAACTAGGTCAAAGTCCAAGGTCAAGGTCACTAGGTCAAATGTTACGGCATAAATTGAAAGGTCTTGTCATGGGCAACCTTCATGTATAATATAAAGTTTCTACTGCATATAGTTCCTTAGATTTTGCCTCAACCAGAAACTTTAACCAAAATGTTGACGGCAGACGGACAGACGGACGGACGGACGGACAGACAGACGGACGGACGGACGGACATCGTCAATCTATAGACCGGAATTGCTTTGCAATCCGGCCAATTAAGACACTTATTCTCTATATAAAACATTAGATGTCCATAAGAGTTTAGAAAGGCAACAATACTTCCCTGTAAGTTTTAGATACAGGTACAAGTCCAATGGTACCCTATTCAAACAGTTATTCAAACAGTTACAGTTACAATTAGAAATAGAATTTAGATACATTTTCAGTGATTTTTTACCTTTTTTAAAAGCCACCTGTACCTTTTCATTTGGGAAAATATGCGACATTTTGGAACAAATTGGGAAAATCTAGAAACAAAATTTCTTAAATGCCTTATCTGTATTACTAACAGTACGGTACCAGTTCGCAAAATTTACAAAGATACCCCCTTTAACTTTTGAGAAGTAAAGCCATTTGTACGATGCTTCATACTTTTGGGGTACGAATTTACGATTGTCAGGAACTGGGACAAGACTGCCATCAGAATGATCAAAGTCGAAAGTGTAACTGTTGTCCTCATTTGAAATGTCCTTGACTTCTTTATCGGAAACAGAGGCCTGTTTGGGTCGTGAACTGATGCTGTCGGTGACTTCATTTTCATCGGATATCACGGGAGTGTTACCAGTGCCTTTTAGTTTAGTATCACAATCCTTTTTAAAAAATTAATCCATTTTTGGTAGATCTCTTGTATCTTTTTTATCTAGTTTTTTTGACATAGTACTTAGATGAGACATCCCGTCCCCGTAGCATCCATCAACAAGTAATCAATGTGAAGGAAATGCTTAATTTCATTGCAATAAAGCCAACAAACGCTTAAGAGATTTCGATTACTTTTGTGCACGTTTCGTGTCAAATTCAATTCAATCTTGAAAATAATTTTGATCTCCATGTATTGGGAAAATATGGGCCGATTTTTGGGGAAAATAAAGCTAATTCTTAAGAAGGGAAGCCACCGATATTCGGTGGTAAATCGGGCGAAAAAAATCACTGATTTTCCATTTCAAATTTGACTCATCTGACCAGTTACATCCTATATGTGCTCATGTTTGATATGAAAATATGTGCTCATGCTTGATATGAAAATATATAACTGGATATCAGACTGAGAGGATGAGCAATAAAGTCATGAAAATTATACATGTATTTTTTTTTAATTTCAAACAAAATTGAATAAAGCAGTAATCAATCCTTGCATCCTGAATTCACAGACATAAACATGATAATGACGACTGTAAGAAACTGATTTCTACATAATGTTCTGATTTCTTAAGTCAGTTTGATATACCTTCAAGTTCAAAAAGAATTTTTTCAAGTTTCTTAGTCTAAAGAAAAGATAACTGGAATAAATTTGAGTCAATATATAGGTCAAGTTAGATATTGGCTTTGTTGCAAGAAAAAAAATATTCATCAACTTGTTACATTTTCTCTTCTTACCACAAAACCATAGCCATTTTTCAGCATAATGTCACGAATATGACCATATCCTTTGAAGAATCGCTCCACATCCCGTTCTCGAACATGATATGGTAAACGGCCTATATATACTCGAGTGCTCATCTTGTATCTGGAATAAATAATACAGTGAAAATAAGAAACCTACCATGCAGTCTAGGGCTGGGACAATACTACACCCAGCTGATCCGATACGTATCACGATACCTGATATCCGATACGATATGTATCGCGATACTATGTTAATTAATAAAACCTTCTCAAAAAGCTATTTGATAGTATTGATATTCATCATATAAGTAGCTTTTTTATTCAACATGTTATATTTATTCAAAACTACATTGTAGATTTCTGTCTGGAATAAAGATGAAATAAAAAACATAAGTTTGTGAAACACGTATGCCCCCGATGGCATCTTTGTCGGTAAACAGCTGAAGTGTACCTGCAGTTCACATTTTGAGGTCAAGGTCACAAGGTCAAATTTGGTATCCATGGAAAGGTTTTGCTACAAGAAATTCAACACATGTGAAATATGAAAGCCCTTTCACTTAGAACTAAAGTTTAGATTTTCGAGAGTAGGTCAAACTCCAAGGTCAAGGTCACATGGTCAAACATTTGGTATCCATGTAAAGGTCTTGTCACAAGGAATACACATGTGAAATATGAAAGCCCTATCACTTACCATTCAAAAAATTATGGTCAAGGTTAAAGATTTTCAAAAGTAGGTCAAACTCCAAGGTCAAAAATTTTGGTATCCATGGGAAGGTCTTTATCAGCGTGCATTAAGTAAGTGAGGGCACAATTTTGCATTAAGTAGTCAAGGGAGAGTACAAATGTATAATTTACAAAGCTTTAACATCATATTTGTGCAAATATGGCACTTTACTTCTTTTGCAGTACATCTTCAATAATCAAATTAAAGAACAAGCATAATCAACATCAAAATTTCACAAGTTTTATTGTTTCAGTTGGTTATACTTGCTATGCACTGAACTAGTGCCTGAGACTTCTTTCCTTTAGTGATTATTTACAGAAGCATAGATGTCTCTGTCATCCCCTGTACAATGAGACCTCATAGAAGAGCAGATTTTCCTCATTCTCCAATAACTTAAACAAGACCAGTAGACTTGTTTAAGTTATTGGAGGATGAGGAAAATCTGCTCTTTTTGTTTAATATGTAGAAAACACAAGACTACCCCCACCTGGGATCGAACTCGGAACCTTCTGATGTTAAGTCCGACGCTCTACCGAGTGAGCCAAAGAGACGTCCCACTGGCCCAGTCTAGTACAAGCACCAGTTTACAACAAATATAACTTATTCAAGTTATAAAGTCATGAACATAACTTGTATAAGTTATAACTGATGCAAGTTAATTAACTTCAAGAAGTTATTACTCATATAAGTTGGACCCCTGACTGCCTAAGGTAGGATTATTTTAACCATTTAAAATCGTCTCTTTTTACCTATATAGTCCCGGTCCCCTAAAATGAACAAAGGCCTACCCTGGCGGTATCTATCTTCCATTACTGCCAGACTCCTCAGCATCTATGCGAGTAAGTGAGAACACTGAGGAAAATCTATATCATTCATACAAATCTAATAATATACATCAATTTGTATGATGAAACAGTCTTCGTGAAAACTCACTAGCCCGACCGCCCTGGCTACCAAATATTTCCTTGGGCTACCAAAATTTGATGCTTAACTAGCCCGACTGGTTAGTGACTTTTAATGAAATGCAGTGTTCTCATTAAGCGCCGACGTCTGGTGATTTCTCGTCTTATACTTAGGGTAAAATCGCCGCCTTCTTTCCATAAAATGTACACGTTACGTCTCAACTTTTATCACTGGTTAAGTATGAAATGTTTATTTTATTGAACATGTTTAAATGAAATATTATAATGTTTTCTTGTAATATCTGTTCATTAAAATATTTTTCTAAGATACAAGATAAATATTTCCGTAACCACAGTGAATTGTTTTCTGCACTGCGTGACAGGTTATTTTACAGTACCAACTAATATGCGAGTATAACATGTTCAATTAAATATCATACAATAATAATGAACACTGAAATGAAGAAATTCTTACGAAATTATTATAACTATTGGCCAAGCGCCGCAAGCAACTTCCGGCCTTTAAGCGTGTATGATTCAAATTAGTTCTTATATTTTTCTTTCTCAGTCCATTTTCTGCAGGCAAAAAGCGGTAGTAGGAATTACCGAAAAGACATCATTTACCGAAAAGATAGTGATATATACTGAAAAGACAGATATATTTACCGAAAAGACCATTGAAATTAAGAACAAATTATTCTATTATTCATTTTATATTAACAAAATATTGTATTCAACCAAAATTCATGATTCAACTGCAACTTAACAACAGATATAAGTTACAACTGCATGTACATTTGTACATGTAAATGTACCACTAAAAAAAATGACCAAATACATATATTTCGTATTGTTATGAAATATGCACTTTATATAATTGATCAGTTATTCACACTCTACTTCATGATAATTATGACTTTTGCTACAACAATCATATCAATTTATCATTGAAGTAAGTTTTACATTCTCGATCAGAGGAAACTATGACTAAATCAAACCTTAAATCAAATAGCTTTTTTGGTTTTGATGATACATTTAATTGTATAAACACATTTCCGATCATAAAATGTGTTTAGTTTTAAAATTTAAGTGTTTTTTCGGTACAATTTGGGGTCTTTTCAGTAAATATCACTGTCTTTTCGGTAATTCCTACTACCCGGCAAAAAAGCGTATGTGAAATTATATTTATACAAACAAGATCATGCATTTATTGTAAAATTAAGTCTATATTGATAATGAGATTAATGACGTAGCTGACATCCGCCAAAGAAATGATCGGGTGGTGGTTTAACTTCGTTCGATTTTTATGCATACAATGTACTCTATATGTGTGAATTTTTGCCTATTCGACGGACCTACAAACTGTATACAGCTGAGGAAACAATGGGTCTTTCTAGCCTTTTCATTTTTCTTCAATGGCTAGTGAAAATTTTGGGTGGCTAGTAGATTTTGGCACTCAACTAGCCAGGCTGGCTAGTGATCAAAAAAAGTTTTCATGAAGACTGTATGAAATAGATATTTCCTGAAATTTTCATCAAAATCTATTGTTGTGGGATTACGATCCTCCGATAGACCAGAGTGTTAAATGACTGGGCTATCGGGTTGACCCTTTAGCTCACTCGGTAACGCTTTGGCATTCCACGCCAACGATCCCGGTTCAATACCGGCTCGGAGCACTTTACTGGCGACGAGGTGAACAATGGCAGTGTGCTGTCACACATAGCGGGGACACCACCGCCTCCTTCCAAAAGGAGATAAGAGTGAAAAATACGGGGTACACCACTGTCCTCCTCAAAGAAAGGAGGGAAGAGTGTTGTGGGATTACGATCCTCCGATAGACCAGAGTGTTAAATGACTGGGCTATCGGGTTGACCCTTTAGCTCACTCGGTAACGCTCTGGCATTCCACGCCAACGATCCCGGTTCAATACCGGCTCGGATCACTTTACTATCTACCCGTTGCCAATAAAACCCCTTTTTTCCCTTACTCAGACTACCACATTTCGTGTGCACCTAAACACACTGTGGCATTACAAAGACTCTCTGCACGTGTGTGTGAAGGGGGTGTTTGCGACGCCACGGTGCGTTTACTCACTCGATATTCAATTCAATCATTTACTGAGTGATATAAAACTCCGGCACTCATGATCCTGTGGTTTTTCGGACTAAACAAGGCCAGGCTCAATTGAATTCAGAATTTATGGAAAAAGGCACAGTATGAACGGGGTTCTTTCGGACAACACTCAGTAAACTTCCTTTTTTTCATTTTGCTTAAATCTTATGCCTGAAAATAATGCTAAGGTCTTCTTACAATCTTTCTTCCTTAGGTGCGTCCTCGATGATTAGCGTCCGATGAATAACGTTCCAAGATGGCGACTTGTCTACCCACAATGCTATGCAATATAGGATCGTTTCGCCTCCGTTTTTTTTAGGTTGTTTCACCCTTGGTCGTTTCACTCTTCATCGGAGTCATTTTGCTGTTGTAGTTACAGGGAACAACCGAGTAAGAAGTATCGTCTTCTCTGCAACTGTAACTAGTTTAGACGGGGAATATAATGATATGGCGATGTCCGTTCCTTCAAGATTTGAACCATTTTTTAAGAATAGCTGCCAATGCCATGTAGAGGTCAAAGGTCAATGTCTTTAAGGGGTTTGTTTGGAAGTTTGCTGGTCCGTCCCTTTAAAAACCATTAGAGGTAAAAACTTCAAATTTGTCAAGTAGATTAAAATTGGCTTTAGATAACGAATGATTATGTACATGATTTTGACCTTTTCTGCAATTCTAAAGTGACGGATGTTGCATGCAAGCGGGAGATGCTTACTTTCTACAGACACATCATCACGACATGCATTGGGGATTCACTTTACTCCTTTGTAGAATGTTTTAGTTGTTTTATTTACTTTTGTGTGCCAGTGGTTTTCTCAGAGATTTTTGGATTCTGGTTTTGGCTAAATTATAGCGTAATGGAAGGAAATTACTACGTACCTTGATTAGAATCTAATATTGCAAAACAGAAACACAGGTAACGCTGAAGACTACCAAACCAACACACAGTATGGGATATTGAAGATACCCACACAACAAGGAATGCAATCAACTTATACATTCTGCAAAGATTTCCAATGGAGATGAAATCAGGTGCCAGGCTAATGCATCTGCTTCGGTTAATGCTCCCCCTGTTGAACTTTGGGATTTGATTGATACTGCAAGTGCTTCAAGTGCTTCAAGGTAGCAAAGATTTCTAGGTACGTGGTGCAAGAATTGACCCTTCCGATTGCGGGAAAAAAATGCAAAATTTCGTGACGTCACAATGCTTTTACCATGTTTTTACTTCGGACAAACAAGCTTCGAACCTCGGTCAAACATCGAAATTGCATTGTGACGTCATGGAATTTCTCAAATTTTTCCCGCGTTCGGAAGGGTCAATTAAGGTCAGATTGAAAGTGGTCAGGTAAGAATGTAATCAAAGACGCAAAAATACGTCTGAGACACAAGATATTGGAAATGTAGCCGTTGGCAGACAAGAATTCGGAGAAATACCAACAACAAGATGGGACACAGCCTATGAAGAGGAAAGAAGGTACATGTACTAGTAGTTGGTATAGAGGGAGTTGCACACTATCGAGGATGCATGTAAGATGGTAAGAGCAGTCGGAATAGTGAAGCAAAGAATTTAGCTGAACTGGGAAGAACACCGTCAGTAGAAATAACAATGAAACGAGATTTTGTCAATGGAACCAAGAAACTTCAGTTCTAGCTAAGGACTATTTACCAAGTGTTGCCGAGTCCAAAAAAAATTAACAACATGGGGTATAGCAGACAAACTGACAGCTTTTTCGAATCCAAGATCATGTCTTGTCTTCTTTTCAAGTTGTTTTGTAGGGAAATTGCATGGGCAAGCCAGAATCAAGAGACTGCTACTAGGCATTCTTCAAATAAGCAAGAAAGGAGGGCGATCTCCAAAAACACTCTATTGCAGCACCCAGAGAAAAACACCAAAAACAACACATGCAAAAAACACAGAGTTGACATGCACAGCAAAAGACACAAAAGGAACAAGTAACACTAAAAATCCCACAGAAATATCGAACACAAAAGACCACACATAAACCAACGAGACCAATTGGCAGCCGAAAATTACCTCCACGCGAAAATTTCCACGTTTACAGTATCCTTGTGGAATCGACTGTTCCATGTAAAGAATGATCCATGATGACTACGACAGAAAACCAAAACATACCAGGATCTGGTTGCGGAAACCACAACCAGAATATCCATATCTTAAAAAATAAACCGGGAAAGAGGGAGGGTTGTACGCACGTAATTCGTATAACCACGGCATTTGCTATAAATATGGCAGATGGTCGTCCTATGTAGGCACCGATTGCCCTTTGGTCTCCTTCGTTTATATGTGGTCTTTTGTGTTTCGTGTTTTGATGTCGTGTATCGTGTTTTGATGTTGTGTATCGTGTTTTGATATCGTGTATCAGTGTTTTGATGTTGTGTATCGTGTTTTGATATCGCGTATCGTGTTTTGATATCGTGTATCGTGTTTTGATGTCGTGTTTAGTGTTTTGATGTCGTGTATCGTGATTTGATGTCGTGTATCGTGTTTTGATGTCGTGTTTCGATGTCGTGTTTCGTGTTTTGATGTCGTGTATCGTGTTTTGATGTCGTGTATCGTGTTTGGATGTCGTGTTTGGTGTTTTGATGTCGTGTATCGTGTTTTGATGTCGTGTTTGGTGTTTTGATGTCGTGTATCGTGATTTGATGTCGTGTATCGTGATTTGATGTCGTGTTTAGTGTTTTGATGTCGTGTATCGTGTTTGGATGTCGTGTATCGTGTTTGGATGTCGTGTTTCGTGATTTGATGTCGTGTATCGTGTTTGATGTCCTGTATCGTGTTTGATGTCGTGTTTCGATGTCGTGTTTCGTGTTTTGATGCCGTGTATCGTGTTTGGATGTCGTGTTTAGTGTTTTGATGTCACGTTTAGTCTTCATTGTCCCTTTTACTTCTCTTGCTGTACTTGTCTCATCTTTGTTTTCAGATAAGGGTGAAAATTGGTGCTTTGCTGTGGGTGCTGCAACCGAGTCTTGTTGGAGATAATATCTCCTCTTCTCTTTGAAGAGCGGAGAGCTGAATGGTTTGGGGATAGGATCTGATCTGAGGTTTTAGTGGACAACCTATCGATAAAACCGGCGAAGGAAGATCCATCTGATGACAGGACCATTATGCATCTACACATTCAAAATGTGTACTGAAAAA
Organism: Pinctada imbricata; assembly: GCA_033119305.1. Lineage (NCBI taxonomy): Eukaryota > Metazoa > Mollusca > Bivalvia > Pterioida > Pteriidae > Pinctada > Pinctada imbricata. Next base: position 33,136,432 of record VSWD01000009.1, read on the forward strand.
ATAGTCGGAGACGGGCAAAAATTGATGTCTTGTATGTGTTTTCGATTGGGGTGTTGGGGTGTTTGCTGTAGGTGCTACTGAAAGTACATGATCTCCATTAAGACTCGTTTACATTTCCAACAGCAAAACATCGAAATACCCCTATACTAAAGCACAGAATAGACAAGAGACGAACAACAAGTACAACATCAAAACACCAAGCACAAAGAGTACACATAAAAGAACGAGACTAAAGGGTAATCAGTGCCGACGTAGGACGGTCATCTTTCACTTTAGTAGCAAATGGTTTGGTTATCCGACGTCCGTGTGATGGTCTCGAAGAACGCAAATTGTTGTTTATAAAAGCCTCCTCACTGTAAGATGACAATATAAACAAGACAGTAAAACGCAGGGGCCCAATTAAGACACATGTGAATATGTATATGGATATCAGAAACATAGGACATACGAACAACATTCCATACTCTGCCGGCTTGAGCGAGCTGATACATGCAATCACCCGAGGAGTCCGACCGACAGTCAGAGTGGACAGGTGGTCAGGGCCCTGTCTTCTCTAACGCGGACTGGACATGACCTGCCATGGAGTCCCATCGTCACAGTCAGTCAGACTGCACTCTTAAGAATACGCTGGTACGAGACTGTAGATTGTTCAAGTACCATGCAGATGTCCTTCTGGTGACTCAATGGTCATGACCACGGTATAAATGGCGATTGATGATTCTGACACATTTTCGATGGAAATTCTGTCTACCTTTATCATGTTACTATAAATGGCAGGTTGTGAATTCCTTAAGTAATATACCCTGTTGCATGTATTGGTCCCAGATTAAAAACAAGCTGATATGAGTTAAAGAAGATCCTGACGATAATCTCAACAGCACTCACAATAGAGCACCAACTTGAGCATCGACGGACACCTAGCAAGCTATAGGTGGGACCAGGTGCCCAGGAGGAGTAAGCATAAACTGTTGGCTAGCCGCATCCGCCGTCGATGTCCACGCACGAAAGTGAAAACATATAAATTACATGCACTGTATGAGGTTATGTCTATATAGAAATAACGTCGAAGGGTTTGAATATATAGAAAGTGCTATGGCGACAATGTCAGGGAAAATATTCAAAACACTTGCTGTCAAACCCCTCGTGGGTAACTTTTTTATGAGCTCCACATGGCAAAGGGCATAAGTGTGACACAAATGAGTTAAAGAAGATCCTGACGATAATCTCAACAGTACTCACAATAGAGTACCAACTTGAGTATCGACGGACCCCTAGCAAGCTAGAGGTGGGACCAGGTGCCCGGGAGGAGTGAGCATCCCCTGTTGGCTAGCCGCATCCGCCGTCGATGTCCACGCACGAAAGTGAAAACATATAAATTACATGCACTGTGTGAGGTTATGTCTATATAGAAAGTGCTATGGCGACAATATCAGGAAAAATATTCAAAACACTTACTGTCAAACCCCTCGCGGGGGAACTTTTTTACGAGCTCCTACGAAAGTAACTTTTGTAAAGTTTCCAGAAACTCTTTAACTCTTTAAGGAAAGCAGAAATCTCGACCCAAATCTTTTGTGAAAGTCCGAAAAATCGATACATGCTAAAGCGTACCCGATGGGTTGAGATATGTGAATACTATAAGACGGTAGTCTAGGAACATCATGGTCGATCAAACCAGGGAAGATTTGCTATGTTGAATCCAAAATCATTTTATTTGTCATACCCACTGATTCCTCCATTTACAACTTTGATGTTGAGGTCCAACAATTATGCTTTGTTGAGCATCAATTCTTGAAAAGACACGTTCTCCAGGTTAGCTTGGATTGAACAACGCTTTCGATGTGGGCTGTCTGCTATATACCATGTCTTTAAACTACACAGACAAATAATTCAGCATCCTATTTGGACATTATGTTGTCCTACGACACTGATGGTCACATAAACACCTCACTCTATGACAAATGTGACTACATCAATTTCAGCATTACAAACTTTCCTTTTCTGAGTAGCAACATCCCTTCATCGCCTGCTTATGGCGTGTTCATATCTCAGTTGATACGCTATGCCAGAGCAAGTACCAAATATACGGATTTTGTTCTGAGAGCTAGGCGTCTTTCAGATAAGCTTCTCAGTCAGGGATATGTATGTGACCGACTAATATCGTCACTGATGAAGTTCTACGGTCGATATGGGGAACTCGTCATACACTATGATGTCCCACTCACCAGAATGCTGGATGATATTCTGTCATAGACCATTTGAACCATCCAACCGAAGATTGTACTCTGTGTCTTCCGAAATGGAAGTAACCGGATGTAACAGTTCTACCGAATTGAAGCGGCGGGTGTTGCATGCAAGCAGGAGATGCTTACTCTTCTTGGGCACCTCGTCTCACTCCCATATCGGGAGTTTGCTTCTTTTCATATGGTGGAGGTTTTTGTTTGTTTGCTTTGGTTCCTGTTTTATCCTGATTTTGTATGCCTTCGGTTTCTGATTTTCTGAATTATCGATTTTGTGCTGTATACAGGGATATTGTCATTATCCATATTTGTCATTTAAATGGGTTGGATTCGGCAACAAATTGTATACACAATTTAGCATGAATTGAAGTCTCTACGTTCCAATGTAATTACTACTGACGATGTCCTTACTAGTTCTGCAAACTTTGCTTTATCATTCCGACTTCTCTATTACTAGTATCCTATACATCCTCTACATTGCGTACCTCCCTCTGTGTAAAGTACCTTCTTTCTCGGATACTGTTTCTCTTTTTCTTGTTTGTGTACTAGTATTCCAAATCCTTGTCTGACAATGGCTACATTCCCCACAATCTCTTTGTGTCTCAAACGTAATTTTACGTCTATAACTTAATCTCCATGCAGCTTACCGTTTTCGATCGGACCGAATGTTAATCTTTGCGTATCGCAAGTTGGCTTATTTGCTTCTTTGAAGCATTTGAATCAGTGAATGAAAGTGAAACATAAAATCCATAATCATATTCTGAAAATCACAATCAAAAAGCGTACAAATTCTTGGAAAAATATAAAATATTGGTTGGTGTATGTGTACTCGTTTGCGTTTAATGTTTCTATGTCGTATGCATGACTCTTTTATGTCTATTGCTGTGCTAGTCTACTCTCTGTTTTCGCATCATGTGTTTTGGTGCTTTAATGTGGGTACTGCAACCGACTTTGGCTGTTCAAACATCTTCTTTCTTACGAGATAATAAAAATAGGACAAAGTGACGGAGACAACAACACAGCTTCATTCATAGAAACACAAAGGACAACATTATCTAATGAATGATCTCCATTTTTCAGTGCAAGTACGGCATTGTAGGTGGCACTGTCAAAAGTGGCGCCTTGCTTATAAGCACAGTTAAAAAATATTTTAAAATACCAGATGGATCATCAGTGAATGTAAACGTCTTCAAATTGAATAGCATCATTTAAGAACAGATAAATTGGCAAAATGATAGTCAAACACACAATAGTCGAAACCAGATTCCATGAACCAGAATGGAAAGTCCTACGAATTTTGGAAAAATACAAAACATTACTTTCTCACACGAAAAGTAAAAAGAACATACGGAGACAATTACACAAGCTCCACAGAAACACGAAGGACAATTTATTTAATGAACCATCTCTAGTGCAAGTGCGCATAGTAGAATAACGTGCACGTCCTATTTAGAAATTCTGTACTGTGAATCTCAACTCAAAGTTGCGATACTTAATACCTTCCAAACAAGTGCTGAATTTTGTCTGGGAAGTGGAATTGCTGCTACGTAAGTTGGAAAAGTTTTTGTGGTATGGAACAATACACAGTTGCTAAATACAACCAAACGGCTGCAAGTTCGTCTGTTCTCCTTTTGGTTTCCTTCATGATTTTAGACATCTTCGGAAACCCACGCTCGGTCACCTCCCGTGGGTCATAACGGCAGAATTTTCGCTGGATCGCATTACAAAAATCTAATGCGAGTACATGTGCTATTCAAGCATTGGACAGTTGCTACCTTTGTACGGGATATCACTATTAGTCCTGGTGCAGATTTGATTCAGGATCGTAAAATACATGTACTAGTAGGTGTTTCTCATACACACAGAGGTATCCGTTCCACCTTGGATCAGTATGTCTTGATACAAGTACAGTTGCATCTCTAACGGCGCCGCCTATAATGAATTCTGTTCTTACATTAGTGTTGTCCTTCGTGATTCTATCGTCTATTTTTCGGTTTTTTCTCGTCTCACGAGAAAGTGTTCCGCTGTTTCCCTGTTGAGGATCTCCTCCCATCTTTGTTTTGTTTATCACTATTCATTAATTTGTATGCCTATATTGATTGTAATTTTTGGAGTCTGATTTTAGGTTTTGTATTTGGATACATATCTTTGTGTTTCCGGACAAGTGGGAGGGTTGTGCGCACGTAATCCGGATAACTACGCCATTTGCTAATAGCAGGTGGCAGTCAAAAGTCGGCGCCGGGTGCACATTGATCTCCTTCCTTTTATGCGTTGTCATCAATGTTTGATGTTTATGTACGTCTGTTACAATTGTTTTGTATGATGTTCTAGTGAATATTGTTGTGTCTTTTTGCGATTTGTAGTTTTGTATGATGCCATTTATGTGTCACTTTCTTGTGGGTTTGTTTCGCTTGGTGAGTGCAGGGTGGTCATGCTGGAGATCCTTCCCTTTCCTTTTCAGATGTTGTTCTATCTTTTCTTTTTTTAACGCCTTTGGTGCCCCGGTCTGAACATTTGCTGTTCAGTTGTTTTGAGAAAAATTCGAAAGGATTAGCCGTAAATCGCGTCCGTGTTCTTTCTTCTTCGTGCGCCTCCTCTTTTCATTAAACCAATTCCTTCAATTGACGATGCTTCAAAAATGTTAAACTTCTATTAGCCTATTTTGTTCCTACTGGGTGGCCACTTGATTTTCATACTTCATTTAATTGTTTCCCTTCGCTGGACCCTGGCATCTGGTTGTTGGATGCCCACCACTCGTATTTCCCCTACATCACGGTTGACCTCCTCATTGACTTACGGACGATATCATGGACCACCTCTTCCTCTGTATCAAAAGGTTTCCTTGTGTGTTGTGTCAGTCGCAGAATTGGTTTTAATCTCTTCTTTCTCGTGTGAATATTCATTTAATCCCGTTCGTTCTTCGATGTCTTCTCAAAACTGTCTGTTCTTTGTTGTTCAAGTTCTTGGTCGATCCGATGTATCCTCCTGTTGATACTGGTTGATTTTCACCATAAAGGGTCATTCAGTCAGTTATGCGACCAGCTAGCTAGTCAGACAGACAGACAAACTTACGTACCCTTGTGATATATATACTAGTCGTATAAAATGACAATCTATTAACTAATTTACATTTCTTTATTTAATTAAACGTGTTAACTGCAATGGTCCTTTTAATGACACAAAAAAGATTGGGAAATACGATACAATATGATCTAACAAATATTGTTTATTGGTGGGGTACATTAAATACCAGCTAATTAAACAGAATGGTGGAAAACCATGGAATTAATCTATTGTCTCAATCGAGCTTAAGAAGGCAATTTAAAAGTGTCGTATTATTTTAAATCGAAGCCGTTTTGAATTCACCTTCTTTAAGAAATGGTATTCTATTGTTAAGATATATACACATAAACAATTTACGACTGATCGGAATCGTCAGATTTATACCCACGGAGAGTTAGGGTGCACTGCATGTTGTAACATTCTCTTGCTGCACTTTTCAGATTATGATATGAATATGAAATAGCTGAATCATGGAAATTGTGAAATAAGGTGAGTTTTCATTTTAAAATTTCTTTTTTTAAACATATTTTCTTAATTTTTTATTTAAATCAAGCTACATGTATATCCTTACGGGCAAATACCGACAATTCTGAGGGGACTCTTTGGCTCCCCTTGTCTTTTGACAGTTTTCAGGACTGTTTTGCAATGAATATCGATATTTGGCTGGCATGTGGTACATTATTAGGGCTGGGGTAGTCACAGAGCAAGTTTGAGTTTGCTCATCGTTAATTTTTTGGGGAGGAATTATGCCAATTGATGATTTAGACATGCTGATTCCATGGAATCTTCCCATATCCCTATCCCATATATTCTCAACACAAGAGCTCTATGTCAACGATCCACAAGAATACCCGTATCCGCCTCTACTTTCTTTATATATAATTTGACTAGAGAGAGAGAGAGAGAGAGATGGGAAGGGGCGGGTGTCACTGAGGGTTGTTGGTATCGAGCTCTTGTGATTCTCAAAGGCTTTAAAATATCGGACTATGTACATGCTTGTTATTAATTTTCATTGTATACTTTGTATACAAAAGCATATCAATGATTTGAAATTTGAAATTCACCACTTGGTGAGTGTCACTGCTGGTGGACCAGGAGTCCCCGAGGGCACATGTAGCCAAGTTCGATCAATTTCGGTTGATCGTTTCTTCAACGCATTCTAAAATTTGTAATATCAAAATTTCTTGAAATATCTAAAAAGTGGGTCCTGCAGCATCATATCCCACCCATCCTGCTACGTCTTTCGCTACGCTTTTTCGGCATAGAAACTTTCATACTTTTTTGGCATGTTACATTGTTTAGATTTGAGGATCACTGACGAGGGTTAAGTACCCGAAATGTGCATGTCTGGTCCATGCTGCCAATCCATCTGTTCTTAAATGATGCTATTCAATTTGAAGACGTTTAACATTAAATAAATTGGGCAACAGGGATGCAAGTACCGTGTACATATCGACAGAACCTGGTTTAAGAGAATATGGATCAGAAATTCAGGATATCCAATACATAGCCAAGTATGCATACTTAGTAGGTGTCACGGCACTTAGATTATTCCATTAAGGTATCCGATGTACAATAGGGCATTTTTCCATGCCTGGAAAGGTACTATAAACTATATATTTTCCGAAAGGTTATAATGCCCACTGCTCAAAAATTATAATTTTGGGGTCAGAAAAATAAAGGGGAATAACTGGTGAAGCATTTAAATTGTCTATTTTTTCTATATAACCTATGCAAAATGACAAAGTTGTACAAGAGTTTTTCACCTTTGATTTTTATGACCCGGGAGTCTTACATCTGTACTCAGGGCATTATTATCTTTCAGAAAATATATAGTTTATAATACCTTACCAGGCATAGAATTTACCATACTGTACAATGGAGATGATTAAAACGCTATGTAAAATGACTCTATTGTACAACGGATACCTTAATATACCCACTACGAATGAAAATGCAAAAAAAAAAGGACAGACAAAAAGACTCACAAAAACATATCGCACTAAAACACCCAAAACGACAAAAACCAACAATACTACATGGCAGCGTCTATCTGCTTCGTGACATTTTATGAAGGGTTGGGTCCAATGGCAATTTCTTTCCCAAATGATAGGCATGCCAAGAGCCCGCCATCACATTTGACCAGTATGAAACCCTTTAGAACATAATGCTAAAATAGTTTCAATACATAGCCAAGTATGCATACTTAGTAGGTGTCACGGCACTTAGATTATTCCATTAATATACCCACTACGAATGAAAATGCAAAAAAAAAAAAGGACAGACAAAAAGACTCACAAAAACATATCGCACTAAAACACCCAAAACGACAAAAACCAACAATACTACATGGCAGCGTCTATCTGCTTCGTGACATTTTATGAAGGGTTGGGTCCAATGGCAATTTCTTTCCCAAATGATAGGCATGCCAAGAGCCCGCCATCACATTTGACCAGTATGAAACCCTTTAGAACATAATGCTAAAATAGTCTAGGTAATGCTCATCTAAGATAACCTGCAAACCCTGCAAGAAAAAAGAGTCTTTTTCTTTCTGCAGATCTGTAGTCTTTATCATGGATATGTCTTGTTAAGTTTGATTTATTCACAAGAGCAAAGCGCTGTCATGCAGGATTCCAATATAAGCAATCTGATACCCCGGCACCATCATTACATGACATAATATTGCATTTTTTCTGAATAAGCTTGCACTTCAACAAATTGGTTCCCTAATTCGTGTAGACGAGAACGTCACTGGAATGCCATCTTCAAACCATGACGACAGGGACGTCTTAGCACGAACAGTTGTCGTACGAACTCACCCGGGGGTGTCATCAACTTCAATCCAGTGCTGTCATGATTTCGAACGGAGATTGTCGCGTTTATTATGTGTATTGCTTTATCTAGAGAAATACTTGAAATAAATCAGTTAAAATTTCATAATTCGAATTTATCGCATTGCGTTTTAATACTGACAAAAAGATTTGCTAAATATTTTTAAAACAGAGATATGTTAATCTTTCCGAATGAATCGCTACGACTTAAAGAAGTGTGTATTTGATTAGACGAATTAAATTCCTTGGGATAAGATGTATGCAAGGGCTTATCCTTCATTATAATAATGTATGTTTTAAACATATATAAGGGCTTGAATAAATTGCCACCATTAATCTCTCAATAAAGTTATTTAGCCTGAATACCGCGAACAATTTGTTTTTATTAGGGACGCGAACAGTTCCGAAGATTTCAGGATTCTAGTGTTAACATAGGTTCGTTAAATATACAAAAAAGGTATATTGAATCAAGTTACCGAGGGGTGGGGAGTTAAGCACGCCACATGCATGGATCTAGGAAAATGGAGGGGTGTTCATGGATGTATAGCGTCCCCTGGATTTTGCGTAAACTGCTGGTGCTCATATTTTTATGCATAATTCCCCCAAATCATATCCTTGAACCTCGACTATTTCAGAAAGAAATTGTAGATCTGCACATGTCTTTTTCAAACCTTTCTTAAAGTACTGAAAATCTGTTTCAGACAATTTCGAAACATGGTTGTAACCTTCTAATCGCACACTCATTATTTTATCAAATCTGACACTCATTATTTTACACCACAATTGTGCATTCTTCGAGACCTCTGGGTAATCGGAAAAGTGGGAGGGTTGTGTCTACGGAATCGAGGATAACCACACCGTCTGCTACTTACATGGCAGATAGCCGTCAAATGTCGGCACCGATTGCCCAATGGTCTCTTTGGTTTATGTGTAGTCATTTGTATTTAATGTTTCTGTGTGATTTGGCGTTCCTTGTACCATTTGCGTTCTTTCTGTGCGTGTCTGCTTTGTGTTTTTGCAGTGGGTGTTTGGTTTTTTTTTTTTTTTTTTTTTGTTGGAGATCCCCTCCTTTCTTTCATATTCATATTCCTTTGATGGGACATCCGTCACCGCTTGTTTGTAAGTTGGTATACATTAGGTAAAATAAAATAGTTTATTGACCAAAATTAGGTATGCACACCACTTCCTAACCATCGTCGGAAACCCACGATCCAATTTCCGCTGCGCTATGTGAGACAGACCGTGAGTTTCCACATACTTAGCAATGTTTACAACGGAACTTTGTTAAACCTATTGAAGATCCTCATTGATTTTCAAGGCAAAAAGGTCATAGATGGGAATTGGGGGAAAAAAACCCTTGTATGCAGTCAAGAGCATGCATTTACAGAAACATGGTTAATACCTACTGTTTATTAATAGAAAATAACCTGTTGAAATTACAAATCGTTTTGTCAAGGTCACAAATGGGAATCCTTGTACATGTACTTATAGTCTATAAAGAGGTTTCTTTGTACAAGTACACGTATTGCTTGTAACGAAAGAGGCTTTTTGCTTTTCAAGGACAGAGGTCAAGCCTCACATTGGTCTCACGGAAGTCTTGTTGATTGTCACAGATATTGGCAGTACTTCAAATTGGCAACGGCGTAGCTCTGCCTGAAAAAAGTGGAGGGGAACAACATCCCAAGATTTATACAAGCAAAAAAAAAAAAAAGGGGAGGGGGAATAAAGAATGATTTCATGTTCTGTATGCACAAATTAAGATATATCTGGTGCAGATCTAAATTTTAGATCTTTTTTTATGAGTACATGAATAAATAGAAATTTGTTTTTAGCAAAATATAGACTTATCAGAAAACACTTTCTATACCCTCCATCCTTAATAAGTACATGTAATAATATTCTATATAGTTTGAGTTTTAAAAATGTCTTCATTATGTACATTGATAAAGTAATATGGATATAGGATGGATGAGAATAGCTAATTTATTCAGAAAGTTTGTAAAGGGCTGTTGAGCGGTAGTGAGCCCAAGAAAAAAATTTAAAAATTGACCGAAAAATTGTAGATTTATGGTACAACATGTTGCTATTTTAAACAATGTTAATGCATCATAAATTAAAAGTGGGAAGGGGGGATGTGCCCCGGTTGCCCCCTTCTCCTACGCCCTTGATTGGTTTGAAATTTTCTTCAAGAATTTATAGAGTTGGAACACTTCCGTATTGTTAATATAACCACTTATTTCTTGTTGCAGTGTGGCACAGTTAAAATCGTTCCCCGTGACTTGATGTTTGTAAAGTGTATTAAGTTCTTTCCAACGCTGTCGCCTGAAAGAAGCTTATGCCCTGTTTACACGACGGGTTTAATGCGCATTAAATCGAATTTAATGCGCATTAGATTTTAGCTGCGTTCACACGGAGAATCTAATGCGCATTAGTTTAATTCGCAGTAGATTTAATGCGCATTAGATTTTGTCGTGTGAACGCAAAGCGAATCTAATTCGCATTAACTCTGGCGCATGCGTATATGAGTTACTAGAATTCTACAGTACATTTCCATCATAACTGGGCACTTTTAATCACCCTTTGACCTTGAAAAATAAAATAAGGGGTAAAAATACTTGATTTCATTCACAATGAACACTAATAAGTAAGAAGATGCGTCTCTTTACTTGCGTAGAGTGACAATATATCATGACGTCATTTTATCTCACAATGACGTCATGCAATGCATGCATAAGCCCAACTTACGAAGAGGTAAATTATTATGAGCAGAACAATATACATGCATGCATTCGACCCTTCTACTATCTAAAGTATACGGCTCCCATTGCAAATGTACCAAAATCTAATGCGCATTAGAATTTGTCGTGTGAACGCAATGCGAATCTAATTCGCATTAGAATAAAGCGCATCAAATCTAATGCGAATTAGATTTAATGCGCACTCGTGTGAACAGGGCATTAGTTTTGGCCCTTTATCAATTTGACATCATATGTATCTTTTTGCTATTTCGGAAACTTGTCATTTCATCTAAAAATATCATCGAAATTAAAGGAGGTTAACATCTTAGCACCATCCCTCCAACTCTATTTTGAACATAGATTTTATTTGGATATGCTTCTGAATCGACCCAGGAAATTTGGAGTCGCGCACTCTCTGTGAAGTAAATGCACAAATTTAAATTCTAAAAGTAAAACCAAAGGACGCTTGTGAAATGAATTTGGGCGGCTTATGAGTAGCACTTTGGTTGGAAGCCTCACTGATGAGGATTTAATATCCGAAACACGTGTCTGGTGCATTAAAGCTAGTTTGAATTTTCTTCAAGAAAGTGTATAGTAGGAACACTTCCGTATCATTCAAAATAAACAGGTACTTGTTGCTTATGATAAAACTAAATGGAAGAATCCTATATATCAAGATCACAGAAATATATTTGTCGAATGCAATCAAGAGGGCATATATTTCATCAGAAATTCAAGCATGGATTGTGTATTACGTAAAGAAGAACCTTAAAACATTTATACGAAAGCCAATTCTAAATGGTAGTGGGAAATATTTTCTCGTAATAACCATAATTTTTCTCGTAATAACAAGAAAAAAGTCGTAATAACGAGAACCTTTCTTGCAATTACGAGAAAGTTTCTCGTTGTTACGACTTTTTTGCTCGTATCCATGAGAAAAGTTTCTCGTTATCACGACTTTTTTTTCTCGTTTTTACGAGAAAGTTTTTCGTAATTACGACTTTTTTTTTCGTAATTACGAGAAAGTAATTTGATTTGTAATACATTTTGTGCATTGGACGTAAAGCTTAAATTTATCTAGTTTCAAGGACATATTGTATTTTGTTTGTTTGTTCGTTTGTTTGCTTGCTTGTGTTCTTTTTATTTCAGTCCTATTTTTTGCTGTTCTCGTTAAACTGAAACTGTTCTATCCTTTACCTTCAAAAAGGAGGGGAGAATAAGCTCAGAATGCTCTGTCAGCGAGCACGATGATGACCTCCTAGGACAATGTAGTCAAATAAGAGCATCAGACATACATGTTTCCAATTTCATGTTCTCGTTATTGTGATACGTTAGCCAAATACGAAAACGTGGCGACATCTATAATGAATTGTATGGAAAGTACAGTAGGTGACTTTAAATTTGATTTAACAATAAATTATTTACTTTGTTAAAAGTTGATATCGATACAAAATTTGACAATGAAGCATGATTTTTGTATCATAATTTTACATGTAACATCCACTTCACCAAGCAACTAAACTGTTTGTTCTTTTTGGACTCTGGTCTCTAGATTTGACAGCTATAACTATAGTACTGTTAGAGGGGTACTCACAATATTTGTTATTTACAGTTTGTTCACATGTGGGTATAAATACAAATCATGAGCCATAAATAAGATTTGTTGTGAAGTGAACCATGTACAAAGTGATTAAATTCCAAATTACCCCGTCATTATTAAACTATGATTAAAGTACTAAACAACTCGTTCTAAATAAAACTCTCACAACAGTATAAATCACAATAGTGAACCTGGATCATCAGTCAAATGTATTCGAAAATCAATAGGTTTTAAATCAACAAATATTTGCTTTTATGTACCTAACCCAAGGCTATATTTTAGTGCTTTTGACGGATAAAGGTATCTTTCAGAGGATTCTCAAAGTACACAAACCAATCATGAATTTTTTGTGTCAGAAATATAAGTTTCACTGGGACAAATAATGAGAATGGTAAGTATACGAATACTTGATTAGTTTCAGTGTTTTTTTTTTCTTTATAAAGATATTTTGTATCAGTCTGCATCGAATTATTATCAAAAAAGTAAAGCCTGGATTATATAATAATTGTAAACAGATAGTGGATGTTAATTAGCTTTGAAAAAAATAAGCAAAAATAATACTATCATCTAGGTTTCAAAGATGGAATAAAGACCTAGAAGTATTAACTCTTTGACATCTTATCTGGTTACCCTCAAGCGAGTCATAATTAAATGATAAAATGGAAAAATAGCAATGCCAACGCTGCAAGATACGCCCGTCGGGGAATTTACTTCTCAAAAATAATTTTATGAATGAAATTATGCCAGTTTTAGTCACCAAATGAATTGACCTTTACACACAATTTCTAAATTATGCGACCCCCCCCCCCCCCCAAAAAAAAAAGAAGAAAATTTGTAAGAAATATGAAAGAACATGTATTCTTCTTCAGGCGTACAAAGTTTGAAAAAATATTAATAAAAAATACCGTAGAATTTTAATGAATATCCCCCCCGTTATTTTAGCCACAAAATGACCTTGACCTTTGACCCCTGACCTTAAAAAAAATATGAGGTTTTTTGTCTTGTTAAAGTAATTTGAAGGTCCTAGGACTGAGAGCCATTCTAAGTTCAAGGTCCAGAACTCTGTTAATGATAAGTCAGTTGATCTCAAACTAAAACTGGATCTGTAATTCATAATTATAAAGATGTACATACCAAGTTTTCAATTCAATAACTACAAAAGCAGGGAAGAAAAAGTCCAGAAAACTGCAAAATTGTTGAAATTTTCTAAGTTCAATGATCATAACTCTGCTATGAATAGGTCATTTTTTTCTGAAACTCGAACTGGATCTATAATTATTTATTATGAAGACATATACTAGGTTTCAGTTCAATAGCTGCAAAGGCTTTGAAAAAAACAGTCCTGAAAACTGTGATATTGATGAAAATTTCAATGTTCAAGGGCCATAACTCTGCTATAAATAGGTCATTTTTCTGAAACTTGAACTGGACCTGTAATTTTTTATTATGAAGGCGTGAACCGAGTTTCAATTCAATAGCTGCAAATGCTGCGAAAAAAAAATCAGGAAAACTGTGAAATTGATGAAAATTTCCAGGTTCAAGGGCCATAACTCTACTAAAAATAGGTATTTTTTCCGAAACTAGAACTGAATCTGATATCAAGTCAATTCAATACCTTCAAAAGTTTTAGAAAAATGTCAGGGAAACATGACCTCGGACGGATGGACGCACGCACGCACACATGCACGGACAGCGCCGCAACTTGACGGGCGTATAAAAAAGAACGGAAATCATGAGCAGACTCAATATAAGCCAGCGGTTCCGTGCGTCAGGCGTCTTGGAGTAGTAGGAATCCTCTGTTCTATTTACAACATCTCGTAATGAATGCCAACAGAATACAATATAACTCACAAGGAAGCAGGAATCTAAGTGTTGCATGAATATCAATATGAAAAGTAAACTTGAGCACTTGTAACAAAGACAAGGACCGGGAGGGCATGAGAGGGGTTGTTTTAGATAGTTTTTGATTTGGTATATATATCATCTACACGTTGAAAAACACGAGTCATTTTCATTTGAACTCTTGGTATACATACATGTAAATTTGATTAGAACAGATCACCTGGTGTAAAAGAATAAGGTATTTCGTTATAGAGAGATATTTCATATCTACAAAGGAAGTTGTACACCGTCTTATTTTCATTTTTTTTTTTTATCGTATATAGGCCTTAAAAGAACAAAGTCATACAAGATGATATACAACTGACATCGATGGAAATGAACGTTCCCATTACAGGTATGTAATAAAACAATATGATTCCAAGTTAGGGGTCAGAATTCAAAATTTTACTCGTCATACCAATGAATTTTCTTTTTTGTTTTTGTTTTTTTTAATCGAATAACTTAATTCGACACACGTATATCTCCTTAAAATCCAACATTTTCTATGACGTGATCATGGAATCGAAAACCAATATTCGTATTTACTTTTCAAAGCGGCTTCATCCTGTATTTTAAATTCGGATTTACAGAGACAAGATTGATGACATAGAATTTGTATGAATCATATCCATTTTTTTTTTCTCGTCCGTGGTGGTACTTTGGTTATATAGTCGTATAGTGCTAATCATAAGTAGAGGGAAAAAAACGAGATAGATCCTTGCATGTTATCCACCTGTAAGTTAGTAACGTTTTTAGCTCACCTGAGCCAAAGGCTCAAAGTGAGCTATTGTCATACCGGATTGTCCGTCGTCCGTCCGTCCGTTAACTTTTCACATTTTCATCTTCTCCTCTGAAACCGCTTAGAGGATTTTGATGAAACTTGGTATGCATGAAGTACTAAAGGTCCCCTACCAAGTTTGTTCATTTCGGCTCGATCCCTTTAGGGGTGGATCCAGGGCGGGGTCAAATAGGCCCCGGAGGGTACCCCTCTTCAAAAATCTTCTTCTCCAGTTCCACTGAATGGATTGAAAAACTAATTGTATCTATGTGATCTAGAAGGATGTATGATTCAAGTTTGTTCATTTCGTTAAAATCCGATAACTAATTTTTGACGCGTTTTTGACGTCTTTTTCGACATTGTATTTTTAATGCAAAAATTGATATTTCTCTTAATATTTTCTTTCTTACTGAAAAATTCTGCTCCAGTTTAGTTTAATTTAGCCATTTTTAAGCAGAGGAATGCTTTAGTGAAAGAATTTTGCTGAAGTTTATACATGTATTTGAATTTTCAATGATTTTTTAACACTGTAAAAAAGGAAGGGGGATGGTCATTTTCATCATTTTTGGCATTTTATGGTTCTTCCCATGAATGATTGTTCTAACATTTATCAGAATTATTATAAGGAATGTAACAGTGATGAATTTTTAGCTCACCTTCACGAAGTTGAGTGAGCTTATGCTATACCCCCACGCGTCCGCGTCCGTGTCCGCGTCCGCGTCCGTGTCCGCGTCCGCGTTCGGTTAAGAAGTTTGGGGTAGCTCAGTATCTGACAAAGTACTAATGCTACAGTAACCAAACTTGCACAAGTGAATCATCTTTGGATGCTGAGGTGAACCCATGCATCGGATGCAGCATCTGACCTACATTTTCCGCTTGAGTGACTTGGTTAAGAAGTTTTGGGGTAGCTCAGTATCTGAATAAGTACTAATGCTACAGTAACCAAACTGGCACAAGTGATTCATCTTTGGATGCTGAGGTGAACCCATGCATCGTATGCAGCATCTGACCTACATTTTCCGCTTGAGTGACTTGGTTAAGAAGTTTGGGGTAGCTCAGTATCTGACAAAGTACTGATGCTACAGTAACCAAACTTGCACAAGTGATTCATCTTTGGATGCTGAGGTGAACCCATGCATCGGATGCAGCATCTGACCTACATTTTCCGCTTGAGTGACTTGGTTAAGAAGTTTGGGGTAGCTCAGTATCTGACAAGGTACTGATGCTACAGTAACCAAACTGGCACAAGTGATTCATCTTTGGATGCTGAGGTGAACCCATGCATCGGATGCAGCATCTGACCTACTTTTTCCACTTGAGTGATTTCGCTTTTAAAAGCCAATATTGAGCAAAGTATAAGTGCTACATGTACCAAACTTGCATATTAGATGTATCTTTGATCAAACTTTCATAAAATGACCTCAACCTACTTTTTCCGCTTGAGTGATTTTGCCTTTAAAAGCCAATATTGAGCAAAGTATAAGTGATACATGTACCAAACTTGCATATTGGATGTATCTTTGATCAGTCTTTCATAAAATGACCTTGACCTACTTTTTCTGCTTGAGTGATTTTGCTCTATAAAGCCAATATTGAGCAAAGTATAACTGCTACATGTACCAAACTTGCATATTGGATGTATCTTTGATCAAACTTTCATAAAATGACCTTGACCTACTTTTTCTGCTTGAGTTATTTTGCCTTTAGAAGCCAATATACATGTACTAAGAAATATGTTTGCATTGAATTTTGCTGTCACGAGGTGAGCTTTGTATTCTGTGATTACCTATGTTTTTCAATATCTTGACTTTTAGATTTTTAATGATTTTTTATTACTTTAAATAGGTATGTTTTCAGTGTGTCAATGAGTCCCAAGGTAGCGAGTTCAAATCCAAACTGGGGCATAATTTTTTTTTTCTTTATTTTTCATTTTTCCTCCACTTTTTAAGCTTTGAATGCAATTTTTAACTTTTCTGAATAATTTTAATGCCAATTTAGCCATTTTTTTTACTTCTGCATTTTTTATGAAGTTTGGCATTATCTCCATATTAATTCCCCTTGGGTTCATATAGATATATTAAAAGCTATATTCTAGGTAAAATTAAATTAATAAATGTTTGTGTGATAGCATTTTTTTATTTACAATATGTACAATTTGAATTTATAATAATTCTTTTATTGCAAAGATTATAAAAAGAGGGGGGGGGGTTCAAAATTTCTATAACAACATCTGTTGTCAATTTTTTTTTTCAATTAGAAGATAGGAACCGGACAAAATATTGTCTTTTTAGCTTGAGCCAAAGGCTCAAAGGGAGCTATTGTTATACCGGATTGTCCGTCGTCCGTCCGTCCGTTAACTTTTCACATTTTCATCTTCTCCTCTGAAACCGCTCAGATAATTCTTATTAAACTTGGTATGCATGAAGTACTAAAGGTCCCCTACCAAGTTTGTTCATTTCAATTGGATCCCTACCGGGGTGGATCCAGGGCGAGGTCAAATTGGTCCCAGAGGGTACCCCTCTTTAAAAATCTTCTTCTCCAGAACCGCTGCATGTATTGAAAAACTAATGGTATCTGAGTGATCTAGAAGGATGTATGATTCAAGTTTGTTCATTTTGTTTAAATCCAATCACAAATTTTGACGGCTTTATGGCCTTAATTACTTTTATGCAAAAACTGATATTTTTCTTATTCTCTTCTCTCATGCTGCCTTAATTTATGTGCATGCATTTTTTATGTCATATTACTAACTGTTGTTTTGTTCAGTCTTGTGTGCTTTGTTTAATTATATGTTATTTTATGTCTTGTGTTAACCTGTTTTCATAAATGACAACTTTTAATACATATTATCTTCTCTCAACATACCCATTACCCAGTGTTCTCAGGTGAGCGATGTGGCCCCTGGGCCTCTTGTTTTAGATGGTAAGAGAATATTTTCATGTTTTGTGTAGATATCCGGATTGAGAGCGAGTTCCCACTTTATTCAGAAAAATGGAAGGTATTTCACAAATTATGTCCGATCTCGTAAGACAGTACAAATACACACAAATACAACAATATATTATTTTCTAACGTAGATCTATATGCACACAGTGTATAAAAGAACATGTTGTGCTCTTCTGGCTGAAGCGAATTCCCTTGTAATCATCTGATGAATCAACCATAGACTATCATAAATCTTGAAGTTGATGATCAGGGTCATGATTTCTCCAACATTGTCAAACTAAACTCGTCTTCAGTGGGTAAGGGTGTAACACTCAAGATTAAACAATATTTGCTATGACGGATGAATACGTCTGACACGTAGCGAGATCGAGACTTGGAGATTGACTCAAGATACGAGGGCTGATTGATATGTTGTGAGACTCGTATTGTTATCAGACTTTTTGCATTATTTTTCTACATAATCCCCTTCAGTATCTATACACTTTTGCTACAGGTGTTTAAGGGCCTCAATACTACTTATAAAGAGCTTCTTATCTTGACTGGTTTGAAAGCCACTGCAAGTATGACGTCATCATAAGACTGAAAGTGGGTGCCATAAATAGCTGCTTTCAGTTTTGTATATAGATGAAAGTCTGATGGAGCAAGATCAGGTAAATAAAGCGGATGCTCAATCAAATTAAATCCACAATCATTGTTTGTCCTTTTTGTAGATAATCTATCGGCAGAATACCTTCTGCATTCCAGAAAACCGAGGCTCACAATATATCTATCAGCCCTCGTATGTGGTATTGTCTTTGTCGTGCTGTTTATGACATCACATTCTCAAGTATTGTTCTTATAGAACGAATTTCTACAACCCATTTTTCTGAACTTCGATAAATACAGATACTTGTATCATACCTAAAAATGTATGTTTAAATGTCATATTTTAGAATTGGTTTAAGAAGGATGGATGTAGAGGAGATTGACGATGCTGATCTGTACGTGAACCAGCTAAGAGAGGTATTTGACAGTTGTGACAGTCTGGAAAGAGGATCTCTTGGTCGCAGTGATCTCCTACAGCTTTGTCACAAACTACAACTAGATTACCAAGCAGAATTTCTCGTTGAAAGACTCCTGAAAGAAGTTGGAAGGAATGAGGTAATCTCATGATACATGTATAATTTTCTCAATAATTTATCATACTTTGATTATATAAACGATGACAAAGAATGTAAAGAGATATTAAATTAATTATGATTTTCTTATTTTAAAAAGCCAAAATGCTTTTCAAAATATTTCTTTTTGAATACAGGTTGTCTTCGACGAATTTAAGGACAAATTTGTCCAGATTCTATGTCAAGCCACAATGGAGAGGGTGGAAGTTGAAGGGTGTCAGTACGAGGACAGTGAGGGGGAGGATGGTGAAGAATCTCCTGATGGATTGGAGGAATCAGAACGAGGTCAAGAGATAGCGGAGGAAGATTCTTCCGGGAGAGAACCTGGGACGGAGACGTTCACTCCGCGTTCTGAGGAAGAGGTAGAGGACCTTCCCGGAGAAAATGAAATTACATGGAATGTGAAAAACAATGAAAAAGAAGAGGAAGATAAACACTCAAGTAGTGTAAATACAGAGGAAGATATTAGCCATGTTAGTGACCTCGTAACAAAGGAAGAAACAGAAAGCATGGAGAAAACAGAACGTGAGTGTGTTTCTATGATTCATTTCTTATTATTCATATAGAATGACTTATGGTATTGATTTCGGAATTATTTTGTTAATGTGTCGTTATATGTGTGTTATGATAGATATGGACGATGAGGTAACACCAAAATATGTCAAAGGTGAAAAGAGGTACGGACGTAGGTCTCGTCCGTTCGACCCCAAAGAATTCGACGCATTTGTACGCTCAGAATCCCCAACATGGCTGGAAAAGAACCTCTCCAAGCATCTAAAACCACCTCTACCTCCTCTCAAGTCAAATAAACACTCACCTAGATCCCTCACACCGGTAAGTAGCTCTCTCTCTCTCTCTCTCTCTCTCTCTCTCTGACAATATGTCACATTCCCCCTCTCCGTCTTTCTCTCTAACCTCCCACAATATGTCACATCTTGGTACCGATTAATTTTCTTTTGTCCTTTATTGATTGCAAATTCGTCGCATTATGCGTCGATAATACAAATGTGAACCTGCATCATGTACAGTGAATCTTCTGCTTTTTTTCGCTAGATTATTCGAATATTCCGATTTAATTAATGGGAGATCAAAATATTCCATAGAAGTCCGACTTTTAGTACACTGTCCTCGCAATAATCGAATGTCTATATTAGTTTTTTCTTTTATTTGTACTTTTTGTTACTGTCCAAGTAGTTGCATGAAATCATTTATCATGTGGTATAGTTAGAACTTAGGAAAGTCTTTGCATCTAAGTTTCATTGTGAGATATGGATCTCAGAACCAATTAATACTCTAGTTACTGCTACATTTGAATGTCATGTTGAAAAGTTGCCTGGTCAGATCTAAAACTAGAATTGTCTTAGGGACAATAATTTTTAAATTTTCGCACTAGGAATTGATGGAATCTTCGTATCGCGCAAGCATCGCATCAAAAACTGATACTGAGCAAAAATTGTTATATATACGTCCTATTTATAAAGGTTCGGTGGCATGTAGCTTTGTTTTTGCCTATCTGTCTGTCTTCCCGTTTGTGTTTTAGCTATATTTTGAAATTGACAGTAACTTATGATGCTGTCCGTTCGTCTGTCTTTCTGTCCATCTACATCAACAACCCGGTTTAGCTGTTGCGTTGAAGTTTGTTGTGAAAGAAATGTATGGGTT
Organism: Pinctada imbricata; assembly: GCA_033119305.1. NCBI lineage: Eukaryota > Metazoa > Mollusca > Bivalvia > Pterioida > Pteriidae > Pinctada > Pinctada imbricata. The sequence continues at coordinate 33,157,325 of VSWD01000009.1, forward strand.
GCTATCGCATAGGGTGATGGATATGATTCTCGCTGCTATTGTTTTGACCTTGACACTGAAGTTTGACCTTGTAAATATTATTGCTCCAATAAATATGAAATAACATATTCAATGGAGATCGATAGACCATGAGGTTTGACCTTGCAGATAGACTGTATTATACTAAGATTACGTGTATATGAAATATATGATATCAAAACTTGGAATGAAGATAGATCAAACATTTATGGACCTGATTTATTCAGGTCTTGACCTTGTGGTTTGACCTGGATCTTTCAAATTAGACTACATGGTACCAATGGTATACGGAATGTCACATTAAAGCTTGGCCTGGAAATAGAACTTAGTGAGTATAATGATTTCAATTATTGACCTTGACCTTTGACCTTGAATTTTTGACTTTGATTTTGATTGTATACAATGGCTTAGCTCTGATTGGAAAAAGTGGAGGGGCACAAAGTCATCTGGAAATTTTTGACAAGCAAAAATAAAAAAAAGAGCAAGGTTGGTTGGGGGGGGGTTAAAAGTAAAAGATACAGTATAGTGTTATAATATTCAAGTGTCTTTGTGACACAGCCGGTCGAGTGTCAAATGTACTTATATTTACTGGCGAGCAGACTTTCTGTTATTCTTTCAAATAGCTAGACTACTACTATAACAAGATACTACTTCTATAACAGGAGATTGGTAAAATAACTGACCTTGACCTATTGACCAAAAGTCAGTAGCCAACATCTCTACATTACTTATCACTGACATAGAGCTTTATCGTGCCCACATTCTACGTACATGTATGCCTTAGGTATGTACCTTCTACCACAGGGACCTGAAGTTATGTGAAAATTTATCAGAAAAAAAATTCTCCGACAACGAGTTTTTGTCTTTTTTGAGTTGGCAAAGCCAACTCTCATTGCTATGGCTTTCAACTTTGCACTTGATAACCCTGCACTGACCAAACAACGCACAATGTTACTGGCGCAGTAAGAAATAGGACCACTACGATTTGACAAAAGAACATATTAGACGACAGACGTTTAAGTTCAAGTTGTAAATAATGGGTTAAATGCATTATGAGAATGCAAAAAAAAAAAATGCTACAAGGAACGATGCTACAGGAATAGCGATCACATGTTGATGTCAGTACATTAAAATATGGCGCATCTTTTTTTCTTTGTACTTCCCTCCTCTGTATAAGGAGCACCCCATTTTTAGATAGATAGGTAAACGTATTGTATTTAGGATAAAAAAGACCTTAAATTTAAAAAAAAAATTGTGGATGTGTAGAAGACTAAAGACAAGTAAATAAATCAATCAATCAATTAATAATATTTATTTAAAGTCAGACATAATTTATAACAATCAACATTAGCTCTGATGAGCTATTTACCGACTAGGAAAAAAGGTTTTTCAGTTTGATACTTAATAAACCTAAGATGTTGGTTTTTAAGTTGGTCAAGAAGTTTCAAAAGAAAATATCTCCTAAAGTAAAAGTGATAGGACATTATACTTCATACATACACCAATAATAATTGCAACAAATTTGACATGATCATATTGACCTTGAACTCTGACCTCAAAATCAGTTATTTGGTTAAGAAATCATTTTATAAATTTATATATTTCCAGATTTTTTTTTTTTTAGATTTGAGACAACTCTTGAATTGTGAGAATCACTCATTCAAGCATTTGAGGCATAGCTTTGGAGTTTGATTTGTGCCAGTTTTATACTTGTCTTCTGCATGTTCGTCTCAATGTTACTTTTTGCCAACTCGCAGGACTTTCAGTCCTTTGATTCTTGTTGTGTGTTTCATTCATCTTCACTCAGACTTTTTTAGTGAAGCTGAATGAAACACACAACAAGAAAAAAGACAAAAACTCGTTGTCATAGAATTTTTTAAATTATTCAATATTCTGGTAAAATATCACACAACTTCAGTAGTTACAGTGCAACGGAGAAATTTGAGTAATGAGTTCTTTGCCGGATTTTGCATAACTTTATGCATGAATTCATTACGTCTTCAGATTTCCGGTTTGATCTTACTTTCGTTTTTGATCAAACGTGATCGCTAAAGTCAAGCTAGCCCGCAATAGTGTCCCGCAATAAAATATATTTATCGCCTATAGACAAATAGTAAATTGGAGTTATCTCTCTTTGACTGTGAGTATAACTTTGCGTGAAGGAAGGTTGGATACGTACTCGGAACCCCCCTCCCCCCTTTGAAAAATCATATAAAACCATGGTTTATGTTGTTGAATCTCCAGATTCCTAACACTAGTTCTCCTCCCTTCGTCTGCTTGTGTTGTGGATATATTTTTTTTAAATATTTGAAGATAGTCGAAAGGGGGGGGGGGACGTTTATATGCATCCTGTAATCCAACTGATATTGAGCATATAAGGTAAATGGGGGAGTGATATTAATCCTTCTTCCCACACCTACATACACAACTGGATACATTCAAAGGCGTAGGAGAAGGGAGTGCAGCGGGGGCACATGCCCCCACTTTGAAAAGTGGGGGGGGGGGGCACAACCATGTTTGTGCCCCCCACTTTTCAATCACAAAATAATATGATGCATTAACATTGTTTGAAATAGCAATTGTCCCATAAAACTACAATTTTTCGGTCAATTTTCAAACTTTTTCTTTCGCTCTCTACCGCGCGCAAGTTCTTATAGACTTTCTGAGTCAAGACCTTTCTACGTAAAGCATACCTACGCAGTATTTTCTACGTATTTGTATTTGTAATTGTATACCATGATTTTCGACCATGTGACCTTTACCTCGATATTTGAATTACTTTAAGAAAAAAAGTCGCTTCACAGGCGACACAAACGTTCCTTGGATTGCTATTTTTTATTTGCGGGGGGGTGGGGTGGTCTTTTGCTTTTATTAGTCCCCTACCGGCAACGCCGAAGGGGACTCTTAGTTTCCTCTCGGTCTGTCTGTCTGTCCGTCCGTCCGTCCGTCTGTCCGTCTGTCCGTCTGTCCCATTTTCAGTTTTCCGGACTTTTTTTCGCTGTTGTTGCATATATGGAACTCATTTTTGGTATGTGGATATATCTCAATGTGATACAGATCAAGTTTGAGTTTGCTTTCGATTGACCTAATTTTACAAGAGTTATGGCCCTTGGACTTAGCAAATTTTATGAAAGTTTCAGTTTTCCGGACTTTTTTTCGCTGTTGTTGCATATATTGAACTCATTTTTGGTATGTGGATATATCTCAATGTGATACAGATCAAGTTTGAGTTTGCTTTTGATTGACCTAATTTTACAAGAGTTATTGCCCTTGGACTTAGCAAATTTTATGAAAATCTCAGTTTTCCGGACTTTTTCCGCTGCTGTTGCATATATTGAACTCATTTTGGTATGTGGATATATCTCAATGTGATACAGATCAAGTTTGAGTTTGCTTTTGATTGACCTAATTTTACAAGAGTTATTGCCCTTGGACTTAGCAAATTTTATGAAAATCTCAGTTTTCCGGACTTTTTTCCGCTGCTGTTGCATATATTGAACTCATTTTTGGTATGTGGATATATCTCAATGTGATACAGATCAAGTTTGAGTTTGCTTTCGATTGACCTAATTTTAAAAGAGTTCTTGCCCTTGGACTTAGCAAATTTTATGAAAATCTCAGTTTTCCGGACTTTTTTTCCGCTGCTGTTGCATATATTGAACTCATTTTTGGTATGTGGATATATCTCAATGTGATACAGATCAAGTTTGAGTTTGCTTTAGATTCATCTATTTTTAAAAGAGTTATGGCCCTTGGACTTAGCAAATTTATGAAAATTTCAGTTTCCAGACTTTTCTTTGGTTCTATTGCAAATAATGCACTGATTTTTGGTAAATGAAGACATCTCAGTGTGATACAGACCAAGTTTGAGTTTGGTTTCCATTGGCCTATTTTTACAAGAGTTATGGCCCTTGGACTTAGCAAATTTCATGAAATGTTTAGTTTCCCGGACTTTTTCATGCCTGTTATTGCAGATAATGAGCTGATTTTTTGTATGTGAATACATTATAGTGTGATGCAGATTTGAGTTTAATTTAGACTGACTAATTTTCACAAGAGTTATGGCCATTGGACTTAGCAAATTTCGTAAATTCAGTTTCCCAGACTTTTCTTGGCTGTTGTTGCAGAAGATGAACTGATGAACAGAGATGCAAGTCATAAATTTATGCCGCCGGTAGGGGACTTATATCGCACAGCGATCATTGCATTTTTTGTTTTTGGGTTTGTTTTGTTTACTTTTTTTTTTCTTCTGTTTTTTAAGTTTTTTTTTTCTTATATTGTCATATATCTTTTGCTTTTTATTGTTAAGCTGTAAGTATACAATCATAAATTTATAAATCATCATTGAAATTGTTCATATAGATTGATGTACATGTTCAAATAATGAAGAAAAAACAACATTAGCTGGAATTTCTATTGGCCAAAACTGCTCCTCTCAGTGACCTGTAAAACCTCTCTTGAGACCAGTACTTTAGATGTACTCCGTCAGCTGTATCAAAAAGGCATTTCATCCCTAGGCGCGGATGTTTCCAGAGGTTCACCGGGATTGATGTTCTCTTCGAGAAGGAGTTTATTTGTAACTCCGTGTCGCATCGCTGAATTTCATATTCAGCTTCTGTGCATTGCCTCGGTTTAAATCGTCTAAACAGAGATCCAACGATGACATTTGCCCCAGTTTCTGAATAAATAGCGCAGCAAAGTTCTTCTATTTCCTTAGCTATTTTGCTTGGATTATTTTTCCCAATGTCATTTCCGCCAATTTGTACGAATACTATCCTCGGTCTGTAACGCTTAATGGCTGGCAAGAACGAAAACATGTCCTTTACCAGCCCCCCTGATTTATAGAAATATTTCACTCCTTCGACATTTTCAATATTTAAATTAAAACCATCTGGTTTTTCTCGTTCAATAAAGTTCTTAATTCTTCTTACAAAACTATGGCCTATGATTGCAACCTTTGTTCTTGCCATGTTTACTGAAGTATTTTGAATGATTATACATATATATACGTGAAGATTAAGTCGTTATCTTATTGTACATTTTTTGAAAACCTGATCGTGTCATGGAATAACTTTTTGGCATTTATGACAGGAGGAATTGACAGTAAACTTCTCCTGTAACGTCACATTTGAAATGACAGGCATCCTAAATGACCTCGCACTATTTTGCAGGAAATCAGTTCCATGGGCGGATCCAGAAATTTTTTTCAGGGGGGGGGTGTCCTAAAGTCCGAATTTTTTGAAGAGCAAACACATGAAAGTAAAGTTATTGATTGTTGATTGTTAATTCTGTCTCTATAATTATTGATAAAACAGGTGACAATGGCGAGCTAACAGCTTAAAAGCTTTTGAATTTTCACATCATAGTAATTTAAAATTAAATTGATCGTCAGTTCGAATATGTAAATACAACAAATGGCGAGCGATAGCGAGCCAGCGAATTTTTATTTTTTTTTTATGTATATATAGAATTGGAATAAAATTCACTATTCGTGTCTTTTTCAGTTTCTGTTCGTTTCCTTAGTGCCCTTGTTTATTGACCTAGGTGTAATGTATATGTGTTGTATATAGGAAAGCGCAGCATCGTTTGAAAAAAAAAAATCGTACAAGTTGAAGTATACATGTAATAAATTCTGGCAAGCGGAAGCGAGCAAGAAAATTTTTGAAATACTAACGGCAAAATATTATCAAAATGAAAGATTTCTAATACAAATTCATGATATATTCTTCAAATATTATGACAACAAAAGGGGAATTGGGACTTAATCTTATGAAATGTGCATATTTGTGCAATGTTTCAAGTCCTTCTAACCCCATTTTGACGTTATTTTCATATAGAATTACCACTTCTTGCTGTTCTAACCCCATTTCGACCTAGCCCGACGGGTTAGGGCCCAATGGCGACCCCCCTGATTTCAAGTCCTTGACCCCAGGGTCAGATTGCCACCCTTCATTTTGCCTGACAACCCTTAGTTACGCTAGCCTCTGCAAAAAACGGAGGCGAAGTGACGTTATTTTCATATAGAATTACCACTTCTTGCTGTTCTAACCCCATTTCGACCTAGCCCGACGGGTTAGGGCCCAATGGCGACCCCCCTGATTTCAAGTCCTTGACCCCAGGGTCAGATTGCCACCCTTCATTTTGCCTGACAACCCTTAGTTACGCTAGCCTCTGCAAAAAACGGAGGCGAAGTGACGTTATTTTCATATAGAATTACCACTTCTTGCTGTTCTAACCCCATTTCGACCTAGCCCGACGGGTTAGGGCCCAATGGCGACCCCCCTGATTTCAAGTCCTTGACCCCAGGGTCAGATTGCCACCCTTCATTTTGCCTGACAACCCTTAGTTACGCTAGCCTCTGCAAAAAACGGAGGCGAAGTGACGTTATTTTCATATAGAATTACCACTTCTTGCTGTTCTAACCCCATTTCGACCTAGCCCGACGGGTTAGGGCCCAATGGCGACCCCCCTGATTTCAAGTCCTTGACCCCAGGGTCAGATTGCCACCCTTCATTTTGCCTGACAACCCTTAGTTACGCTAGCCTCTGCAAAAAACGGAGGCGAAGTGACGTTATTTTCATATAGAATTACCACTTCTTGCTGTTCTAACCCCATTTCGACCTAGCCCGACGGGTTAGGGCCCAATGGCGACCCCCCTGATTTCAAGTCCTTGACCCCAGGGTCAGATTGCCACCCTTCATTTTGCCTGACAACCCTTAGTTACGCTAGCCTCTGCAAAAAACGGAGGCGAAGTGACGTTATTTTCATATAGAATTACCACTTCTTGCTGTTCTAACCCCATTTCGACCTAGCCCGACGGGTTAGGGCCCAATGGCGACCCCCCTGATTTCAAGTCCTTGACCCCAGGGTCAGATTGCCACCCTTCATTTTGCCTGACAACCCTTAGTTACGCTAGCCTCTGCAAAAAACGGAGGCGAAGTGACGTTATTTTCATATAGAATTACCACTTCTTGCTGTTCTAACCCCATTTCGACCTAGCCCGACGGGTTAGGGCCCAATGGCGACCCCCCTGATTTCAAGTCCTTGACCCCAGGGTCAGATTGCCACCCTTCATTTTGCCTGACAACCCTTAGTTACGCTAGCCTCTGCAAAAAACGGAGGCGAAGTGACGTTATTTTCATATAGAATTACCACTTCTTGCTGTTCTAACCCCATTTCGACCTAGCCCGACGGGTTAGGGCCCAATGGCGACCCCCCCTGATTTCAAGTCCTTGACCCCAGGGTCAGATTGCCACCCTTCATTTTGCCTGACAACCCTTAGTTACGCTAGCCTCTGCAAAAAACGGAGGCGAAGTGACGTTATTTTCATATAGAATTACCACTTCTTGCTGTTCTAACCCCATTTCGACCTAGCCCGACGGGTTAGGGCCCAATGGCGACCCCCCTGATTTCAAGTCCTTGACCCCAGGGTCAGATTGCCACCCTTCATTTTGCCTGACAACCCTTAGTTACGCTAGCCTCTGCAAAAAACGGAGGCGAAGTGACGTTATTTTCATATAGAATTACCACTTCTTGCTGTTCTAACCCCATTTCGACCTAGCCCGACGGGTTAGGGCCCAATGGCGACCCCCCTGATTTCAAGTCCTTGACCCCAGGGTCAGATTGCCACCCTTCATTTTGCCTGACAACCCTTAGTTACGCTAGCCTCTGCAAAAAACGGAGGCGAAGTGACGTTATTTTCATATAGAATTACCACTTCTTGCTGTTCTAACCCCATTTCGACCTAGCCCGACGGGTTAGGGCCCAATGGCGACCCCCCTGATTTCAAGTCCTTGACCCCAGGGTCAGATTGCCACCCTTCATTTTTCCACTTGCTGCTCATGGTACCTCTGGTATATTTCGGCATTTAAATCTGACTGATTTATACGAAACTATTTTCATGGTTAGAAAAAATGCAAACCCTTGGCCAAATTCCAAATGACAGGTCGTTTCCGTTTTTATACTTGTTTGAGATCACAATAGATAATATGAAAATTGTATGTAATACGGTAACAAGATACGGAGGTCAATTTCCGAAAGTAACCAAAAACTGGCTCCATTTACACATTCTCTTATATGATTGGTTCATTTCTATTATGTGAAATACAAGAATAACGTGTTAGATTTCTTTGGGAGAGTGTTCGAAACATCTTGTTAGATCTTTATAAATGCCTTTAAGTGATGTTACGACAAGACAAATTTAATGCTGGATTTTAACGGAAACAGAGCAGTATTGGGTAAATTGACAAATTAGCGTAATCGTGAATTAGCGCTTTGACATTTTTTTTACATTAATCTAAGAGATTAATGACTTATCGTATTCTTGAATAAGCGCAGCAGCGCTAAAATAAGTACACATACAGTACATTTTGTATGTTATATTTTTTAAACAAATGATTAGAGCTATTAGTTACAGGTAAGTCGAGAAAGCGTTGATTTGCACAAGTCGAGCCAACCTACCAAATATGTAATCTACTGTATAAATCTGTTGTTTTAGCATACTGATGGTGTATGAAATGACACTTTCCTTCAAGAAAATACCTGACCTTGAAGATGCCTTCATCAATGGACAAGTGGAGTGCTGTGTGCTAGTAATCTGGATGACTACAAACCATTTGCTAGTACAGATGGCCGTCTCTAGTTGGCAACGGTTACCAATTTCTTTCGTTGGTTTCAAATGTGTTGTCTTGTATTAGCCGAGTTGCAAAATAAGATGACGTCATATAGAAATCAATGCATGCGTTGAAAAATGCTTATTTCGAAGTGTCTTTGGAACTTCTCATGAAGATAGAATTGAATATAAGTTTGTAGAATAAAGGAAAGACAAAAGATAAATAATTTGGAAAATTTAGCATCAAAGTGTTCAACACCTCCTAAAATGAAGTGAGTGAGATCAATGATGTATTTGTTTTGGTAATGAATTACAATAATCTATAGATTTTGGAAGAAAAGAATTTTTTGTGACTGTTTGTGCGAGAAAATATTTTATTTAGCTCGCCGGGGCGAAAAAGTCCGGAGAACTAATGCCATACCCTCGGCGTCGTTGGCGTCGTTGTCGTTGTCGTCGTCCGTAGACAAAACTTTAACCTGGGCTATATCTCTTGAATCATAAGGGGTAGGGCTTTGATATTTCACATGTAGATACCTTGTGATAAGACCTTTCATTTGAGACCATGACCTTTGACCTAGTGACCTTGACCTTGGACTTTGACCTACTGTTCAAAAAACTTTAACCTGGTTTATGACAAAAAACCTGTATAGGCAAGCTATGTAATCTTTGATTACCCTATGTTTGCATTTGAGTGTTTCAGTGTTTTGGTACTGCAATTGAATATCCACTCCTTTCTTTTCCGCATACATTGTTTCAAACTTGCACACTTTGAAATATATCTATATATCCGTAAGCCAGCCTATGTAAAAGATTACCTCATCATCCCTCGAATGGAATATATTTTTCTCATATGGAAAATATTTTCTGTCCTGAATATATTAAGGAGCTGTAAGAAAAAGGGCTTGATTTAGCCCTGAAATCATATCTTATTTCTCGCGTGCTGTCCTTCCTTTGAAGGAAAAGGTTTTTCATGAAAAAAATATGATATAAAAAAATTTGATGTAAGATTTGATATACATTTTGTAGGTAGGGGGTAACAATGTATGAAAATGTCAAATAGCGAACGAAAATATAAAAAAGAAACTCATTCAATATAAGTTTCAAGTGTTCAATGATTTGATAACCTCTTATAAAGAAAAATATTTTCTATACCAGTATGTCACTGTATAAATCGGTAAAATACGCAATCCGGAAACTAAAAACCGTTTTATTTTGTACTAAACAGCTTTCGGACGCGAAATAATAGACATCTTTAGATCGTTTATTTCATTCGTGTATGTTGTATATTTCATCGGAATCCACTCAGAATAGATTGTTTCTTTGTATAACAAGAAGAAATAGGCAACTTTTATTTAACTAACCACTTTTAAGTCAGATTCTTAAACACCCCCCCCCCTTTTTTTTTGTTCTTCGTCTGTGGTTCATTTTTCCACCCCGAGTTACAGAACCCCACTTGTTCAGAAATTTGTATCAATAATATACAACTTTGGTAAAAGTGGCATTCTGTAACTCGGGGTGGCACAATGTTACAAAAACGCACATTTTAACCAAAATATCAGTATTGTTATTGATAATTTATTTAACCAGACATTAGATTCAGATATGCATTAAGTAACTTGATATTTCTACTGAAAAAAAAAAATCTTCAAATTTCCCATTTTGAAATTTCGACTTTTTCAAGTCAGATTTTACGTCTGATTTGAACATGTTATTCTTACAGCGCTTTTGGTTTGCACTAGCGGGCTTCCTTAATTTACCACTAAATCAGATAAGTTCCATACCATCCATTGGGCCAAAATAATGAAATATTTTAGTTTACGTCGGCTGCATGGAGGATGCCCTTTTCAGGAGAATTGTTCAACCAAAACATATTTTCTTTATTTCTTAAAATCCCACAGTTTATATTTATATGAAATCAAGCTATTAAAGCCTTGAAGAGTTTCAATATCCTCATAGATATACATGTATTGATTGGATTCTACTCATTTGAAAATAAAAATTCTTATACCGTGTTGGACCATTCTTGTCAACATGTTTCTGTTGGGGTTTAGTATATGAGGGAGTGTGTGAGGATGAGAGGGTGTGCATGATGACATATTCAATTTTGAAAAAAAGAACGAATTATTTTTTGGACATGATTAAGTTTATTGTTCAATAATGGTTTTATGCAAATAAAATTATACATCTCTTCATTATTTCATTAAGTACTGGACAATAAATTCATTAGACACGTAATAGTCTTGAACGAAAAAGAAATAGGAAGTCGTTCATTCTGGAGAAGAAATCCTTTGAACAAGATGAAAAGTTATTCAAACGATTTATTGTACTCTACGTGTTTTGTATGTATACACATTGAGACGGGCAGAAAATTGTAAAGAAAGTGGAGAATGCATACAGAAAGCCTATTTGACTCAAGTAAAATATCATTTAACATGTTTAACGCGTTATCACTTTTGAAAGAAAAAATTGAACAAGTTTTTCGTCGTGTTTGAACGACTTTTGTGATTAAACATTTTCTATGACATATTTTTCAATCTTGCTTGAATGACTTCCCTTTCGTTTTCTTTATAAAGACAAGGTGCAATTAACAAAAATACTTACGAAAAATTTATGGAATTTTCGTAACTATTGATCGCCTAGTACCTGTTATAAACTAAAAATCTGTTTTGTTTCTGAATTTGTATTTAGTATGTAGAAATTCTATTAAAAGGAAAACAAAATCTAAAGTGAAAAGGATATTTTAAGCTTTTATTTGATGATGAAAGTTACGAAAATTTCTAAAAATTTGTCGTAAGCCTGAGTGTTTTTGTGAAACATGCTTAGACTGCATATATATACAAGCCTTAGTTTTTTTTTACAGAGATGAGATACATTATTCTTATCTTGATTGAAATTGTTCATATATCAAACTATTTTACAAAGATATTGCTCTCAGTCTTAGAAACTCGAAAATATTTCTTTTCGGTAATAAGTTACAGATTATTATAAATATATACATTTGTCAAAAGAAAAAACACCAACTAAGTTCACAATTCACTTTTTACAATTATAGATCCTGCATATACATATATTTCATTGGTAAACGTGTATAATTTAGAGTGTCTGTATAAAAAAAAATGCATTTTTGCTATATGATGTTAACTACAATTTCTCGAACTTGGTAATCTGTCATGAAATAAAATGAACGACAGTGCAAATACATGAAATAGATGTTTACAAGTCCTTTTAAATCGTTTCACAATTAGCATTAACCATTGCAAATTAATTTCTTTTTGTGGAAGATTTTTACATTCTTGAATTGGAGAATTCTCTAACAGTACTGTCAATAGTAACAGTACTGTCAATAGTAATGCATGGACATGTAATGTGCTACAGAAAAAAAAAGTCAAACAAACGTTACACATGACAAAAGATATTCATTTTCAATATATTAGCGCTGAATTTTTCTTCATCTATTACTATAGGAGTTTCAAAATACTAGCACCTGTCTATCGCACCATTTACACCCCATGGCGGAGCGAATCTATAAATTCAAATTGTGATGCAATACTGAGCCTCTCAATATACAAACGTACAAGTCTTCTGTGAAATTGGAAAATGTTTAAGAAGATCAGACAACTGTCTATTTTTTATGTGAAATCGTATCGTATGTTCATTTATTATAGGGGTTTCCGATGCTGGCACCTGCCCATCACACCATTTACACCCTATGGCCGAGCAAGTTATCATTAAATTGTGATGCAATACTGAGCCTCTCAGAATACAAAAATACATATTTTCTGTGATATTGGAAAATATTTAAGATAATCAGACAACGATTTATTTTTTTATATGAAACCGTATCGTATGTTCTCTTGCTATAGGGGTTTCCGGTGCTGGCACCTGCCTATCACACCATTTACAGCCTATTGCCAAGCGAAGTTATCAATGATTCCAGAAAGTAAATTGTGATGCACTATTGAGCCTCTCAGAATACAAACGTAATGTTTTCTGTGAAATTGGAAAATTTTTAAAACAATCAGACATTGATTTATTTGTTATATCAAATCGTATCGCATGTTCTCTTACTATAGGGGTTTCCGATGCTGGCACCTGCCTATCACATCAATTACAACCTATGGCCAAGCGAAGATATCAATGATTCAAGAAAAGTAAATTCTGATGCAATATTAAGCCTCTCAGAATACAAACGTAATGTTTTCTGTGAAATTGGAATATGTTTAAAACAATCAGATAACGATTTTTTGGTTATATGAAACCGTATCGCATGTTCTCTTACCATAGGGGTTTCCGATGCTGGCACCTGCCTATCACATCATGTACACCCTATGGTCGAGCGAAGTTATCAATGATTCAAGACAAGTAAATTATGATGCAAAACTGAGCCTCTCAGAATACAAAAGTACAAGTCATCTGTGAAATTTGAAAATGTTTAAGAAAAGCACACTACGATTTCTTTTCAATGTGAAACTGATCGCATGTACTCTTACTATAGGGGTTTCCGATGCTGGCACCTGCCTATCGACTCATTTCCAACCTATGGCCGTGGGAAGTTATCATTAAATTGTGAAGATATATTGAGCCTCTGAGAATACAAAAGTCCACTTCTTCTGTAAAATTGGAAAATGTTCAAGAAAATCAGACAACGATTTATTCGTTATATGAAGTCGTATCGCATGTTCTCTTAATATAGGGTTTGCCGATGATGGATTCTGCTTATCACATAATTTACATCACATGGCGGAGCGAAGTTACAAATGTTTCATTAAATTATGATGTGCAATACCAGGCCTCTCAGAATACAAAAGTACACGTTTTCTGTGAACTTGGAAAGTGTTTAAGTAAATCAGACAACAATTTATTTTTTGTATGAAACCATATCGCATGTTATCTTACTATAAGGGATTCCGATGCTGGCACCTGCCTACATGTATCACATCATTTACACCCTATGGCCGAGCGAAGTTATCAATGATTCCCGAAAAGTAAATTTTGATGCAATATTGAGCCTCTCAGAATACCAACGTAGTGTTTTCGGTGAAATTGGAAATGTTTAAGGAAATCAGACAACGATTTATTTTCTATGTGAAATCGTATCGCATGTTTTCTTATTATAGGGGTTTCCGATGCTGGCACCTGCCTATCACATCATTTACACCCTATGGCCGAGCGAATGTTAAACGTCTTTAAATTCAATAGCATTATTTAATACCTGACAAACCCACAGCACGGACCAGGCACTCATGCCTCGGGCACTAAACCCCCGCCAGCGATCTCCAGTCCAAACAACGCAATATGGCCAAAAAGTATGAAAATTATTATGACCAAAAATGTACCAAAATACGCAGCAGAATGGGTGGAATATGATGCTACAGGACCCATGTTTTAGAAATTTCAAGAAAATTTGTAGTTATCAATGATTCCAGAAAAGTAAATTGTGATGCAATATTGAGCCTCTCAGAATACCAACATAGTGTTTTCGGTGAAATTGGAAAATGTTTCAGAAAATCACACAACGATTTATTTTTATATGGAACCGTATCGCATGTATTTTTACGATAGAGGTTTCCGATGCTGGCACCTGCCTATCACATCGCTCAGCGAAAGTACAAAACTATTATTAAATTATGATGCAATACCGAGCCGCTCAATATACAAAGGTACAGGTTTTCTGTGAAATTGGAAAATGTTTAAGAAAATCAGACAACGATTTATTTTTTTATGTGAAATCGTATCGCATGTTCTCTTACCATAGGGATTTCCGATGCTGGCACCTGCCTATCGCATCATTTACACCTTATGGCCGAGCGAAGTTATCAATGGTTCAAGAAAATCAAATCGTGATGCAATACTAACCCTCTTGAAATACAAAGGTTTTTTGTGAAATTTACAGATTTTGTTGTTCTATGACGATCGTCTGTCTTTTTTGTCCTGTGTGTTTGTTTGTCTATCCGAACTATATAACTTTTGAGCTATATGAGTTACAGCATTGCTATTTCTCATACAAATGGGCTGTGATAAGAACATTGATTAACATAATACCGCCGATGTTCAATTTGGTGCTCTTTTGTGAGTGCTGTTGAGATTGTCGTCAGGATTTTCTTTATCTCATTTGAACGTCTTGAACTTTGACCCCATGATCTTAACTTGCAGTTTGACTAGCTATATGAAAAAGACACTTTTAGCAATATATCAATCAACTTCAAAGAAAGGATCCTCATATATCACATGTGCCTTTCTAATGACAAGACAATCATATTGATACTATGAATTATGACCTCGTGACCTTAACGTTGTTGACAGGCCTCAATGTTAGACGTCTAACCAAAGATTTAACCTTGGTCATGTTCTTTGGAGGATATACCGGGGTAAAATATACCTTTCATTTGAAACATGTCCTTTGAACCTGTGATCTTGTCCTTAGATTTTACCTACTTAAAGGAAAATAAGCTTTCAATAATGTCCCAATCATATGATACTGATCTTATATGACAAGTCAATTATCTTGATATCAAAATTTCTTATACCGTTAACATGACACCCATGACTGATCTCAGTTTTGAAACCACTGTATATTTATAAATGTTAATCTTCGTCCTAAATTTTGAACCATTCAGATGCAGGTTAGACATTTCATATGGATTCCTCATGAGAAGACCTTTCATTTGGTACAATGACCATTGGCCTTGAAGTTTACCTACTTAAAATTGACTTTAAGTAATACATCGTCTTTCAAAAAGGGATGTTTATATTCTACATGTGCCTTCTTTATTGTAGGACATTCTACTGATACAATGGGTTCTGCTTTCAGCTAGGGAAAAACAAATGTATCTCTTTCATCTTAAAAGAATATGGTGAATTTCACATTTCTCATGTACATAGAACCATGAGCTTTAGTTCATGCATTAAGACATTCCGACTCCGAACGAAAAGCTGTCACCGAACTAATCTTAGGATGGTTCAGGATCTATATAAGCATTGCTCATCAAGGAACCTTTTGTTTGGTGTTGGTTATGGGTGCTGGCACCTGCCTATCGCACCAGAACTAACACCCTGGAATAGGGAAGTCTTTAAAACCACGGTATCTGTGGTGTATTTCTGGAGTTCTAAGACTTAATTATTCTAAGTAGAAATACATTTGAATTGCCTACTAAAAAGTGATCATCTCTACCAAACGCAAGAAAGCAGACAGACGGACTGAAAATGTGAGCGTCGGGACGCTAATCAATACTCTAAAACGCCCGTCATAAGTTCCCTTGCTACTTGTTGGCGCATATCTGGTGCTTTAGCATCAACTCCGATTTTTTTATCAAATACTATCGCTTTCGCCATTTCACAGACATATATCCCGCAACTGGAACCATCTGTTTGTCTAGGAAAATACGGATCTTCACAGTAAAGATTCAATTTCCAGGTTGAAATGTCCAATTTTCGACCAGTGTTCAATAGGCACTCATACATCAAATAACGTATCAGTTGAAACAAAACAATTTCAGTGAAATTACCCTGAGAGTCACAGTAATATATTGTTGTAGAGGAGATGTCAACAAGTAGCAGTATCCAGTGAATGTTGCGGATATTTATTGGAATAATGACCTTGGAACAATCCAACCAACTTATTCTTTTATTTTCGAGATTAAACAAACTCCAGTCAATCTTGTTTTCGTTTCCACGAGGAAGGATCCTTTGGCTAAACCAGCAAGCATCAACAGCATGTATCAATGCCGAAGAGCTCATTTCCACAAGTTCCATGTAACAATTTATTTGATCACTGGATAGCCATTCTGAAGGCTTACTTAGTTGCTTTATGTCATTTACAGATATTTTGTATTTCTTTTGATGACGCTCTCTAAAATCGCTAAACTCCAGGCGACTATTGCAAGGAAGAGACATTACTGGAAGGTGTACAGTTTTTTGGCGTGTCAAAGGGGGCACAACTGCACATTTTGTTTTCATGTCGAAGAAACAAATTAATCTGGACGGATTTGTGATTTTCTCACTTGAAAATTCACTGACGTTTCCATCATCATCTTGATAACAGAACTTTTGATTTTTTCGTACATATGTAAGACTCTTTTCACCTTCTATCAACAGTGAGGACATTTTATACTCTTGACTTATTAAAGGCAATGCAGTCTGTATCTTGTCTTCGAGATCGATTTTTTCTACAGAATTCAGTGACTGGAGCGCTTTTGCGTCACTTGTGCATAGAATCATAGTAAATGGAAGTAAAGAAATGAACCTCCTTGTTGTGCTAGTTCCATTACACAGATTACAAGTGTTTGTCGAATCTTTGAAATTTTGAGAAAGCTGTGTAGATGTCAAGGATTTAGTATGAATTAGATATTCATTTATTTGCGTTTTAACGCTCTTCAACTCACAGTTAGTGCATTCAGTAACTTCTTCCACTACTGTGTTGAAGTACTTAGCATCTTTTAATCTAGATTGATGTACTAATATGTGATCAATCAATTGAGATAGGAAATCAGACGGTGTTTGGGCGATGTCGAAACGGGAATTTACTGCAAGACACCACTGAAGATCATTATCAGATATTTCATGTAATCCATTATATTTACTTAAACGAGCATCTATTGCCATCTTCATTGCTTTTGTTGAAAAGAGGCCCTTGAGTATTTCTCTGTGGTAAACTGGAAGAGAAGGTTCGATTCTATCATAAAACAGAATGTAGCATGGTCGTTCTGCCTCTTTTAGAGTGACATTTGAGGAGAAAGAATCGTCCACTTTTAAAACATTTTTGCTTTGACCTAAAAGAAAGCATGTATAATGTCCAGAGTTGTATGATCGACCATGATGGCAAACAATACTTCGTAGTCGATATTTAGTATGAGACAAGTTGTTTGCATAAGGTGCCAAATCAACAACTTCATCGGGAATAACAGGTTTTTCGTTTTTGAATAACCTATTCGTACGTTCATCTATATCAACCCGCTTCAGACAGAGAACCAGATTGTTTGGCAAATGAGTCAGTTTTTGTCTAAGGTATAGGATACCTTTACAAGATGAGCATCTTTCTCTCAGAGCATGCTCAAAATAATTCTTTAGCAGCAACTGAGTAGATGATTTCATATTCATATAGTTTGGAATGTCTAGACTCAGGGATTGGATGTGCGTTTCCTGGATGGAATTTGTTTCGCCACAGTCAATGCATGTCAATGTTTGGTCGATTACAATTTTTTCTCCAATATCATGCGCTAATGATGCAAAAGCGGTGGTATAAAATTCATTGGCATCTTGTTGTCTATTAGTGTCTGAAGTAAGTTGATCCCCTTCTAAATGGGATATCTTTGAAAGAGCATGTTTTATCATCTCGGTGGGTACAGGATGATGCGATGCTTTATTGTTCTCAATGAATTCAAGAATATTAACTATTGCTTCTTTCATATCAAATGTCGCATCTTTATCAACATTTAAAGTCCTGTTTTCGAGGTTGTCTAAAATGCTGATTTTAAATTTACTAGCAGCAACTGCCTGAATGGTTGCATTAAACCAGCAAGTCGAACCTAAGTTTGGCATAGGACAAATGTTCCATTCGAATTCTGGTAGGTTATGCTGTTCATTTGAACGTGACGTAAATTCACGTTTATTTGGCATACTTTTCTTTGAAGGAGAATTACATTCATCCATCTCAGCGGACTCTTTTGATGGCGTATTCTTTGACTTTGAGAAGAAGAGTTTTCTTTTTAAATTGCCCCTTTTCCTCGAGAAAGATTTCTCTTTGATTCTTTCAGAATTAACGTCCGATGTCCTAGGAGATATTGATGGCTCAGGTGATGGAGAACACTTTGCAAAATCAGTCATCTTCATTTTCTTCTGAGGGGGTTGCTGGAACATGCCTACATTTTGGGCAAGATTTTCATTCGGTAATGTTTTCTTGTTCCACTGTTCCTCTACAGTCTTAGTGGATTTTCTCTTTCGTTTAATTTTGCCGATGCTTTTAAGAGTTGTTTTTGCAGCCATGCGCTGGATTTCGATAGTGTGTTCTTTAAGGTCATGAGAAAAGTCATCAACTCGACTGTTTTTCTTTCCTGCCAAAGAAATATACTTCAGGATTCTGAATCGGTTTTCAATAGTACTTTGTGTCCTTGGTAAGTTTCCGAAATTAAATTTAGAATTGACAACATTGTTGTCATCGCATTGGAGCATGAATGAGCCCCACAATGGGAATATAGGCAGATATCTAGTAATAATCTGATTCAGAAAAATTTCAGAGTGGTATGTATTTCTCTCGCCCGTAATATTATTCAATGTTTTTTTTTGTTGTTCGAGCATGCTTTCTCCCCATTGCTTAAAAGAAGATGAAACTGCAAAGGAAATGAAATCCTCCTCAGAATAAAAGCCTGGTCTTCGGGATGTATAGTCATGATCGTTTCTTATCTCTCTATTTAGCTCAGTTTCTGAATTGATATTTCTAGTGTCGAATTTGTTAATCTTTGAAAAAAGCCTATTGATGAAGATCTGATTGTTTTCATTTATCTCTTTGCAATGTAAAGTTATAATTATATCGTGAAGGATTTCCTCGGCCTCTGAAATGGTCTTGCAATTAAGCAAAAGGCTGATCATGTATAATCCAAGAGAAGCATGGCGTCGATAATTGTCTCTGCAAAATCTTCTTACTTTGTTCATAAAGTGTGATGCGCACAAATGAACATTTGTTTTTTGCATGTCATTATCTTCATCTCCATTAAAAATTCGCCATGCTCTGTCAAGATACATGGAAAGAGTTTCTGAATTAAACTCTTTCAGGGCAGCAAGAATGAACACCCACGATTCATCGCTTATTATCAATTTTGGTTGGGAAACATTCCCATGACCAAATTGTCTTTTCTCAGCGTGTCTGAATCGGGCTATCCAATCTTGTACGGATGGTAGACTATTGTCCTCAGTCAGCATTGCTGATACCGGTAGTCCCATCTTGCCTTTGACCGGATGACGAACGGACAGCTCGTAGTAAAGCATCCGTTTACCATTTTCGTTTTTGCGGACAACACTCCCAGTAGCATCCCAGAACAACACATCTTTAGGAGCGAGCTTGTGATATAAATAAAGACCCTCTTCCGACCAGTACAAAATATAAAAGGGAAGTATAGATATTTTTTGGATGAAATGAATTTTAGATGCCTTCTCTTCCTCTACGGCTATTCTTAAGGAGTTTATTGAATCATAATCTTTCCTGCCTGTTTTTCTACTCTCATGAGAGATTTGCCTAAATATTTGAGGGTCTTTACCAACATTATCACAATTTCCAGATACAATATCTTCAGATGTTTTCTCTTTCATGCAGTCCAAAAAGCGTTTAAGAGGTTTGGGGCCATATTTCAAAGTTTCTTTTAAATCTTCCCTCTGTTTGCCCCGAATAGGTCTTGCATGTTCATGGTGAATATTATGTTTTATTTCACCAGTGTAATAGACATCCACTTTACCTTCCTCCCACATTTTCAAATCGGCCTTTACAGTGCAATCATGGAATTTGCAATGCGCAGATGCTTTGAAAAATGGTGTATTTTGTTTTTTGGCCCTACATTTTGCACTACTGATTTGATGTCTTTCGAATATAAAAACGCAATATTTGTTTGATTCTTTCATACCTTTTATAAAAATATGTTGCCATTTACCCTTTTTGTATAGTCTACCGCATTTTACGCTCTGCAAATACGAAAAATCAACAGAATTTAAGTAAAATGATGAATGACTTGGTAAGTCACTTGTGAAATAGCGAGGTGGTATTTTGTAATGTAAAATGTTTTCAAATGAATTGCTATCGAGAGGGCATAATCTTTCATCATCATCACTTGAACAATTTGCGATGCCACTATGAAAAGAAGATGAGTGTGATTTTTTTACTTCAGTATAACATTCACTTCTACTATCGTTCGATCTTGATGAAGTGAATTTTTTAGAGTTTATTGTTTCAGATTCATGGGTTTTTTTTCTTTTGGTTGTTGTAGAGTTGCGCTTATTTTGGGATAGTGACTCTCCTTGTTCTGCATCACTCTGTGATTGATAAGTATGTTTAGGGGGTTTATCCACAGGTCCAACTTTGAGAGCATTTTCCACGGATACTGGAGTGTTATTATTTTGAGGGCTTGGTATCGCATCATCATCACTTACTGGTTCATTAGATGCTTGTTGAGATGGTGTGTTTGATTTGCTAGGTTTTAATATATTCTGCCACTTTTCATCAAGAATTCTTAGATAATTTTGTATTTCTTTTACAGCATTTTTTCTACTCTCTCGGACTCTTTTATCATTTTCATGTTCTATTTTATCTAGTTCTAAAATGAACGACATAAAATGTTCTGTTAAAGTTCTATATTCCTTTACTTGGCAGTCCCCCCTAATTTTTCCAATTTTTTGTGATTTCTCTCTAGCCTTTGATATGACTTCAGAAATGTTTTTCAGTTTACTATAATTGATTGTATCTTTAAAGGATGTTTGTTTGGATCTGGAATCTTTAGGGGGTTTATCCACAGGTCCAACTTTGAGAGCATTTTCCACGGATACTGGAGTGTTATTATTTTGAGGGCTTGGTATCGCATCATCATCACTTACTGGTTCATTAGATGCTTGTTGAGATGGTGTGTTTGATTTGGTAGGCTTTAATATATTCT
>VSWD01000009.1:33183585-33313158 GCA_033119305.1 Pinctada imbricata
GACCTGTATGACTTTATATCATTAAGATAATGATTCAAAACAATATGAAAATAAAAATTTTAATGTAGAATTAAACAATTAATTGCTTCCTTTAGTGTAAAGTGTATCTTAACTTGAAAAAAAAATGTAACTCTTATTAATTTGTTTTTTCGTAAATACTGAAATCAAGAAAAATACCACACCGAGTCATTATCTGTCGTCAGCGGTCATTATCGGTTCACAAAAAAAGAACAATTAATTAATGAATTCTTGATTAAAAATTATATGTACATATTGTTTTGAATAATTATTCTAATAATATGTAGTCTAAGATTCGTTATATAATATAACAAATAAGGACTTGGCCTCGATCATTATGTCATTATAATGACCAGATGAGACTTCGGCCTCTGGCCTCGGTCGATATTACAAATCTCATCGGGTCATTATAATGACATAATGACCTCGACCAAGTCCATATTTGTATAATGATAACCCGATGAGATTTGTAATATCGACATCGGCCTTCGGCGTCGGTCGATATTACAAATCACTTCGGGTCATTATAATGACCTCTATCAAGTCCATATTTGTATATTATAATAACGACATGCGCACCGACCAATAAGAATCGACGTTACATCTTGGTTATATAATATGACGCAATGTTACGCAATATTAAACGTAACTTCGATTCTGACTGACTGGCGCGCGAGTCTATGTTTTCCGATAATAACCGCTGACAGAAGATAATGACTTGGTATGGTATTTTTCATGATTTCAGTATTTACTATAAAAATTAAGATAGTTATTTTGTTGAATATTTCAGTTTTAGATAAACTTATCACTAAAAAGTTAAATTAATTGTTGAATTCTTTATTAAGAATTCTAATATGACTTGATTCTTTTTCCCTATTAAGACAACAGACGCGAGCCGGGCTCTATTCTCCAATATAGGCCCTATAGCGATAAGCCACGCCTACCCATTTTCTGAAAGCAGATAAACCGGCAGGAACTGGTTTTTGCCAAGAATCGATGGTCATCATTAGAATAGAAATAAAAAATGACAAGCTGGGCTCTATACTGTCTCATAATGCCCTCGCGTCCTCAGCCAATCACATTTATCACCTCGCCGCTGACGCGGCTCGGTAATAAATGTGACTGGCTGAGGACGCTCGGGCATTATGAGACAATAGAGCCCGGCTTGTCATTTTTTATTTCTTAATTATATGCTCATATTGTTTTGAATCATTATTTTAGTGTTATAAAGTCTAACAATTCGTTATATGATATAACAAATAAGGACTTGGCCTCGGTCATTATGTCATTATAAAGGCCCCATAAGACTCGGCCTTCGACCTCGGTCGATATTTCAAATATCATGGGGTCATTATTATACAAATATGGACTTGGTCGAGGTCATTATGTCATTATAATGACCCGATGATATTTGTAATATTGACCGAGGCCGAAGGCCGAGGTCGATATTGCAAATATCATCGGGTCATTATTATACAAATATGGACTTGGTCGAGGTCATTATGTCATTATAATGACCCGATGATATTTGTAATATTGACCGAGGCCGAAGGCCGAGGTCGATATTACAAATATCATCGGGTCATTATAATGACATAATGACCGAGGCCAAGTCCTTATTTGTTATATTATATAAGGAATAGTTAGACTATATATGATTAAAATAATGATTCAAAACAATACATAGACATAATTTCTAATCAAGAATTCAACAATTAATTGCACTTTTTTGTGAAAAGTATATCTTAACTTTTAATATTTAACAAAAGAACTATAAATTTTTTTTTCGAAAATACTGAAATCAGGACAAATACCACACCGAGTCATTATCTTCCGTCAGCGGTCATTATCGGAAAAAAATGACTCGCGCGTCAGCCAATCAGAATCGACGTTACATCCTAGTTATATAATATAATGACATAAAGACCTCAACAAAGTCCATTTTTGTATTATGAATTATATTTGATAATGCATGTGATGTCGATATCGTTGTTGATAGATTTTTTATTACGGAAGCCCGTAGGTGACAGGTATGAATTAAAAATTATCTGGCGGCCGAAATTTAATTTATCTGGAGGCCGCCACATAATTATCTGGCGGCCGCCACATATTTATCTGGCGGCCGCCACTTAATTTATCTGGCGGCCAACACTTTATTTACCTGGCGGCCGCCACTTCTTAAACTGGCGGCCGCCACTTAATAATGTGGCGGCCGCCATATAACTAAGTGGCAGCCGCCAGATAATTATGTTGCAGCCGCCAGATTAATTAAGTGGCGGCCGCCAAATAAATTAAGTGGTGGCCGCCAGATAATTAAGTGGCGGCCGCCAGATAATTATGTGGAGGCCGCCACTTAAATATCTGGCGGACACCACTTAATTATCTGGCGGCCGCCAGGTAAATCTTTTGTTACATTTCATCTGGTTAATTTGCATCTTTCATACCAAATATATTAAAAGAGAAGATGAATTCAGCACCCTAGAACAGAAAGAACATGTAATTTATTAATTTTGTTTTGATTTATTGTAAATTATGTGTTGACCGCCACTTAATTTATCTTGCGGCCGCCAGATAAATTATCTGGCGGCCGCCAGATAAATAAGTGGCGGTCGCAAGATAAATTAAGTGGCGGCCGCCAGATAAATTATAATTCATACCTGTCACCTACGGGCTTCCGTATTTTATAAATACGATTGTACAATATGATGGATCCCCCCCCCAAATAGGAAAACTGAGGTTGAGTGCGTAAGGGTGGGTACGAATGAGACTATTTTAGTGCTCATTGGTTACAGAAGACATTTCAGCCATCATTTTGGATCGGAGGTACATCTATATATACATAAGCTATTCTGATCACCATTTGGATCCTCCTTTTTCCACTTGTGTGTTAACTCTGCGGCTAGAAAATGCCTACGATTAACTTGAGACTGTAGACCAAAAGCCGTTATAATATGCATTAGTAGCGCCTTACGATAAATGAATCTAGGCGAAGAAGCAAAGAAATGAATAATGAGAAGAAGCGATCATTACTTCGCTTCTTCGCATCATTTCTTCGATTATCTGGAGTTAGCGACCAGACGATGTCCCCTTATGAACACTCTAATCGCTATTTAGGGGACGATAATTTAATCCTGAGGGGGTGGGTGGGTGGCTGGCACTTTTTGGAAATAGATATTCTGACCCAGGAAATGTTGAAAAAGAATAATCTGACCCTCTTTGCTGCAGAAATAGATATTCTGGCCCACATACGTGTTCAAAATCCAAAAATTATTTTCGGCTCGCTTCGCTTGCCATTTCAGCTTGGTTAGCTAGCAGCAACACCAAAATTTCTAGGCTCACTTCGCTCGCCTTACACTAAACAAAATTTCGGGCTCGCTCCGCTCGACCCTCCACAAAATTGTACAATTGCAAGCATTAAACAAAAATAGATGAAACGTGATAAACTTCTGATGATGATGATCTTATAGGGTTGCCTATAGTACATTACACACCAAGAACTGAACTACCTATTTTTGTCCTCCACGTGGCAAAAACTTTATTAGCATATCCCCCTCCAAATTTGCTGTAAAAACTTAATTTAGAATATGTAGGTGATACATGTACATATGATATATAGAATTATTGAGGTACCAAGAAAGTCTTGCACATTGTAGATAATTGATGACATACCGGGGGTATTTAGTTGACATAACGAGGGTGTTTGTCACTGCATATAATCTTGGGTTGGTTTTTTTCCTTTTTTATTTATTTTTCGTTATATATATATATATTTTTGTCAAGATTGTTACGGGTTGAAAATAAATATCCTGACCTTGACTTACTGGAAAATAAATAATCCGACCGGCCCTGAGTTGAAAATAAATATTCTGACCCGAATAAAAATTGCCAGCCCCCCCCCCCTCCCCCTTCAGGATCAAATGGTCGTCCCCTTAGAACCATAAATTATACTTACTATTAATGGAGGGAAATTTTCGAGCGATAGAAAGTCTGAGGAAGGGTTTACCCTGGAAGCACAAAAAGATGTACTGTAACAAGATTTAATTATCTATTATTTTATTTGAAATAATATTGTACATATGTTTGGCATGGACGTAGCTACCATTTATGTTTGTATGTACATGTTTACAAGCGAAAGCGTACACATGATTTTAAAAAAGAAAGAGAATCTTCATTTTAAAGCAAACATATTGTATTCTTTAACATTGAAAATGTCCTGCATGAAAAGCCATAAAACTGATTGCTCTTTAATTGTAACTATGCATTAAATTGCAGTGCTTCTTCATTTCAATTATTGTGGAGAGAACATGGCCTCTGAATAATCTTATCATCCAGTCCACGCTCTCGGCGATCACACGTTCAAAAACAGCTTCAGTCTGGTACATTTGAAAATTGTAGAAGGGAAATGCCTGCAACTATTACTCCCCCTCCTCTGAACCTGTCCGGGTTTCGATCTGCCTTAGTTGTGGATCTGCTCTGGTGAAGTACAACTACAATATGTATCCATTGTGCATTGTTAGTGTGGTAAGAGTGTACATGGGTATCAGGTGAGCGTTGTGCTCCATGGGGCTCTTGTTTTGTTTTGTTTTTTTTATCATAAAATGATAAATGTACAACAAATGTATAATCAACATTTCTCTTGATATGTATGGTATAACTGACTTTATATATGTGTATTTGTCTTCATCTATAATATTTGTGTATTGTAATTGTGAATGTATCCAATGTGATTGTTATATGTGTTATGCTCAGATGGGCCCTAATTTGGAATAAATTTGTGTTGTATAGTATTTAGTTATGATTTTCATGGGGTTTTTTTTAATTTAATATAAACTGTGTATATATATACGTATCAAAATACTGTGAATATATATATGTACCCTATTTACCTATTCTTCCCTGCCAGGGATTCGAACCCACTACCAACGGCACCTTCCGCCTGGCAATCACGAGTCCGGCACGCTATTCACTACACCATCTCGACTTCACAAAAATGAAGTTTTGATGGCAAGGGTCTATATATACACACACTTCAAACTGATATCTATACATCCTATACAAATAACAACTAGACTACATGTGCATGTACACTGTAGATCCCTTTGAGTAATTTCTCGAGCGACTTCAGTATCACTTTCACATTATCCATCTGACAGATGCCCTGCTAACTTTAATTATTTCTTTTATTGTTTATTTAATTTCTTTTCTCAGAATTGTCGATTCCTTTTTGTACCACGTGATATCCGTCCGCCATGCTTTTTGTATTGATACACTATTGTACGTTCTTCCTCGGAGAATACTAGGTTATATTTGGGTACCCGTTTTTATAAGTAATAATTCGTCATATTTATGTAGCGAGAGCATATGTGACTGATGTAAAAAGCTACTTTCTAATTTTTAAGTATGTTAGACTCGCTTCCATTAAAAAAACGACAAAATAGCTTGTTCATTGTTTGATGTTGAGGAGACCTTATGTAACCTCTCAGTCACTGGACCGACGCCCTAATCACTGTAGACAATGCATGGCGCCGAAAAAAGTTCTTTCATGACTGAAAATAAGTTCTCATGTTATTTGCAGTAAGTAGACTATAACATAAAATTGCTGTAAACTTTAGAATACAACAAATCCCAAAGGGGATATAGGCGGATCCAGAATTCAGGTAATGAGTATGAAACATTTGTATGATTTTCAGTTGTTGTTTTTTCTCTTTTGGAATTGTTATCTATTTTTTATTTCATTTGCTTTTAAAAATGCAGGTATATAGTTTTTTCTTTCATTTTGGCAAATCGGAAAAATATCTTGCAAATTATTATCCATGGACATCGTTAGATGAAAAAACACACCTCTTTCTAGATCCGCACATAAACGTCTCTTTATTTGTAATCTTCTGCTTTATTTCAATGAACTAAATAAACATATATGTAACATGTGTAACATTCAACATAATTTTAATGAAGTTTACCTAGAATTGTCACTGAACTGAAAAAGTAAGGTATTAAAGTGTGAATTTCATATTGATGAAAATAACAAATAACAGCTAGTACTGTCATAAATTGTAACACTCGAATGAATATTATAGTATAGTATAATAGGGGGGGGGGTCACAATGTAGACACAGATACAATACTGGGGAGTCTACGCATAATGTCATGAGATTATGGTTAGAAAGAAAAAAACGCAGATGCAATCTATTGATTTTTAACCTAATAGGCACTCGGAATTCAGGGTAAGGCAATTTCTTGTTTTATTCTGCCTGGCAACCTAGAAGACGACCGGTGTGCCCAGTTTCACAAAAGTTCTTATGAAAATTTTCTAGAATTTTCGTTACTTTCACCATCAAATAAAATCTAGGAATTATTTTTTTTCAATTTGGATTACTATATTGTGCTTTCTAATATCATTTCTACATACCAAATATAAAATCAGAAACAAAAAATCGCACTTTTTAGTTTATAATAGAAATACTAAACGAGTAAAAGTTTCGAAAATTCCTAAAAAAAATCGTGAGTATTTTGGTGAAACAGACCGCAGGGAGGTAAAATAATAAGCATACAAGACAAACGAAAATATTAATAAAGTAAAGGAGGGGTTGAGCACCAAGACGGCGACGGCATTATTTGTTTTATCACTTCTTTGGAAAAGTACAGTCTAAACTTCCTTAAAACATTTAACAAAATTAATTGATTGATGAAATGAAATCTCGTGATGAAACCTGAAAAAATCCGACGTCATTTTAAGAAACTATGAAATTTTTGTAATATTTGGACTTTGGTGTCCTGGACCTGGTGAATTGATATAGCCCTGAAGTATCTGGGTTATTTCCATTAACATCCAGTAATTTGTTATTACCTTTTCAGGATGTTCAACTTCAAAGAATCCAAAGCATATACCCTTTAGATCTTGTTCGGGATATGGAAAGATGACAGGTGACATACTCCTTGCACTGAAACAAAAGGACTCATAATTCGTTTTCTCTGATATCATGATATAAATCAATTAATAACAAAGCTCCTAGAATTATGTCTTAACATATTTTCCTTTCTCGCAACAAATGGAATCCCATGGCGAGGTCCGACATCGTTGTATTGATTCAGTTTACATTAGATAAAAGAAAAAAAAATAATAGAAAAAGTCGTTCTAACAAGATAAAAAGTCGTTCTAACAAGAAAAAAAGTCGTTCTAACAAGAAAAAAAAAGTAGCTCAAACAAGGTAAAAATTCGTTCAAACGAGATAAAAAAAGCTCGTCCAAACAAGTTAAAAATCGTTCAAACAAGATAAAAATTCGTTCAAACAACTTGTGTAACTCGTTCAAACAAGATAAAAAGTCGTTCAAACAAGTTAAAAAGTCGCTCAAACAAGATAAAAATTCGTTCAAACGACTTTTAACTCGTTTAAACGACTTATAAAAGTAATTTTAACAAGTCAAAAATTCGTTTAAATGACTTGCAAAACTCGTTCAAACGAGAAACCAAGATCAAAAGTTGTTCAACCAACTACTAGTATTTTTCAAAGCTGTTTCTACTGTGTACATATAACATTAAGTATTGGATTGATACATGTTAGTAATCATTAGACTTCACCCTTTTGTTGATAGGATAGATGAAGCATATATCATGCAATGAAGCAATACATATCTATTGTAAAGTCGGTTGGATAAAAAGTCGTTTGAAAGTGTTAAACAAGTTAAAAAGTATATTGAACTAGTTTCTTAAGTCGTTTAAACAAGTAAGAAACTGGTTTGAACGAGTTTTTAACTTGTTCGAACGATTTTTCATCTCGTTTGAACGGTTTTTTTTATCTCGTTTGAACAGGGTTTTATCTTGCTTGAATTACCTTTTACCTCGTTTGAACGATTTCAACTTGTTTGAATGACCTGAACGGCTTCCAAAAAATGCTTTCGTAGCTTTAAGTAAAACTTTTAGCATCTATTTTATTTATCTTTTTATTATTTGTAATTTTTTTTTATTTGTATTTATTTATTATTTGTATATATTTTTTTTTAAGAAAATAATTGTAAAAAAAATATACCTTGTTCAAAGTAACATTAATATTGAAAGAAAAATATATATAATATAAATAAAAATATAAAATAAATAATTTAGAAAACTCTACTTACAACATCTTGTAATGTTTCCTTCTTTCTCTCAAAAATATGGTTCACAGCGAAAAGTTGTAGCGTAGATCTATCTACTTGGGGAATTTGAGTACAGATTTTTCTCGTGTATCTCCGGAAAGGTCGGTAATTTCCGGTCAACTTTAACGTTCGACGAAAATTCACGAAGGGGATAATGTATGGGAAGAAAGATAACTCTCATTACATATTGTTGTAGGGGTAATTGGAGATAACTCTTATAGATAGTTGCAGGAAAGATAGGCGATAAATTTAAAGGGCACGATTTTATTGGGTACCTGTTACTGCGGGCTGGCTTGATCTTAGCAACGTGATCATGTGTCTAATAAATTTCAAGCACAGATAAGAAAAGGGGACGGTAAACACGTGTTACAGCATGTTTGTATTGTGTTCTTTTATACTAACACATATTGAACAGTTTGTCTCAGCTATTTTAGATCGATAAAACTCTTTGTTTACAAATTCACAGATCGTCATGTGTTAGTAATGTAACAGTGGGCATTCTACCATTTTAGCCGCCTTGCATGTTAATGGTAGGGGAAAACTTTAAATCTTAAATCATTCCTTGTTGATATGGTGGCAAAACGTTTCTGTATACGGAGATTGATTCCAATAAGCACTGGACTGTGTTTGCTAACTTTCCTCATATGGAAATTGAACATGTACAATCAAACAGTGGTAGAAGATCCACATGGTTTGAATTTCAAAGATCCTGAAATGGTGGAAAGGGATATACATGATGATATGGAAAACTTTGATGATGGAAATGAAGAGCCTGACAAGAGTGATTCAATAAAAAATGATCCTAGTTTTTCGGAAAATTTAAAGAAATTGTCATTTTGGGAGGAACAGGTTCAAGTGAAAAAGGGAATGGAGGAGAAACAGAACTTTGTTTTCATTAAATGCATGAAATGTGCAACTGAAACTGTAGCTGGATTGTTAAGAAGATTTTCATTTACACGGCATTTAGATGTTGTCCTTCCTAGACATAATAATATTTATCTTGGTTGGCCCTACCTAATGGTTCAGGAGGATTTCAGGATGGGGAACTCAAAATTCAACTGCCTCATGGAGCATTCTATATATAACAGATCAATAATGAAGCCTTTATTTCATGATGATGTGAAATTCATTTCTATAATAAGAGAGCCATGGGCTCATTTTCTATCTACGTTCAAGTACTTTAATGTGAAGAACATTGTTAAAATGAAAGAAAACGATCTTATTTCTTCATACCTCACAAATATAGAAAAGTATGAGACTATCTACAAAAGTCACAAGAGTGCCAAGTTACGGTATTGCATCCCAGATGGATTTTCAGTCACAAAGAATTTACTATCTCATTGCCTTGGGATGCCTCTGGGATTTCCCTCGGAGAGAGAAGATATCTCAGGTAGCGGGGAAAAGGTCACAAATTATATACATCAGTTAGACAAAGAAATGGACCTAGTTATGATTATGGAATATTTTCACGAGTCTCTAGTTTTGCTCAAACGGGTGATGGGATGGTCTTTTCTAGATATTATTTACAGGAAAGTCAACGTTGGTCATTATCACTATAACACTTCAGCAGTGGACAAAGAACGCCATCGACTTTGGAGTAACATTGACTACCAATTATACGAGCACTTTAATCAAACTTTTTGGAATAAAGTTAAAACTCAGGGTGAAGCTTTTACTCAAGAAGTTCGACTTTTTAAAAGCATTATACACGATATAGACCAATTTTGTAAGTCGGTAAATGCAACTAAACTTCCAAACCCAGGAAATGTAACAAGACAGTCGTTTACTATTGAAGCTTCAGATTTTGATGGAGGTTTTACTATCTCAGCTTTAGAATGTGGACTCTTGGAGGAACCTTTACTACCTCTGTTACAAACTAGATTTGCCCTTCGTCACGGAAAAGACACTGAATATAAACGCACTTGTTAAATTCTACTTAAAACAGTAGACCTGTTCATAATGTATACTTATGACTTATGTTGAATAAAATAATTGAAAAATCTTCTGTATGCAAAGGACTCATATGTTCAAGTTGCAGGGATATATAACTTTGTCAAGTATCCGTCTGCCTGTCTATCTGTGTTGTTCTCATGTCACTCTTTAACATTGATAACATCGAGAGTCAACTGCAAGAGAATATCAAGGTTTCAAACAAGTTCAAGTGAACGTCATGGCTCACTATTTACATCAAGCGGCATTGTGCTGATCATATTCATTTCTTGTTTTCCCACTTTACACATGCAGGTTCCGATTATCGATTTTTTTTGTGTGAAAATCTCGTCCATAGTCAGTTTAAGAGCTCTACAGAGCTCATGTTACTGTTATGTATGTACAAATTGCCGACTCTAAATAAAAATTACTTTACTTTTACTTCACTTTAAAATTTGTTTGAAATATGGAATTTTATGGTTAAGATCATAAATCCTTTATGAAAAATTACTCAGTGTAATACATTTATTAGTGTCACATTTTTTATGATCTCAATAACAAAATATTAACGCTGAATTAAAAAAAAAACTCATACGTGTATAACTATAAAGTATTAGCTATATGTTGTACAGTAGTAATGGGAAAGTGGCTATATTTTGATACTTATTTCTGCTAGAGCACCCACGTACTTCTTGATAGGTTATAGACATAATGGGATACCTATTTATGAATGTGACAATACTGAGTAGCCTGGCTATCTCCTCGTAGGAGGAAATTACATTTTGGGAGTTTAAAAAGTTACATGGTTTGCAGTTTCACAAAGAATGAAGTGTATTTTATATCTTATAAGGGCAGAGAAAACAAAAATAATCAGGGTAAACTTCGAGATTTATTGAAATGAAATGGTCATCTCATCAAACAAAATCTTCCATGCATGAAACTATTTTTCCTTTCAAAAAATGTTGTTTGCAATGATTTTTTTAGAGTCCCATCGTCGGTTACCTCCGGTCTAAAAGAAGAGCTAAAGACCGGGGATATCCGACGATGAAGAGTTCGAACTTTTGGTGTTGTTCTTTTCGTCCACTTAAAATTCGTACCTCGTTTTCTTTCTCTGTGATAGGTTATTAGAAATCATAATCGATAATTGAAAAAAAAAAACCATTATCGATCGATAATTATTGATAATACGATAATCGCCAATAGCGGATACTTTAAGATTATAGTTGAAGATAAATTTGTCCGTGCTATGTTACAGCGACAACAAAAGTGTGTATCTTATTTTTCTATTCCCTTTAAAATTTTCTTTAAAAGAAAAAGAAAGTAAGAGATATCCACAAATGAAGACAGAAAGAAAAAAAAAAAAGGCCCAAGAGAATTTTATACCTCCAGATTTGATAAAAGAAAAAAAGTTCCCATATCTCTCTAGCATTCCTTTCAATGTCATGGAACAGACCCATTAAGTTATTTGGATTGTTTATCTATGATATCTATCTTGTAGCAAATCTTTTGTCGGTTCAAACATTTGACTTTGGTGAAAAATTAAGCGAATTGATTTGAAGTGTGCCTACGTAATATCAAAATAGAAAGGGAAGAAAGAAGGGCTTTAGATTGAAAAAGTTGATATAACATAGGAAATACAAAGGTCTATAGGGTGTATAGAGTAAACAAAAATATATACTTTGTGGTATTGATTTTAACAGATGTAAATTTTGCAATGCAAATCAATTTTTGTCGCTTATCGATCCATTTAATCCGCGAATCAATATTGAAAAGAAGGATCCTATATACGTCATCTACTTAAATTTTAGAATTTAAATTTTCGAATTCCGATTGCCCAAAATGCATCTCAGTGCCGGCTGATCTACATGGAAAGGGATTATGTAAACTTACATGCCAAGTTTTAATGAATTCTGTCGCCAACATGGGCAAAACTTATATGTTGCTCCATTTATTGGACCGTTCAAAGTTATAATATATTGTGCACAGATGTTATAGCATGTGTTCGCAAAATTGATTTCGGATAGTAGTGGGACTGTACTAGAAACATACATATGATTAAACCGTATAATATCCGTGCAATAGACGATTTAAATTAGATAGCGCTGGCTTTTAAGAACTTGGATCTTTTCGCCATTTTGATGAAAGGAACTTGTAAAAATGCCCATATCTCTAGCATTCCGCTAATCCGCACCTTGGCCTTTTGTGTTCGCTTGTTTATATCTACTAGAAGACCTCTTGACTTTATCTTATACATAAGAAATGTATGTGGTTTGTTTATTCGGAGAAAGTACTTAATAGACCAGACTGCCGTTCTATTGGGATATAAGTATCTCTTTGATAGAAAATGAAGTGTTAAATGTGAAGTTGCTAGGAGTCTACATTTTCCTCTACAAACAAGAATTGCTAGGAGTCTACATTTTCCTCTACAAACAAGAATTTGAATACACAAATGGTAAATTAAGAAAAGCCAGGATATGAATCGTGAATTCTCTCAAGGAAGAAGTGACTTAAACTTGCTAGACTTGGAGGTAAAATGATTTTGTACAATGAATATTTTGTGAAATAAATTGTAAATAAGTATCAACGAACTTTTCAAGCTAAATTTTGATATTATCACCTTGGTTCGTAAGCAATGTGTAACAAGATGAAAGTCAGATTTCTGACGATTACAGAATGTCTTTATTATCTTGTAGGACAGCATTAGCTTGTCCAGGTCACCCAAACAGGCCCGCCTGGAGGACCGATTCTTCAACGGATCGGAAGATGAGGGCGATGTGGAGAAAGAAATGTTCGAAGCTGAAGGTAAGTGTAGACTATATTTACCTTTGGAAAATTGAAAGAATGACTTTTAAAGGAGCTCTGTGAAAGGTTATCCCCTATTTCTATTTTTTTGCTCTTTTATACATACCATCCCTCAATGATTTTTGAGTCCATCAGATTCATCTCGATCTCCTCCTCATTCCAATGTTTAGCTCTCCTGTAATAAAAACTTTTTGCTATTTGTGTCTGTCGTTCCTCGTTTCAATGTTTCCACCTGTTTTCTCCACCACAACAGCAAAATGAAGATTTCGACAAAATGATCAAAAGACAATAATTATAATCTAATTGATAAAGATCCTCTACGGTTACCAACCAATATATCCAAACAAGGAGCTTTGGTTGTCAGACACCATTGCTTCAAATTTGACCAATTACACGATAAAGAAATCGTGTATCGTGAGTCTTAGGACTATGAGATACATGCATGCATAGCAAAATGAATTCAGAGAACTCTGGTTGAAAAATGACGAAACTTTATCTGGAGCAATAGCTTGAGTTTTATTTTATCAACCAAGATGTGTGTCAACGGCTGATTGGAGGATACATTTTTGACAGTTTTGCAACGGGGGTATGAAAACTGATGAAATCTCAAATAAAGCAAGCGCACAATGCAATTGAAAAGTAGATGGTATATCTCTTCACTTAAAAAACTCATTGTGAAGTAGATCGTGCGAGCAAACAAGTCAAAATCATGGTCTTGCTCACCGTTTTCTCACCAGAGAAGTGTTCATATGCAATGTCGAATGCATTGTACATGTATTATTAGACAAATTTTTATTGAGTATTCTAAAATATTACCTGTCATTATTAAAAACCAGGTATGACTGTCAGAATTTGGGATCAATGGTCGAGGTTGAGGAATACTGATGTATTCAGGAGCAGGTGCTAATTATACGATATCATATCTTATCATTATTATCATATTACTGATGTACTTGTAGATAAGAGGCATTATTCACAAAGCATGTGAGAATTTTAGGTCCTACTAATCAGCGATTTTGTCTGTCTGTCCGCAAAATGAACTTGGCTTTATAAATTTTGTCTTTGTGACTAATTGACATTAGTGCTTAACCTTTATTGGTTGCTAAAATCTTTTAAATAATTAAGTGAGTTTTATGTTTTATATGCGCATTCACAATTTCCCAGGAACGAGACCCTTTTTCAATTTTAAGACAATTTATCTGTCCTTTCCATCGACTGGAGTTGCCTGCTCTTACTTTGCTAACGCGTGCGTAGATATTTATACAATGTATATAGGCACGCAATGCCAGTCTATCCTTTCCAGGATAGGGTGTACATATTTCATACGATTATGCTACGATCATGACATTGACCTTCATGGCTGACCTCATTTTGAAATTTCAATGCAATAAATACTAGTAATAAAACGAAACAAAATATACTAAAACGAAGCATAACGAATATTTCACGTTCGTTGATAAGGTAAATGCAATCTGGAACATTAAGGACTAATGGTGTTTTGTTGTTACAAGAGGCTGTTAGAGGAATGATAAATTGGTTCAATTTCATATTACTCATCCTAAACAGGCTTTGCTACCAAAATTATTATAAGTAGTTTTAAGTAAACATATCAATAGTTTTCAATTTCTTTTCAGATGACGGGGTTTCGAATATTCGTCGCGACTAAACAACTCAAAAAATGATTCATGAAAAAAGAGAGCTCTTATTTTGTTTTTGACAACATGATTATTCATGTTTGATGTTAATTATAGATCAGAACTACTTTGTTAAAAAAGCTAAGATTAACAAGTATTTTAATGTTATTGAGTTGCTTAATGAACCGATGAGATTTGGAAAATCAAATTTCCGATTTTAAATTGGTTCGAAATTAGAGTTCTTTAAGATTTCTCGATTTCGCGATGTAAAGTTACTCAGTTAGAAATAGTTTACTGTTTTATACCATTTAGGGCGTCACAGTTGATAAGAAAATTCGATAAGTTTTCCGATTTAATGTAAAGTGAAGTATTGAACAGGATTTTAAAACCCTGTAAACGTTTCTGTTTTCAAACTTGATGGTTTCAAATTGCAAGGGTGTCTAGTATTGTTTTTATGACGTCCAAATAGTGAGAAACTTGATAACGTAGAATTATAACAGACAGTTTCTACTACAGAATAAGTTAACAAAAATCCTGTTTCTCTAGAGGTTTACTAGCCCATTGAATAAATAAATGAATAGATCTTTTTTTTTTTCCATTTTCCCTCCTTTATTGGATGGAAAAAGTAATATCCTCCCCCAAAAAAACCTTTTATTGAATTGAATTTAACTTTTTTATACCCTTCTTTATGTTTTATGATAATTTTGTTTTGCAGGACAGCTGAACTTGAACCATTGTGAGTTAGAGCAGGCCCAGGATATGTCCAGCGAGGTGGAATATCTGAGGGGGATCTGGGAAAAGTTAGGGGTGGGAAAGAAAGGCTACATCGTACTGGAGGAACTTGCTCTGGTGTGTGATCATATAGGAATGGAGAAAATGGACCAAGAGGTACTCAATAAAATAAACATGGAAGGGTCGGGAGGGATTGGTTTTGAATAATATTTACATTTACATCATATTTTCATAATATCTGGAGACTGATGTATAAAATCATAACTATGAAAAAAAAACAACAACAACAAACGGAAATCCAGTCTTGACCTCCTCAATTGCATTTTGATGCACGTTTTCAGGAATTGGAGGTGTTATTTGGTAAGCTGGATTCGGACTGTGATGGACGGGTCAGTTTGGATGATTTCATAGACGGTCTGTTCCATCATCATTCAAATAACAACCACAAGTCCAGATCAAACAGTCGAGTGGGTACCCCTCGAACCCTTACACCACGTGCCTTAACTCCACGCACTTTAACACCTCGTGCCTCCCCAGCACAGAAGAAGTTGAAAGGCCCCGCGGTAGTGGGTGAGGATCGAACCACACCCTCAGTTATTGCCGTCAGTGGAGCATCAGGGCTATTCTCTGCCATTGATCCAGATCATACAGGGTTTGTAGTACTTGAGATAAATAACCTGGAACTAGTCTATGAACAAGATTGTGTGTAAGTCATATAACAATGATATTTATTTCATGTCCTGTTTTGAAAAGCCTAGCATCCAATGGAATTCATGTCTTGCATAAGTCCGCCAAGCAATTTTTGTTACCATTATACTCACAAATAGGTGAAATGTGTTTGCTTAATGTATATAAAATATACTTTGAGTTAAATGTATACTATTATATGAAAAAAGGAATCTTATTTTCAAAGCCTCTGTTATACAGACTAATGAAATGAATTACTGAAGATATATATGATAATATTTTAAGAAAGAAACCATATACTTTAAACAAATTATCACCATGAATAATGATTACTATATGATATAAGTAATTTTATCATAAAGGACTATATATGGTTTATATAGTAAAGTGGCCCCCTTTCAGGGCAAATTCTGAAGTTTTCATGAAGTAATGAATTTGTACCAATATTTAGTCTATAATGTAGGCTACTTATAAAATGATGCATATTCTTTAATTACCTTTCTCACTTTCATAGAATTTGGGCTTCAAAAATTGTACATTTGCCAATTTTCAGGAAAAACGTCATTTTGGGGCTTATTTTCGACAAACTTCCTATAAGATAGTATCAAGCGGGCTTCTGAACAACTTTTATATTTTGACATGTTGTTACTTTTGTACGTCTCTAAGTGCATATAAAAGGAAAAAGTTGTTCAAGATCCCGCTCGATGTTATCTCAATACAAATAATAAAGAATTATACTATTTTTCATGAAAAATTGACAAAATCACCGGTTTTTATGATGTTAATGTAAAATTTACAATGTCTTACAAATCGAGGAGTAGTTTTTGTAACTAGATTTCTTGAGACAACAAAATTTAATTTTGGAGAAGTCGATTTTAGGGGGCCACTTTACTATGTAAACCATACATACTCCTTTGACCAGAAATGTTAAACATCCAACATAATGATGAAAAGGTACAAAATATTCACACAAAAGGCTATCAATTGATAGGCTTGATATTGCTATACCTAAATTGTAGTTTTGGTTTTATAGACTCATGTGATATATTTCTTAGGTTTGCCATGCCAGAAATTATCATAGACTTGTGGGAAAAATATAATGTACCTAATGGTGCAGACATACTACTG
The DNA here is from genome assembly GCA_033119305.1 of Pinctada imbricata. Taxonomy (NCBI): domain Eukaryota; kingdom Metazoa; phylum Mollusca; class Bivalvia; order Pterioida; family Pteriidae; genus Pinctada; species Pinctada imbricata. Next base: position 33,200,649 of record VSWD01000009.1, read on the forward strand.
GTAAGGAAATTAAATTTTATATACGTCTTGATTCATTGATAATTTTCTGTATCTATCTTATTCATTATGCAATTTCATAATTGTTTTGTGAATATTTTAAAAATTGTGAAGAAAAACTTGTAAAATAAACCACAAAAAGTTGCAGAGTCAAAATTTGTGAGCAAATTGATTATAAGTTCTGAATGAAACCACTATATCAGTATGAAAAGTTTTGCTTATATATTGTTTATTGTATGTTTAATTGTATGGACGGACTAAAGGGAATTAACTCATGAAAATTCTCCATTACAGGCACTAGGATTTGACCTTGTTACCAGGGTGAATCTATCAGACCTATCTAGTGCTCTAGAGGAAGAGATGATGAACACGGACGAACAGAATGCCATATACCACGCTTCATTCGTGTCATATCAACAGGAAATACAACATCTCAAGTAAATAGTCTCTGTAGATATCTAAAATGTTCCGATTTAATATGAATGTAATTTACTTACATTTAGACAGGCAGTAGGACCAAATGTTTCAATCTTTCTAGAACAAGATCTTCATATGCCCATTATTTTATGTTGTGTTATGTTTCATAATTGAGACCATAAGGGATCTTGTTTTAATCAGAATTATTTCAAAGCGTGATTGTTTACATGAATCTATACATTTTGATTGGCCAATTGATCTTTCGAAATGCACGTTCATATGCCAATGAATGTATATAGGAAGCTGTTCTTGTATGAAATATCAATATGCTTAGTTAAAAATATATACATTGATGATTGTGTATTGTCCATTTCTACAGGAGTTTAATGGAACAGCAGACTTGGGCGATAGAGAAGTTACGGCAGGACCTGGGTGAAGCAAACTCTCGTAACGCCATGCTGGCCAAAGAGGTAGACGAACGACATCTTCACATGGAGCAAACTGCTGAGAAAAAACTCATGTGAGTAGATTTGCTTACTTGACACGATGCTTTGATGTTATATATCCATCTAAAGTATTTCAAGCTCTTCTGCTTGGCCGTTGTTTCTCTAACTTTCCTAAGAAACTTTACTGTAGGGTTCTGATGATGAATAATCACTAATACATGTATCAGTTCATTTCTATTTAAATACACATTTACAATACAGACATCCAATTTTTGGCTGACAATACTAACAAGAATGGAGTAGCCTTTTTACAGAAATCTACATGATATAATCTTGTCTCAGAATTAACTTTCCTCTTAACATTTGTTGATCTTACATAGATATAATAAAAACTTGATAATAAGACTTCAATGCATGACCACAGTAACTTCACCATGTAAACTAATTATGAATTTACAATTTCTTTCTAAACTTTATTTTCCATGCTACAATTAGTAATATACTGATTCAGATTAAAGAGACGTATTTGTAAGTAAAGTTGGGTTGAAATTATTTGAGGTATTACACCCCCCATCCCCCCTTTTTCTTCCCAATCCGATTAGGAGTCCAAAGCATGCAGATACCATAGTTTCCTTCATATGATTATCTATTTATTTAGAATTCTACATACAGTAGGTTTAGAAAATATACTTGGAGAAAAAGATACCCCTAGACTCCCTGTGTCTTCATATGACATTACTTGATCTTCAGTATAAATTGATTGTCTGAGTAAATTATATTCACAATAAATGACAGTATTCTGACAAGAAGATTCAAAGGTATTAATTTAATTTTAATTTCTTACACATTGTACTTTAAGATAGTTCAAACTGTACACCATAAACATGAATGGAAAAACTTGAATTTCTTAATATTAAATCAAGAATTAGAGTTATCTTTCTTTGTCCGCAGTGTTATTCATTTCATTATCTCTCCTCTTTTCCAATTTGCTTAAATTGCTTAATACATACATATGTATACAAGGTCCCTACTCGATACTGGCTTTGCTTTTACAATTTACAAAGTATCATGCATCCAACTCTAAGATTCTAAGAGATCTGTGCTGCTAAAACATTGACGTGGAACTGTAAAGAATACACTGTTACTTCTATACTGTATTTATGTACAAATATTTTTTTCCTAGTGAAGAAATTAATTTTGGTTTGTCAATACTTTTATAGGCTATCAATGTACAGTAGCGTTCTGTGGAAATTGCTCAGTTTTAGGGGTATCCTTACAATTAGTCAAAATCTATTCATTACTAAATATTTCCTACAGAGTATTTCTTTATTATAGAGTTTAATATATGTGAAGAATATAGAAATGTCAATTCTGAAGTGTTTTATAGGATGTATTTGTGACAATTGTATGTTGTTATTGCTCATACATTTGAGTAGGTGTCCATCGCTCTGATTTATAAGGAATATTTTACACTAGTATGAGTGTTTATCTATTTACTTTTTACTTTTATGAAATTTTTTAAAAACAGATCTGAAGGTTAAAATATTGATATTGAACTGTTTACAACCATGAAATGTGTAAACAGAAGTACATGTACATAGTGTATATTTGCCTAGAAAAAAAGAAAAGAAAAGAAAAAAACACCTTCATGTTGGATACAAAATCTGTTTCAAAGCACTAAGATTTTAGTCCAGTATGTTGAAAATTCCTCAACTTTAAACATTTATTTTCTGAAATAGTGAAACAAATACAAAAAAAGAAGAAATCATTCCACAAGCAAACACATCTACAACTAATGGAGACCATAATGGACATTGTATTTGTTATTCAGAAAGAGTTGTCTCTCTTTGTCTACAGATAGATGCATGCTCTATTTAGTGCCTTTTATATTCTGTACTGAAACTAAAAATGGTCTTGTACAAGATATTTTATAATATTTCAAATTAAAAGTTAATTTTTATTACGATACACCTATTTTACATCTACAGCAGTTTTTGAAAAGTAGAAAATCCAGAGACAGAAAATTGAAGGTGGAAAATCTTAGTCAAATTCCAAATTATTATTGAGAATGGGCTAGTTGATTGATCTATATTACCAGTAATGATGGTATCAAACTGTAAAAGGATTATTCAACCTTGTATTGCTGTTATTTTAATGATTTTCAAATATGACTTTCATGAATCTAGGCCAGAGGTCAAGATGCCATAGTATGAGTGTTTTAATTCAATTTATCAGTACATGTGTACATGTATGTCATTACAAATTTTCAACTTTACCAGAGTAATTGGTTGTGCTACTCTTAACTCAAAATTGGCATATTACAGAATAATGACTTGATATTACAAATTAAAATGTCTTTCCATTTTGAAAAAAGAAAACAATTGAAAAAAAAAGATAGAAAATGACCCAATCCTTCCCCCCTTGCCCCCTCTCCCCCCTTGCCCCCAAATAATAAACACATAAGCAAATCTAAACTGCTTCTCAAAAAAAATCCAAAGATACAAACATTATTTCTGTGCCTATTTTATTTTTTAAACTTTCAATGAATACATTTTAGTCTCACATTTACTCACTGTACATAGCAAAGTTTGACAAATTTTACCAAATCCAAACATTGACCACTATATAAGGCAATAAAGTAATAAAACAGTTTATTATTATCACTGACTTTGAACCTCTCATAATTTGAAAGTAAATACCACCATGTTTGTTTACACAAGGTGAAAGGGGCAATTTAAATTCCATGAGAGGAGGTATTGTTTGATGACAAGATTTCTTTCTTCTCCACTTGGCTTTAAATAACACCTTTAAAGGCTTTGTATTCATAAGAAATTATCATTTCACTGGCAAGTTTGTAATGACTGTAAGGGTAAGAGATATAGGGGAATATTTTGTGTGATATGGATTGTTTTGTGTGTTAAAATGAACATTTTCAGTAAGTGAGAACATTATACTTTTCTAAATGTACATGTTATTTTTGAAGTGAGATCTACTTCACGTCATTTACAAGTACATGTATTTGAGCATCTTGGGATTTTATTTTTCATAATGAAGGTATTTCTTGACTTAAGTTTTTATACAAGTACATAATTCCTTCTAATTCTCCTAAAAAGGAAGTCTACATGTATATAATATACTCTATACAAACACACTATCATGGATAAGATAGTTACACCAACCAGAGATATAATACAAAGTTGCAATGATTCATTTATATCTTAAATGCTTTCAGTTCATTTGCTTATATATGCACAACCAAAGTAATTCCCTGAGATGAAACTATTGAAAGGAACGTGCTTGTATTTGGCATGAAAACGCTTGTGAGGTCATAATGCATACAATATAAAGAAACATGCCGCGATGGCTGTTCCAACCTGCAAACTGTAGCTGCGGTGACATGAATTTTAATGTCATCTTGTAACCTATAAAAACATGATTTCAGACAACAAGAATGAAACAGACAATTGTGGTGCATATATATATAGAATAAATGTCATAATTTGTGTTTTGTTACGGGTATGCAATACACAGAAAGTGCATTTATCCTATGAAATGCGCTAATGCGCATCACATGTACGATAAATGCACTTGCTGTGTGTTGCATACCCGTAACAAAACACAAATTAAGACACTTATTCTCTATATGGTAAATTTGGAACCTTTACTCCATATGCTATTTTTCATATCACATAAATTTCAAGAATATGACTGATATTCATTTGAAATAATTAAGTTAAAATTTGTTAAAAATACCTCATTTAGCTGCAAAAATCTTTACATAGCAATTTTTACAGCGGAGTGAAGTTGAACATTTAGCATTAATGACATACATGTATATTCAATGTTATTTGCACACTTCAGGTCAATAGAGAAGAAATATCAAGACCAGATACGAGGATTACAGACAGAACTCGATCAGGAGCGTGAGCAATACTCATCCCAGGCAGCTCTACATAAAACTAAACTCGAGTTTGACATGGAGGAACTCAAAAAAGAGGAAGGAAAACTCAGAACAAACCTTGTACAAGCACAAAAAGTATGTACAGATTTTATTCAATTTTGAAGAGTTTTGCTGATTTTAATGAAAGGATTGAGAGATTTTTGGAGTACTCAACTCAAAATTAGAGAGTCAATTTCACACAAGGATATGTTAGCTTAAAGGTATTTTTGCAACAATGTTTATTTTATTTGTAGTAAATTTGTTTTATAAATCAAAACATACTCTCAATTTACTATTTATATAAAAGATATACACTAGTACTAGTGAGTTTTGTAAGCTAAATATTTTATTTAAACACATTTTGATTGAATTACGGAGAAAAAACCATTGTAGGAGATGGAAAAATTAGAAAAGGAACTGATGGATGCCACAGAGAAATTGTCAGATAATACCAGACACAATGCAAGGCTACAGAAAGAACTGGAAGATGTCGGAGACATGCAAAGAAAGGTAATATAGACCAGCTTGGTATTTCTTCATGGCGAATAGACAGATCACCAAAACCTGTGCTCAAAAACTGACATAACGTAATGAGTAGAAATTATTGAATGACAAAAACAATAGGCAGTACATTGTATATGGTTTCAAAATGAGTCTAACATCATTTAAACAAATATGTGAAATTACGAGTTTTATCAATTACAATTTACAAGTTCAGGGCTAAACTGTGAAGGAATAGTAAAAATTACAGGAAATTCTGTTGATCATTAATCATTCAAAAGTTTCCAGCCTGAACATATGAAACAAAGCCCATATTGTCCTTACAATTGATACCTTTCTATTTACAGTTAGAAGAATATGAGAGTACAGGATTATTTTCACCAGAGCAGCATAAATTCACTCAAGAAAAACTGGAGAGGACACTGGGTGAAAACAAGGTGAGTAAAAATAAAGAACTATTCCTCCTCTTACTTGTAATTGGCCTTTTTGAAAGCATGAGTGAGAGTGTCAAAAAAATAAAAAAGAATTTAAGAAAAAATACATTATAAACTAAGCCTTGAATATCAAATCTACTGAATTAAAAAATTGCAAAAAATCTAGATGAGAGATAAGCATTGTATGAATATTATATCTGTGAAGAAATATAAGTTTAAACTAATTGTAAATTAAGATATTCATATACGTTAATTCATTCATTATTTTTCTCATCAAAGGTACTCAAAGATATGACAGACGAACTGACAGCAGAAGTGGAAAGTCTCAAACAGCAGATTCACTCCAAGGGCAAAAGTGAGCAAAAATCCTCCAATAAATTTTACGAAATGGGCTCCCGTATCCCCATTAGAGAAGGGTCCTTTTTGTCTGACTATGTCAAAACAAAGCGCGGAGTGCGCACATCTGTTTCCTCAGGTAAACGTAGTAGCGATGTTTTATTTTGGGCTAGTCTGCATATATCCTCTTTTTGCTGCCGTATTACTCTCCGAGTGTAATCTCACTTTACTGCACTCTGAATGCTGTTCTCCACAGATTATCAGTTTGTGAGTATATTCTATATATAATGGTCAGATTGCAAAGCATTTCATATCGAGGAATATTCTCATGGTTGCAAAGTTGATTCCCCCCCCCCCCCCCCCCACACACAAAAAAAAGTATATGAAGTAGGCATGTGTAAGAAGTTTTGATCAATGTCCAGGTAGTGCAATGGTAAAAACACTCATTTCTTACCTCTCTAAACTGGGATTAAATCAATTCAGGAGGGTGTGGTGGTTACCCACCTGCATGGTACTGATATTTTCCTCTGACAAGAGACCTCCTCACACAGATGTTGATCGTAACACCTATGTGTTTACTGTTAGAAAATTATGTTTTTGTTTGTTGATAGAATGTTGAAAAATTATTCTTTTGTTTGTGAAGTAAACATAGAATGTAGAGTAAATCGTTTCAGCTTTTCTGGATGCAAAGTTCATATGGCCATATGTTGTGATCAATGTTTGGACGTTTCATATGAAACTTGTGAGGTACATTTGTACTTCTGACACCCATTGAATAGATCAATATGTACAGTTTGACTTGCATTTTTATCCTACAAATGGCTGGTGTGCTTTGTAATCTGACAATGTTCCATCATTACCATTATACATGTACTTGTCCATTTGTACTTTTAGTAACTGACCTAATTATGCCTATATATCTATCTCCATATATATTTTGTATCCGATGCTTTTTAAAATACTCTTTATAGCTTGTGTTATATATTCATTTTTACTCAAAATACACAATTTGATGTATTTGTATTGAGTCTGTGCAAATTGTATTGGCCCCTTTTTCAACACGAATGAATCAATCAATAACTTAAAGGAAGAAATGTTTGGACAAATCAATTATTATGAATTAGATGAATGTCTGCTGTATTCCTTCTCTGTATAATTATTATCAAATACATATGTAAAAGATAAAAAGCTTTTATTGAATATCAAATCCATCATTTTGTAAATATAGCCTAAATGTATATAAAATGTATTAATGGGTACATGTTTTGTAACATGTGATATATACATGTATAATAATTCTGATATACAATGTATTATTAACTAAATTGTTTGACACAATAATGTATTAATGATGATTTAATGAATCATCAAATACTAATCTCTGAAGTCAAAACAAGTAATTTATTGGTTTGAGACAGGCCAAATAGTCTTTGAAAAGAGAGGGGAAAAATAAAATTATAACATAGTATCATATTTAGTTAAATTTCATTTCAAATGACACTCACTACTTTGTAAGTTTGTACAAATTGTTTTGGCATAAGAATTTCAAATTTGATATGGAAAAGTGAAAAATTAAATAAGGATGTCAGTGTTTAATTGATAAAGCATATGCTAAGATTCAAATACATGTGTTATTGTTCATACCTCAAAATCTTCTCATACTGGCAACATTCAAATTTTATGAAGTCATAACTTATGACTTTATGTCATATTCAAGCAAGTAAATTGTTGTTAGGGCCTTTGTGATTTTAATTATGTGAAGTATCTGATCTGTTTGTCATTTGCTGTTTACCATTGTAGAGAATTCAGAAGATGAAGGTCTATATATACCCAGTCACCCAGGGCGTGTTAGGAGGAGACTACCGACTGCCCCAGAGGATGATGACGCATGTAGTAAGTTATTTATCCCCTCTTTCCTTCCTTTCCATAGAAAAAAGAAAAAAAACCCAGAAATACCCATCTTGTCACTATCTGTGCCTCTTCTTAGGGTATTAAAATAATTTTATTGTGTTTTTCTGAAAATATTTGAGATTTGTATGAACCCAGAAAGCATTTATATTTATAATTTTATAGCTTATATTTCCGGTGAATTTTCTATATAAATCTTCTTCGGATGTAGAATACAAAACATACTGGCTCCTCTATCAACGTGTAATACTTGTGATACATTGTAGTAATGTAAAATTTGCATTGAATTCGGAAAAATATTCATATATGTATGTATAGATATTGAATTTCTGGTAGTAAAAAAAAGGAGAGATAGTATAGATCTATCAACGCTTGAATTTTGTCCCCCATTTTAGAGAAAGCATGGGGACATTAATTTGTCTGTCTGTCAGTCACATAAACTTTAACCTTGGGTATAACTTTGAATTGTAAGTGATAGGGCTTTCATATTTCACATGCGAATTCCTTGTGACAAGACCTTTCTGTGGATACCAAAATTTTTGACCTTGTGACCTTAAAAAAACATCAAGCTTGGGCATAACTTTTTAATGGTAAGTGATAGGGCATACATATACCTTGTGACAAGATCTTTCCGTGGATACCAACATTTTTTACCTTGTAGCCTTAACCATAGAGTTTGACCTACTTTCAAAAATTCAACCTTGGGCATAACTTTTGAATGGTTAGTGATAGGAATTCCATATTTCACATGCAAATTTCTTGTGACAAGTCACCTTTTCCTAGATACCAAATGTTTTATAAGAATTGACTGTTCAATTTTGACAGTTTATTGGAGTATGAAGTTTGGTTTGTCGCATCACAAATTGTGTAAAACCGCGTAGCATAGCGAAGCGGTTTTACGCAAAATTTGTGATGCGACAAACCAAACTTCATACTCCAATAAACTGTCAAAATTGAACAGTCAATTCTTATAATTTCCAAACCCAAACTTATCCCAAATTTCACAAATATACCCAAGAAATTAGTAATTTAATACATTGCGTATGAAAATATCAACTCTGTAGGGCCCGTAGGCGAACAAGTTCCCAGACGAAATAGATATAATGTATATGTTGCTAGTTAAAGGCAGCAAATGTGTCAAAAATATTTGTTCCCCATCTGGAGCCCCATTTTACCAATCCATTACATCATCCGATGATATGACGTAACATTTTGATGACGCGTTCTGCAGTTCAAGTTCAAGGTCGCCGACATGACAGTTATGTGTTTGGATTGTACACGCAGGAGCTGGGAGTTTATACAATCAGATTCTCTGTACTTATAGATCTAATACTAGCAGAAAACGGCATGATTATGATCTATTGGTATCAGAATACCTTCCTAGGATTTAGTTATTTCATAAGTGACAAGTTAATTGTGAAAATTCACGACGATACTGTATCCTGATCGAGGCCGAGGTAGGTCGCCGTCTTTTGATCTCTTAATTTTCTATTCGCTGTCAATATTTTCTCCTAAATTCTCCATCTCGCCGAAAATATATCATTAGAAAAGTTTCTAGTTTCAATACTTCATAGGTTCAGAACGATTGTACCTCATAGAAATCATTTGAAACAGTGATCTTCGGTCCTTTTGAAGTTCTCAATCAAAACTTTTGCACGTTGTCGTTGACAGTTGTCAGTCATTGGAAAATTTCAAACGCAGGTACTTGCTACTGTTACGACAGGAATGTAATTTTGAAGAAAATAGCTGAAGTTTCTGTTTTTCTCGTCATTTACTGATTTGTCTGTCTTTCATGAAATTTTAAGGACAGGAAATGGTCTAAGAAACTTCAAAAACAGGAGCATAGCAACCGAACAACGCTGTAAAAAACACGTATACCGGTACATCATCAAAATTGTCATAAAATTTTCATTAATTCTGATATCGTATTTATATCTAAGGGCTATTATTCATAACACTATTTTTTCTTTGCATAATTATCATTCGAAAGCCGATCTTAGCAACATACTAAATGATTTTGATGGAAGTAGTTCCGGCTCTTCCGGTATTTTATCGTGTTCATTGGGGTATGAAGTGTATTTCGCCATTTTTCTGACCATCATATTAACCAATCAAAATGCATAGATTGGTGTAAACAAATTTATTTGGAAATTATAACCCTTTGACCTTTACATTGGAGTTTAAACCTATCTTTAGATTTTGTATTGGGATTATACATGATAAATATATTATGAAAAGTTATTTATGCTAACACTAGTTTCATCATTCCTCAAAAAAATAAAAAAATAAATGGCCATTTCATCCTAGCTAGTTACACAAACCCAAAGGTTCATCTGTTTATTGATTATCACTTGACACTAGTTAGTACTCCCTAACATTGTGATAATTGACCTGGAACAGCAGGGTAATTTTATATTAAATAACTTTGCCATTTTTGCCAATAAAACCTACTTGATTTAGGTGAAACGGAAAACCATTATCAAGTTATTATTGATCAAGTCATTATACAAAATTTCATGGATATTATTGAGTTAGGTTGATCATTTAGATTTGACATTTATAAAACAAGTGTAAATGTACATTTTATAGGAGCATTCTCTGGAGTTTTGTGGATACAGAGAGTAAGATTGGTAGTAATTACTAGTAATATTCTTGTCACAATTCTATGCTGTCTTTGGACCAAATCAATTTAAAACTCCTTGTTTTTGCATGGATCCTGACAAGCAAATACAGATGATATCAACATGGATTTGAATAAAAATCTACTCAAAAATGAAGAAAGCTGATAGGTAAAACAATTGTTCCCTGGATTTTCTGTAAGACTTATCTATAATACAATATTGTTTTATAGGTGTAAGCAGTGTTCAGAGTGACAGAGACTATATCGAGATACTGAAAAAAGAAATCACTGACCTCAAAATACACCACGAGAGGGAAAAGAAGGACTTAGAGCTCAGTCACCATAGTGAGATACAGAAAGTAGAGGAGAAAGCAGAGGCAGAGAAAACGGAACTACTCAATAAACACAGGAAGGAAAAGGTTAGTAATAAAGTGATAGGTACATAGTCTGGTCATTGGTTAAGAGTTTGGTAGAGTTAGACTAAACATCTTTGTCAGCTTATAGTAATAAGCATGAAGTTTGCTAGGTCAACAGTGCTAAACTCGTCTGCAAAGCAAGTAGGGAGCAAGACATAGTTGGAATGTATTTGACATTACTCCATATCTCTGTTTATCAAAATTTGCAAGTAAATGACCAATGACTAATAGTCAATACATGTAACATGAAGTCAAAAAAAACTCAGTGGTGGTCAAGATATGACCTCCCTTCCCAAACCTACTCAAAAAAAAAAAAAGAAAAACCTTTTTTGACAATCTGAAGAGGCATCTAAATCCCCTTACTCCTTGATAAATCTTGGGATAAATCAGTGACAAGTAGAATAGTATTTGTTTGCTGTTTGAGACATAAAGGACGCATTAGATATGAAAAGATAATATTATGGACTTGTCTGATAAGATAAAAGATTAAGTTTAGCAACAAGTTAAGTATTTAGATACAAAGCTAGAAATAAGATATTAAATCTTTCATCTCAATTGCTTGGTAAATGTCTTCAGTCTTTCATCTTTAGTTTTTATATTAGTAACTTCTTATCAATTTGACAATGTGATCAGGTGGGTACTGGATGACATAAATCTTTGAGGAGGGGAAAGTTGTATGGCTTATCATGAAAGCATGTTTTTAGTTAAGAAATATCCGTACCACTATAAGAAGCAAATATTTAGTCATGAAATATTACGTGATGTAAACAATATTTCCTTAATCTAGGAGGGCTTGTTAGAGGACAGTGATAAGAAGACCAAGGCAGCTTTGTTGGAGCAGCAGAATAGGTTAAAGGAGGAGCTAGCAAAGGAGAAAGAGGAGCTGAGGAGGAGATATGAGGAGGAAAAGGAAGCACTAGAAAACAAACATAAACAAGAGAAGAAGGAGATCGTAGAAAAGTAAGTAGCCATACTTGTAGTGATATTTTTTTCTTTCGTGAATCTCAATTTGCAAATTTATTTCAGTAAATGTACTTTAAAATAGTGTATCCATTTGTATTATGTGCAATCAAATTCTCTCCATTATAAAGATAAGATATAGATTGAGAGAGAAAAGTATTTAGATATTTTTTTTTTTTTTAGATTTTACTCATTTGATTTCAATACTGACAGTTGTTGGTAGATTGTTTATACAATGTGTTTTGGAACATTCATTTTGGACATTGTCAGGAAATTCACTTTGTCAGTATTTTAGGACTTTTTTATGTAACCCTATGACATTTCTTAAAGCTGTCTAAATGTCTCAAAGTTTACCAATTTGTTGAAAAAATGATTGACATCTTGAGTAATTTTCATCAATTATTTGACAATAAGATATTAAGGCAGTAATCATTATTTTCTACAAAATCAGGGTACAGGCTGAATTCAGAAAGGATGTGCAGGCTCAGATACAACAAATCAAAGACAAACATGATCAAGAAAAATGTGAAATAGAATCAAGACTAAAATACTCAACTGATGAACTTTCTGCGTTACGTTCAGAAAAGACGGAAATGGAGGAAAATTTGATATTCGAAAAGGAAGAAGTTGAGACGCAACTAGAACGTGAAAGAGAGGAGTTAAAAGAGGAGTTAGACAGGACATTGGCCAGTACGGAAAGTGCAATAAGACAATTAGAAAAGGAAAAGTTAGAAATTCAGGTAGAGATGAATGCTAAGTTAGAGGAGATGTCAGCGGAATTTAAAAAGGAAAAGGCGAATATAAAAGAAATGTTTGAAGAGGAAATCCAGAGATTAAAAAGTCAGCATGATAGTATGTTGTCACAGGTAATGAAAAAAAAATATTTGTTATGTTTTCTGAAACCTATTGAGATAATTTTGGCAGTTTCACGTATACATCCAATACCATTTTTAGGGACGATTAACATTATATCAAACAAGAAGAATTCTAAATATATTTTGAACGTACTCAATGAATCAATTGTCTTTTTAATTTGCATTCATATTTAATGATAATGCACAAGTTTACCAAAAGTTAGGCAGTAACAAAAAAAGTGTAGAATTAAACAAAAAAATGAATTTCTAAACTTAAATGAAAAGAAAGATGAACAACATGGAAAAATTATATTTCAGGGTGAGTCAGGATTACACGGTAAATTACGGGATGATTTTTATGCCCTGCTGGACAGGCATAAGGCAACCATCACCGCAGAACAGAAAGACGAGGCATTCAAACATCTACACAAAGAAAAACTCTCGCTGGAAAAAACCTATGCTGATCAGAGGAAAGATCTTGGTGAGTTTCTGTCTCAAGACAATGAAGCATACTAAATCTACGTCAGAGTGGTATGTTGGTGAAATTATGAGTTATTTACCTATGTTAGTTACCTTCATAGCCTGGTGTTGAGTCTTTGCGGAATACAGAGATATTTCCCATTTGAAATGGTATCTGACATTAAACTATTATGACGTCAAGAAATTGATATGGTAATAATGTTTAATATCAGCATTTCCCAAAGTGTCAGGACTGTATAATCCATGGAATTTGATGTCGTCACAATAAGTCTGCATCATATATCATTCCAGATAGGAGGTAACTCTGGTTATAACAAAAATTAAAAACCATTTTATGCTAAATTTTATGTATTTTAGAATATTAGATACTTCTGGCTCTCCTGCATGTAAAGATCAACTTCTAAATAATGTCTTATTCATAGACTGTGTTCTCACGATGAATCCCCCTTTTAAAAAGGAAGAGAAGCTTTTTAAAACATCTTAAGAGCAAAAAACAAAATAAATAAGGATAGATGATTATCCACTTTTAAGATAATGACATATAGATAATATGAATAGGGAAATAATCTTATTTGGTTCATAAAAAAGCTTACATTGTTACATTATAAACTTTATGCAGGCAAAACATTTGAGAAGGAGAAGGAGGAGATGAGGAGGCGATATGAGGAGCAGATGTCCTCGTTATCCAAACAGTTGCAGAGCTATGATAATAAGATGGAGGAGGAGAGGGAGGCCCTGGCCAGTAGGTATGAGGAGCAGAAAAGCTGTCTGGAAGAGGAGCTAGCTACAGCTATAAGAGAGGAGCTGGAGGTGGGTGTTTGTATACACTATGAGATGAAAGTATATAGAAACTGTTGAGAGGAACATGGGTTAATCTATCTTTAAAAAACTGGAAATATGTCTGCACAGTTGAGTCTAAAAATGTAGATAACGAAATTAGAGACTCTTTTTGTAGCAGTAGAGATACCAATATATTGTACCAATATCAGTTTACAATTTAATCTTAAATGATTATTTTTGTAAATATCCTGCCAAACTATCTGGTCAACTATTATGACATACATAAGAACAATTATTCATTGAAGATACATATATTCTTCAATTTGAAATTTTTACAGTTTATTTCAATTTAATTTCCTTTTGAAAAAAAAATTCTTACAAAAATGGGATGTATAATTTTGTTTTCTGGTATGTTGACAAATCTTTGTTGGAGTAATTGAAAGTCACACAGTGTTCAGTGTATCAGTAGTCGGCATTTTCTCTTGTTTAAAGCGACACAAAGAGAGACAAAGGCGAATGGCAAAGCAGGTATTAAGTGAAGTTGATTGGAGTGACTGAATATTAACAAATCTGAATTGAAGTGTATAAATTCTGTTTATTTTCAATAAAGACATGTTAAAGTTGATGATGAATACAAGCACATCTCACTTTCAGTATTTTATTTTTTCTTCATGTTAATTTAAATGATTTTTTGTGGTAGTGATGTTTCTTTTGGTTTTATAATACGTTGAGTGCACGTTTTGTGATTTAAGGTTAGTGTTCATTACTCTTCATTTTGGCAAACATCAAACAAAACTGAAATATATGAGACTTTGTTGTTTATAATAGGTTAACGTAATATTGATACATGTATGCTAAAATCAACAAAATAATGCTGAATTATTCTATATATTTAAGTCCTTTTACAGAAGTATGATAAGACTTCAGAATTATTTTTAGAATTAATTAAATGTGTATTTCATTAAGAATATTTTAGAACAATTTAATGAAAAATTTAATCAATATTTCAGCAATAATAATTTCAAAGGATAGATATTTGAATGATTGATAGAAAAATGTGACAAACAAGCTTTTTGTTTATCTATAACATTGTTATTTTTATTGTAGGATGAGTTTGTCAGACAGATGGAGGTGTTGAAGGTATCATTTGAGAGTGAGAAACACGAGCTTCAAGAACAAGTACGCATGTTACAGGATGAGCTGGAGGATATCTATAAAGAACTCAATAATGAGTCAACTAACCGCAAGAAAATAGACGATCTAAACAGGACCATCAATGCTCTACAGAAAGACAAACTTCTAGTAAGTATAGATAGATTGTAAAGTAAGATCTTGCATATTTTGAAACACCCTATCAGTAAGCTTAGGATTTGTTTCCTTTTTACTTTTTCCTTATTCTATTTTTGTTTACATTTGAATACATGTATACATTTGTCACAGAAATATTTTAAGGATAAAAACATTGAAGGGATTTGATAGAAAGTTAATCTGTCAATGTTGTAACCAAAGTAATATGTTTAAATGGAGAAAGATAAATAAAAATGTTTATGCTGTCAGTGTTGATGAGTGGGAGGTGACTTGAAAAAAAATATTGCAATTTTGTAGGCTGAGAAGGCCCAATCAGAATTACAGAAGGCTCTTCAAATGACAACGGTTGCCATGGAAACCAGAATTGGTGAAATCAATGAAGAGAAGGAAGGGGCTGTAACTGCTATCAGAACTGAATTTATGCATTCTGCCAAAGAGTCGGGAAAACAGAAGGTATGCCGGAAAAATGATTTAGAATTGAATTGATTTAACGCTATGATTAATGGCACATTTGCCTCAAGCTTTTACAATTGATGTTTCAAATCTAGGTGGAAGGAATAATATTGATAATTGACCAATTTGATTGTGTACTTTGTGCTTATGAAAGGATTGATAATTTGAAACAATGTTTGATTATACATGTATTTAAATATTTGCAAATATGATAATATTGGCTGTGCCCTCTGCATTGCTTTCTGTGATTGGTCAAGCTCCAATATATTTGAGACAGAATAACCTTGATTCAGTACATTCAATCAAAACTTTTCTAGCACAGGGTATATGAGAAATGAGAGAATGTCTTATTTCTTAGAATACTAGAAGTATCAAATCATGTTGCAGACAATTTTTAACTATTTTGCAGTAAAGTGTGGCATGGAATTTCTGTTGTTGCTTTATGTATAGTTTTAAAAATGTCACTTAATGTGCTAATCTTGTGTGTTTGTTGCATTGATTTGTGCTTATATGTTGTATATAGGCTGCACTGGATGCAGCACTGAGAGAAAATAAATGTCTAGAAGACAAGATCCTCCAGCTACAGCAAGACGTGAGTAAATATAAAGACGTGGCGAAGGAAAACTCGCAAGCTCACGAAATACTATCAAAAGAGCACTCACAAACACAGGTGTGTTTTCTCACATCAGTCAACATCATATTACTTAAAAAGAAGATATTTGTGCTTTAATAAATACCAGAAACGAAAATTTCACATTATGATTGTACTAAGCATTTATATGAACCATTATTCATTCTTTTAACATAATTTTAGAATTATTTAAACAGAGTTTGAAAATAAAAGAGATAGTTTTTCATCATTGGTGAAAGAATACAAAAAGTAGATGAGAAGCTCAGCTCAATTGACCCTTCCGATTGCGGAAAAATAATGCAAAATTTCGTGACGTCACAATGCTTTTACCTCGGACAAACAAGCTTAGAACCTCGGTCAAACATTCAAATTGCATTGTGACGTCATGGAATTTCTCAAATTTGTCCCACGTTCGGAAGGGTCAATTGATGTTTCAATAGGTTCATAACAGTACAATGTCATGCTTTACTAATTTTGGGTGGCAGATGCAGATGACTTTAAGGGCAATATTTTCTATTTGTTTAGTATTTCTTTTAAGAATGACTAGAGAAAAAGAAATATGAAAGTATAATAGAAACACTGTAAAAATTAAGATGATTTACAAACTTTGATTAAAAATGAACACCTGGAGAAAAAATTTTAAAATTATTATAAGAATTTTTAAAGAAACAAAAAGGGTTTTGACTAATACTATATAATTTGACAGGATCAGTTTTCTAAACTTCAACAAGAAAACAAAGATTTACATAGAAAACTTACCTCCCTTGAACGAACCCTGGAGGAATACAAAACTACAGCAATTCCCCCTCATGCTCAGGTACATGCTTTGAAATAGAAGGTTATGTATAAACTAAATAATTATAGTTGAATCTATAAAATTATCATTGAATAATTTCATAACTGGGTGTGCCTTCACTTTATTATGGATCGTAACTAGTTTGTGCACATTGTTATACAAATTTATCAAAAACAACTTTAAAAGTATGAAATGGAATTCTTTACTTCATGAAAATGAATGAAATAACACAGCATAAAACAAATTTTCTTTTTGGGGATGAAAAATGTCAAATTATGCTATTGTAACTATAGTAAGGAATCACATGCCTCATTATGTTTGTTCACATTGCAAAAGCACCATCTTCACTGAATCACATATTTGGCTTGCAGGCTGTTATTGACAAATACGCTGACAGAAATCGTAAACTGGAAAACACAATTGCATCCACACAGCACAAACTCACTGATGTGGAGAACAGAGTGGCCAAACTAACAAAACAACAGGTAATTGATAAAGAAAAATGAAGGTTTGCACAATTTTATATAGCCTATATAAAAAGGGTTTGAACAATCAGAACACCTTATCATCTAAAGTATAAAATTTTTAAGTCATACTTGAGTATGCAGGTGTGCTGACATGTATGAAATTCCACTACCATAAAAAAGTGACCTTTAAGCTAAGCTAGCATCTATTTGTTATGTAATATATTATACATGTTATGTCAAATTCGAGATGCTCACATTTTTAAAAGTGGAAACTTGACTGATGCAAGATACATGTATTTGCAAAGCATTCTGTATTTTAAAAAATACCCTTTTCATATGGCATAAATGTGTTAATATTCAATCTATTGTAGTTTGGGAAACCAATTGATAAAATGGTCATAAATGTTCACATGATTCCAAGGTTTATCTGCATTTACTAAAATTTTCTTGAATTCTTGTCAAAGCTGCTCATTTCTATTAATGACATGCAGTATCAAATGTAAAATAAAATGTTTTATTTAAAATACTTCCTGTTTTGAAACCAATCAGGATGATTACAAAGCATCGTTGGAGGATAACAGGAAATCTACGTCCATCACAGATACTATACGATCAAAACTAGACGAGTCTTCAGATGAACTACGCAAAGAAAAGGTATGACAGAGCGGTACCAAAATCTGTCTTTTTCCTGCATCATAGAATCTGATTATTTTAAAATTCATCATCAACCTTGTTTTTGCATGTTTCCAATAACCTTCCATCTTACTTTAGAATGATGGGGTCGCTTTATTTATTTTCATTTATATTAGTTTTGTTGCAAAATGATTCTCATTTATTTTAAGCATGTTCGTGATGGGAATTTTTTTTTAAAGTTAATCATTAAAATGCATTTTTTATGCCCAAGTAATCGTAGATTCGGGGGCATATATTTTTCAGCATGTCTGTTGGTTTGTCTGTTTGTCTGTAAAAACTTTAACCTTGGAAATAAAATGGTAAGTGATAGGGCTTTGATATTCCTTGTGTCAAGACCTTTTCATGGATACCAAAATTTTTGACCTTGACCTTGGAGTTTGAACACCTTTTTACAGTGCAGCTGTTTACTGACAACGATGCTGACAGGGCATTTGTGTTTCACAAACACATGTTTTTTATTTTTGCATGAAAAATGTTTTAATTCTATTTTCATCATTTACTAAAACCATTCATGCATGACAAAGTATCTAATATGTCAGATACTATAATATATCCTCCCAACCCACTCCTTCCTTTCTCAGGAGAAACTGATGGCACTACAGCTAGAAAAGGCACGGTTAGAGGGAGAATTACAGAAAGTCAAAGATAAGGTGGGAAGAGTCTCTCCAATTTTTTCCGCATGACATTTAGTCAAATTGCAAAGCAATTCCAGTCTATAGATTGATGTTACATGTCCATCTGTTTTTCAGTCTCTTTGTCTGTCCATCATCAATTTAGTTAAAGTTTCTAGTGAAAGCAACATCTCAGCACTAAAAGACGTATAAATATAATATTTTACCTTTTAACAGAATGCCTATGATAAGACCATTTCATTCAATAATGTTTGACCCCTTAATCTTTTACTAATTTTCTTATGAATAATAAGGAATAGGGCTTGGATATTTCATACGTAAATTTTCTAAAACCAGAACTTTCCATTTGTTACCATGACTTTTTACCTAATGGCCTTGGCTTTTGACCTTCTTAAAAAAAGTATTTGTACCGTGAAAGACGGAATGAAAAATGTGGCTGGTCTGGGAATCGAACCTGGGTCCTTCTGCTTACAGGGCAGACGCTCATATGGACTGAGCTTACTGGACACAATTCCCGAACTGTCACAGTATAACGTTTTTGGAACCTGCCATTTCAGTTGCAAACTTATGAAACAATGTAGCTTTCATTTGTTACCATGACTTTTGACCTACATTTCAAGGTAAAGGATTAATTTCCTGAAAATAATTAGCTTTGCAATTTGACTATACTGTCTTTAACTGTTTCTTTTTTTGTGTTCTTCACCAAAAAGTTTAAGACACTTTTATCAGCTTAAATTTGGTTTAATGTTGAATATTATAGTTTCTTATGGTAGGAATTTATTGTCTGTTAAGTCATTTCAAAAGAAAGAATAAGTAAAGCATTTGACCAATTGTAGCACAGATCATGTATAAATATGCACCTTTTCAACTTAATTATATTTCCTTTTGAATATAGTAAATATTAGATCCATATCTTTACTGTTAATTACAGTAAGTCATTTTCAAAAGAAAGAATAAGTCAAGCATTTTGACCAATTGTAGCACAGATCATGTTCAAATATGCAATTTCATTGTGATATTTCTGGTGAATGTGATAAATATATTTTTTCATCCTTTGGAATTTTCCTATTAAAAGAGTCTTTCCCATGCTCTATAACCAATACACATTACGATCCTACAGCTGATGGAGGCAAGTCAACAACTATCCCAGATTAACTCCCAGCACAGATCGGCAAGTCCTGTCGATATAGAGAACTTTACACGGCTACAGATCGACCTCGTGGACCAGCAACGCCAGCTCAGGGAACTGCAGGACTTTATAACACATAAAGACTCGGAAAAAAGCAAACAAGTCAAAGGTTATTATTTATTTTTAGCTGACCTAAATAAAGTCTGCATTGATCAGCGTCTGCACTACAGGTTAAGCAAAATGGGACAGGTCCATTCCCGCCTTACTGTAAGTCCTACATCAACCGAACTTGCATGGATGATGCATCTGAGGATGCTTACTACAATACATGATACAGAGGCTGCATCTGACTAACATTTCATGCTTGAGTGAGCAGGTTGGTAAAATGGGACAGGTCCATTCACACCTTACTTTTTAAGTTCTATATCAACCAAACTTGCATGGATAGTCTAATTGTGTTGTCATAAAATTCTTTGGAAAAAGTCCTAAAACTCGGGGAAGTGAGGGTTGCCGGACATTGCAAAACCATTGTACCCTTGGGCAAGTTACTTTACACTACATTGCGCTCTCTCTATCCAGGAGTAAACCGGGTACCTCGCACATGAGACTAGTTGGCAAGGTGAATGAAAAGCATTAGCGTCTGAACGGCAGCTCTGCTTGTATACTCCCAAGAGAGTTGAGAATGCACTGGATTGTACAGGTCTTGTCAGGGAGGTAGTTGTAGAAGTCACGTGAGGCTAAAGCAAACGAGACTATAAACCCCTACCTTTTAAAATTCAACGATTACATACCATTTTTATAATGCTTTTAAATCAGAATCTGTCTTACATGGGAAATAACTCTGTATTTCACAAAGACTCAATATAGAAGAAAAATTAATGGTATATGATTATTTATCTTAACTTTTTTGTTTTCTCTTTCTTTATAGCAAAGGAAGAAGAGTTGAAGAAGACAATAGAAAAACTTGAGGAAGAGAAAGAGAATCTTACACGAAAACTGAAACTTACTCAGGAAATGCTGGATGAACAGTTGAACAAACTTAAAACTCATGTAAGGCTATGCCTGATACATCTTAAATAATTTTGCTAATTATTTATATTTCAATACACCATAATGATATTGTTATCACTATACTTGATTTACAATACTTCAGAGTAGAATCATCTTTTTGAAACAAAGAAAAATATTAATATAAGCTGTCTTTTGTGAAAGAAGTTACAATTTTATAGAACTTTAAGATTTCTGAATATTGAGGAAAATAAAATCATGTTTTTGTAAGAAGCTGTATAAACTGTCAAATTTTATCAATGGTGGATACCTTGTAAAATGAGTCAAGCTTGAATTATAATGTAAAGTTTCTCAAATATCTTTTTTTTTCAGTTTGGTGAATGTGAGAAGAAGAACGTTTTAGTTGTGGATCTGTACAAGGAAAATGCAGATCTTATGGAGGCGTTATACCTCATGGAGGCTCGGAAAAAAGACGCAGTATCTAGATGTTACAGATTAGAAGATCAGTGTCGAGCTCTCAGACTCATGGTGAAAAAAGTGTGTCATGTTACTCTGTCCAGATAGGCACAGCTCAGTGCTCGATCAAATTAAAGGTGCTAATTTACCTCTTTGCTGCCATGCAAAAATGTCCAGCTCTGGATCCGTTGTTGGAAGAAATAAGCTGCCAAATGGGGAAACAATATGGGGTATCAAGAAAGCTTCCCTGTGCAAGAAGTTGGAGAGAATCTTCATTTAACACAGAAATGGCAATTCATGGTGTTGAAAGTCATTAGTTTGTGGCCAAGTGTCAACCTTCTCAAATTGAGTGCATTGTATTTCCTCAATCTAATCTGCTCATGAACTTGCTCTGCTGGGTATATCTTAAAATCATCTTGCTCAGTACATTTACTGGACACTTAAAGATAAGGTGGTTGGATGCACTAAATATGGAAAAATACCTCAGATAATTATTGCATTTTAGATCAAATCTCAATTTCAGAAGTTTGATTTAAGTAAGGCTTGGGCAAACTAGACACTTAGTATTGTTCTTCTCTTCCCTCAAAAAAATATAAAACCCAAACATTTCTGATTTGTTTTCTTCAGATCATGCATAATTGAAAAATTATATTCTGCAAGAGCAGATAACTCTTCCATGGAAAAACTTGTTTTAGAAATTTTTATTCTGTTAAAAATGTTCATAAAGGAATATTCTGCAAGAGCAAATAACTCTTTTTAATGACTGAGAATTCCACAAGAGGAGATAACTCTCTGTTAGAAAACAGAAAGTAACTTGTGTAAGAGAAAAAATATTCTATTTAACTTCTGCCAAAGCAAAAGAGAATACTCGCCAATATGCAACTGAATGTGCCAAAATGCATGACATTGCAGGTTTAGTGCTATACATTCCTAATTTCATGTATGAACTGTACTGAGTAACAGATACCTCACCAAAGAGGAGGCTCTTTATGTTGAGGATTTGAAGTGCCTTGATGCAATAACTGTGATATGAAAGTCTATGCAATACTCGTATATCTATATGTGATATGAGTCTATACTCTATATGAATTTGTTGTACTTAACTATTATTCAAATTAATTTCAGGTCTCTCTTGTGCCTGTACAAGAGAACAAGAATGTGAGAGGGTCACAGAGATCAAGTATGAATAGAAAATTAATGACAGGGGATGAGAGAGAGAGAGAGAGAGAGAGAGAGAGAGAGAGAGAGAGAATTTGAGTATTATGAGTCAGAATGAGATATGTTCTGTGATGGAATGTTTTATAGATATTTATGTATAACAGACTTATAGTTACAATTTCTTTGAAGTAAAGAAATTCAGTTTATCACTGTTGTGCTATTTCATTTTTTTATTTCAAATATAGAGGGAGTCTTGTCTGGTTTATAGTTTGTCCAATCTATGACATTGATACAAATGACCATTATGTGTGTCATGACATGCCAATGGTATCATGACGTACATAGAATATTTCAGATCAGAGTGTAAATATTTGATATCATCCATTTACACTCTGATCAGAAATATTCTGCATGTATCATTTCAAATAGAGTTCTACTATTAATAGACTACAAGGTTATATGGTCTCACAGAGCACTGCAATCTAACAATACTTAGAGACACGCAATTCCTCTTAAATTGAGAGAACATGTCTACATCAAATTTTAATCATATTGATGTCAAATATATTGGCAACTAATAACAGCCATGCTCG
Source organism: Pinctada imbricata (assembly GCA_033119305.1). Taxonomy (NCBI): domain Eukaryota; kingdom Metazoa; phylum Mollusca; class Bivalvia; order Pterioida; family Pteriidae; genus Pinctada; species Pinctada imbricata. The sequence goes on from VSWD01000009.1 coordinate 33,224,062, forward strand.
AAGAATGCAGAGAGAAGAAATGGACAAGAAGAAAATTTACATTGCAATAATGGTTTCCTGAATTTGTGATTAATGTAACTTGCCTATGACGGCAGTGACCAACTTAGAAGCAAAGTCATCGGCGGCACTGGCTTGCAATATGATTTCAAGTACATGTAATATGATAAGTACACACGCCATATCTAACCATCAATTTTAGTCATGACCCGATTTTCTAGCACCGAATACACTAGCATTCTTCCATAAAAACGATAGTTTCCATTGTTTTGAATGAAGACTATACCCTGTATTTACCACATTGTAACAAACCCGAAGGATTGTAACAAAAATCGAATATCAGACCACACACAATCAGGGGACCACACACAATCGGGGGACAATACACACAACACTCAATCATACAGAACAACAGACTCACCTAAACCATGTAAACATTAATTACGAATTACAATACATAAACTGAGGAAGACCATTGTGAAAACACTGTGAAGATTTTTGGACTGACATCCACAGTATAAAATGGCGAATAATGTGGTTATCCGGATTATTTGTGCACAACCCTCCCATTTACTCGGATACAAAGAAGGCATTAGAGATATGCAGCTTTTTCGTAAAATGCCCTTCTCGTTGTTAGGTGACATTACAAGCATGGATGGAACAAACTGACTCATAAACCCCATCTGAACGAGCTTTATGTGCTTATTTTCATTGAAATATCAAGCACAGTGAATAACGGGGTAAAACTGATCATAAAATAACTATTAAACAAGGATATTTAAAAAGAAATACTGACAAATCAATACAACTGGCAACCTTTTATACTCATTATTTTGACATTTACATAAAAATTACATAAATTTTAAGCAAATCATCACCTTTTTGGTCGCAACTAAATGAAAGAATGAATAAATAAGCTAAGTTTTCCTTATCATGGTAAACACCAAGCTACAGAGAGCACGTCGGTTGTGACGTCGCGGGAGTATGGAGTGGCATTTCTCAATATTCAAGAAAATAATTTTGAGACATTGACCTCGGCTTTTGGCCTTTTTTTCAAAATTTATTACGTGTAATTCAAGCAATTATGCCCCTTGCCGTGTGGAGCTCGAAAAAAAAGTTCCCCGCGAGGGGTTTGGCAGTAAGTATTTTGAATATGTTTCCCTGACATGGCCGCCATATAGCACTTTCTATATAGACATAACCTCAGACAGTGCATGTATTTTAGATTTTTTTTTTTCATTTTGGTGCGTGAACGTCGACGGCGGGTGCGGCTAGCCAAACAGGGGATGCTTACTCCTCCCGGGCACCTGATCCCATCACTAGGTGCAGTCTCCACTAAAGTGTTAAATTACGATTTGAAAATGGTGAAAAATAAAGTTTCGCATTTGATTAATATTCTGGTGATATGCTTTGTTCAGTAGAGGGGCCTGGATTGCAATTTAACAGCTACGTTACAAGGGGTAGCCTTTTGTTCATTCCATCGCTGAAGGAACAAAAGTAGTTACAGTATAAACTTTTGTCTTCTGATGTTTCACTATGCATAAGAAATCTTTTGAAGTATAATAAACCTTTTTGATTTCGTATATTATTTGAAAATTTGACGTCTGAAGAAGGCATAAATATTTCTGTATTTAAAATTTTTCGCCCTCTGTACATTCCATCTACAGTTATACAAAACACGCATCCCTGGTCAACTAAATACTTATTTATTGCTTATTATGCCAGATGGTATCATATGTGATCCTGCACATTACAATTTTATGTAAATTGCTCAGAAAATCGTTGACAGCATTTTTACGTTGGTATACCAGTGGTAGAGCATTTATTATAAAAGTACCAATTATCAAAATATATAGTCAAAATTAAATATCTCTAATTGATGTAATAAGTAAGCAGTGTATATGAACAACCCATTATTTTATGATATTCGCGTTAGTTTCTCTAAAATACTACAAATACTATCGAAACAGATACGTTATTACCATTTGAAACAGATACGTTACTTTCAGTTATAAAGCCGTATTTGAGTACAGTGCAAAGGTTATCCCCTATGAATCTGAATACCGTGACAAATGAGTTATGTGACAACAATTTATGGCATAAATTATGCCTCAGTATTAGGACATTTATTGATTTTACGAGAGAAAGGCTGTTTCTCAGGATTTTCCATAAAAACACAAAATATGCCCTGTAAGATATGGTTTGCTTTATTTTCAATTGTCATATGTTTCTTCTGACAAAAGCTAAAATATCAGTGTCAAACCAGTAATATATAACTTCTATATGGGCCAAAAATGAAATCTTGGTAACGTATCTGTCGGTAACGTATCTGTTTTTTTATCTGCATTTTCCTTGTTATTTTGTATGTTTCTTCATTCTTATTAAAAGAGCCGACGTTTTTAACCAATATGCACTCCATCTAATCCATAAATAGGGCCAAATCGGTTGAGTTCTCACTGTAGAACTAGATAGTTGGTAACGTATCTGTTGGTAAAATATCGTTTGCTAGAATGGTTGAAGGACTCTGTTTGCTGATAGTACCCATGTACATTGTATACGCTTTCTTTTCTGCTCAAAGATTTCGGATATGTCATTATTGTCTTACATTTCTAGCAGCTTGAAGTGTGGTAACGTATCTGTTCGCCTTCTAACGGACAACAGAATATTTCTTATTTCAAAAACAACATTTCTCATGCAGGAAAAGTTTTAGTCCTTATGTAAAAGTAATACTTTTGGGTTTCAATTGGGAGTAAAAAGGACACTGATGATACGTTTCTACAATGTATTTTTCTACATCAAAAATGTAGCTTTGTGCAACGGACAAGGCAAATTCACTAAAAATTTACCCTTTGTGAGTTCAAGGAAAAAAACCACGAATGTTCTGGTTGTAATTACTATTGTGGTAAGTTGGAACATTGTGAAAGGTAATCAAAATCGATGTTTTGCTTAGTTTACCATTAAAATATTTCTGTACAGGCTGCGGACGCGCAAAAGTAATGTAACACTTTAACGGAGACTGCACCACTAGCTTGCTATAGGGGTCCGTCGATGCTCAATGTTGTGCTCTATTAATTGCGAGTGCTGTTGAGATTATCGTCAGGATCTTCTGTAACATATAATTCAAGCAATGTATCCTTTCATAAAACTAACTTGATTTTCCGTTTAGAAAATTTGTTTATCATCAAAATTCAGGCGCGTAGTCAGGCGTACGCAAGAACGCAGATCTATGCTTCCACATCGTTCTGCAGAAAGAATAAAAGAAAGTGCACAAACTGAAAGGGTTTTCGTAGAAAGCTGCCCTGTAAATGTGTGAAATCCATTAGATTCCGGGGCTTCGTCCCTTGGATCCCTACAAGGGCCCCTTGTACTGACCCTTCTCCCTTAGGCCGCAATTAATTTAACTTGAGGGCCTCAAAGCGATCCCCAATCACCTGACTAAAAAGGCATGTGTAAGTAATTGAAAATTAACAAGGATTTAAACTACTTCCTAGAAATTATTCTGTCAAAATCATCTATATCTCCTTTTCAAATAAAAACACAAACACTCAAATACACAAATCAGGGGCGGATCCAGAACCCCAATTGCCGGGGGGCACATACAATTTTTATGGAAATCACTTGCGAGGCCCGAAGGGCCGAGTGGGGGAGGGTATGGGAGGGGGTTTCCCCTCCCATTGGTGGGGGTTCGTGGGGCCTCCCCCCCCCCCCCCCGAGAAAATTTTGAAAAAATGAAGCGATTTGGTGGCATCTGAAGCGTATTTGAACTGAATTTAGAAGGGATTTGGCGCGCATGATTCAGTCAGTGTTAGTAGCAATAATTATTATTCATATAGAATATATTTCGAAAATTTTCTGATGCTGTACTGTTCTTGCACGGCATGCAGACGTCAACATGTTCAGGATTTCCTAAAGAAACGGGCGGATCAGGAGAAGTTTTGAAAGGGCAGAGAGGTCAGCCCATGGGAGGGAGGGGTGTCCAGCCATATATTCTCGTAAAACTAGGAAAAATCAGCATTTTATGCAAATTCCAGGCAAGACTTGACCCCCTAACCACTCTAGATCCGCGCTTGTTTGTTAATATTTGTATAAAGGTAAAGAAAATAAGTAATTACAGGGTTTTTTTCTAGCCCCCGATGTCAGGGGCCTGGGCCGATGAAATTGGGAATTTTGTAACATTTTAACCTAAATTGGGAAATAAATTTCAAACAACAAAAAGATATATTCATGCAAATTATCCCTTATCATATCAATTGTCTATATTTTGAATCCCTCCTAGAGCATATGTTTGTTCTACTTTCGTTTTCCTTTCAGTTAATGATACGTAAATTGGAAATGGATTTCTCGTTTTGGAGAAAAGATTGAATTGGAAATTTTTAGGTCTAAAATTGGGGAAAAGTACCTCTTTTTACCGAATTTCGGCCCCATACAGACCCTAAAAAATTCCCTTGCAAATGATAAATTTCCTTGACAAACTAGAGATCACGGGTGCCCCATTCCCTGCATCGTCCAGATTGAAAGGTTTAATTATTTCTTGGCAGTTGATTTACCTAGGGGCTTAACCAAAAATGTAATCATGATAACTTCGATTCTAAAAATAAAGAAAAACATGCATTTTTGTCTTTTCAAAATTCTTGGAGATATAGCCGGTTTAAATCTGGCCAAAACAATTTCAATTGTTCATTTCAAAAAGATTGATCACGACCTCAAATTTAGAGTTTAAAAAATGTAAGTTTTATAGGAGGTTGTATCGAAGATTTGGTCGAGAAATATGTGTGTTAAATATGCCTTGTATAGGATATAAAGTTCCCGATTCATCCCTCAGATAAAGAAAATTCGATATGAACATGATTCAATGTAGGTTTTTCTGAAACATGTGTACGTCCATGTACAGACAATGATTGTCTGTACATTGACGTACACATGTTTCAGAAATGAATGGACATGATTATCTATCCCCGAGAAATTTTTGGAAAATTTACTCAAATCGGTGGTTTCTGGGGTGTTTTCGGGCTATTTCTGACTAGTTTCATAGATTTAACCATTATAACCATTCAAATATAAGTAAAATCCATCCTTGCTTCTCTGGTGTTCATTGCAAAATCTGATTTTACAATGAACGCCAGAGAAGCAAGGATGGATTTTATTTAGAACTGTTACAGATCGTCGTTTTTTACACTTGATAAAGGCCAAGGGGCCGAAAATTTGTGTATTTGAGTGTTTGTGTTTTTATTTGTTATCATCCCTTCCCTCTTGAAGATATATTTCAATCTACTGCTATCTTCTTTTCATTTATAAACAGTTTATTTTTTACTTTATATGTCCCTGCTTTTCATTGACCCCAACTGGCCAGTATATTTTAACTGTTTGGAATGAACAAATCGGTGCACGATATATCCAAGTGTTCCAAATTTTTCGTTTCCGGGAAGAATTATCCAATCAAATGGAGGTATAGACACGCACTTGTAACGTTTCCGTTCCTCGGACCTTGTCGTCGTATCTCCACGATAAACGCAAAAGAACACGCTGAGTTTGCAGAACAAGGTGAGCTGAGCGGCCAGGATATTCTTTGTTTCTTTTTCCACCAAAATACATTGCATGATTGATTCATTTAGACTGTAAATATGTTATCTGGCGATTTATTTTCTTATGTTAACAGCGATGTTGATTGTGGAATGACTGCTCTGATGGATCTCGGAATGGACACCAGCGTCGCTCCCTGTCGGGGACGAAATATCCGGAGAAGGACTGAAACTCTTTGAAGATTTCTTGTTCGAGGGTTCAGCAGATGAAGATGAAAATGAAGAAATCGATGTCATTAGCGAATCGTCAAATGATCAGCAGACTCTGCATGTCCAATCCGCTCAAGAGAAAGAACTTATTGATTATCTGGGGGAGGGCAGTCAAAACAAACCCTTTGTCAGAATTGTTCGCCTCCCTGTGCAAACACTTGGTAATAATACAAAAAGTACAATTCAAATCAAAACAAAAAGTAACACAGATAATAATTATGAGCTGAAGCCGGTAGATTATAGTCCATATTTGTCTCGCAATGCAATAAATGCCAGAGAAAACAGAAGAAAGAAAAAGGCATATTTGAAAAATTTGGAAACTCAGAATGCAAAGTTGTTGGAGGAGAACGAAGCTTTGAAAAGACATACATTAATATCGGACAAGAAAATTCAGACATTGAATAGTGAACTTGAGTATTTCAAAGGTATCATTGCAAATCAGAGTACTCTTTCTAAAATCCTTGGCACTGTTCGAAACATCCCTGGGTTGAGATTTCAGTCATCATTTTCACTTGATAATGCCAAACAGAGTGAAAATGATGAGACTGAAAGTATGAATGCAAGGAAATCGAGGAGGAAATTGGGTAATAAAGATTCTAATCCTAATTCTGGTACTTCTTGGTCAAAACGCAGAAAAGTCCATGTGGAAAATGATGACGAAGAGAATGCCGAAAATGTTGCCTTGGTGGATCATAATGACAATAGGGAGCCAAGTTGTGGTGTCTGTCTACATGTCAGCGGGAATTCTGTGTCCCTGGAGTTCTGTGAAAAGTGTTCGAGTAAAGCTTCAGTAGCAAGCAGTCACAGTGTAAAAGACCACACCTACGGAAGAAGTATCTCAGGAAAAAGGGTACCAGAAGAAAGATTTCAAAATGTCGGTTGAAACTTATGTACATTTTGTATAAGTATTTTGTTTGTCTTGTAATTGATCTTGTCATTCAGTAACTTGAAAAATCAAGAAGTGAAATGCTTATATTTTGATCATTACATGTCGTCTGTGTTGACCATGTCTGATTTACATTTATGAACGAATAGTTATACATGTTTAAACAAAGCTATCTTCTTAAAATAATGACATGTCTCCAAGAATAGTCAACACTAAACGATAATTCATTTTGTATATATTTAAGAAAGTGCCCTTCCTAAACAAGGTACTGTTTGCATTTGCAGCTTGTCTTTTCCATTGAAAAATTGGCTAACATCAGAGAAATGAGAAGAGATAACTGATCATAACTCATGGTGGAGTATAAAACCATAATGATTATGTATGTGTCTACATTTACTTTGATTCATTGATATTGTTTATTTTGTTTCTTGTTGAACAGTTGATGCTACATTTCTTACTTGCTTGAATACCTTAAAAGATTCTGTCACTAGATCTATATAGGCAGTTGGGGTACAAGACACTTTGTAACACTTACCGACTTACATGTACTAAGATTTTCATGCTGCATGTGAAGCAAAGTGGCATACATATAAAGAAGTTAAATTGTCTAATTTACTTTATTCCATCTGTTATTCATATATGTACATATAATAGCTACAACTTTGTTAGTTATAGTATGTGGCAAACTTGCATGAAATGTCAATTACTATCAGAGAATGTCAAGGTCACATTTGGGTAAAAAAAATCACACAAATTACAATACGCTATATTGGTAACACCTGTTTAGAGTAGTCAGCATATCTTTAACTTTCTTTTGCTATATATTACAAAGCTCTGACCATGTTAGATGGTGATTCTTCCTCCAATACAAAGTACATGTATATCATTGCATTGTACCCAACATTGTGAGGAAGTAACTTGACAGAGATTTGGCATATTTCAGCCTTTTCATAAGGTACATGTATTTGGAGAATTTCATTATGAATGGAAAAGTCTCACACTGTAGATTTCTTTGTCTTGAAAGCAGTTTTTGTCCCCTGAAAAAAGTAGAAAACTGGAAACATGCCAAACTCTTAAAAATTGAAATTCGACATGCATACAATAATGTGTTTCTTCCAATTTCTCTTTCAGTTGATGACCACTCTGAGCTTGGCTTGAGAAGCGAGCTAGGTTATGAAGCGATTTAAACCATTATTTATGCAGAATTTTTGGTAAGGTTTGTTTGACATTTATATAAACAAATAATAGATTGAACATTCAGTTCTTTTATCTATACTACTTCTGATCTACATTGAAGGATATTCACAGATTTTTTTTATAAATTGTTAGATTCATATTGATGTGGCTTACTAGTATTGTAGAGTTGATGATTGAAACAGCAAAATAATTTTGCATCAGCTCTTATCTGTACATGATTTTCAAGGTCGTAGAGAATTGTGCACCTGTGTGTACAAATTATACATTCTAGAAGATTTGTCTTCAATAAACTTGGTACATGTACACAATGCCTTTTGATGTTTTGATCAAACATGGTACATTTATATATAAGTACATAATGCCTTCTGATGTAGAATTTCAGTCAAATTTTTCTTGTTATCCTTCATAAACCAAACCTTTACATGATTTTGTTGTTTGGAAACAAGCAGTATTTGTGTCTCTTTTCAGTCATATTGTGATGTTGTAGTTCAATCTTTCTCTTGACCTGTATTACTATTAAGTGTAGTGATTGCATTACATCATAATAATTTTTGCATAAACTACATACTGTATGTTACAAGTTAACTTTATGTGGTTTATGTCTGTGCTGTACTTAAGAACCAAGAAAAGAAACTTGGTATGTCTGTTAGTCTGTTAAATCATTTCCAATGAACTGAATGGTCAGCTACAAATGTAACATTTCATGATGTTTGTAAATATGTACCATAGATTGGTCAAGTAAAAACGGTGACCTGTTGTACTGTAGGCATACACCCTGTTATTTTAACAGTGACCTGTTGTACTGTAGGCATACACCCTGTTATTTTTAAGTACACTTATGTACAGTAACACAGTCCACCTCTCTACATGTAGTGTATTGGACAACAATATTACACAAGTCATATGGTATTACATTTTACACATTGTGGTACCTGTACTTATGATATTTGTTTATATGTTTATTATTTCATTTTGGGTTTGAAATCATATGTTGTGTAAAAGACTGATTTATAATTCATTAATTGTACATGTATGGTACTTGCTTTACTTGCTTCAGTGTGACCATAGGTCAGTAAGGATATGTCGTCAAATGTCTGTCCGTTTATTTCTTAAAGCAAAAGAATATATGATGTACATTATGATTTCATTGTAAGCATTTCATTACAAGTAGGACATGTAATATTGTTCACATGTAGGTATCTGTTTAAATCACAGGTACCTTAGTTTTGAATGTGTAATGGTTTTCAGTTTTGCCTTTATTTAAGATGCTGAAACAGACTAAGTACAACTGTACTGAGGATGATGTGAATTAGAGGTGAGAGACAGTCATCTACAACGATCAGTGCTGAAACAAATAAGGCCAAAGGTCAGGGTGCTAGTTTATGAAAAAAAAAACTTGTATTTTAAAACAGTGTAAATTAAAATTTTTCTTCTTGTGAATTTGAGTATTTCCTTGAATTTAATTTGCCACTCATAAATCAAATATGAAAAAAAGAAAACTAAAGATATTAGTATTTAAAAATGTCAGATAAGAGATATTTACAGCAATTTAAAATGATAAATAATAGTACCCTGATCTTTTTATAGATTGATTTATGTTTATGAATAATTAATGAAAAGTTACTTTAATATATTGAATATAAGAAATGAGTGTTAAAATGAAAAAGGTCTATCTTTACATGATTTGTGCATGGTATTGTACCTGTATGATGATTATTGCACTTTGAATTAAAACTAATTGTAAATTATAGTTTTTATTTCTGAATCTGACACTGTGTAATAATTATCTTGTACCACTCAAATATTGATGCAGACAAAAAATATATCGCTGTGTTGCATTTGTCTGGAAAGAGTATTTATCAACGCTGAAAGATATTTTCTTGAGGACCACAGTGCTTTGTGTTGTTATAGTTGTCTTTCTTTGTCTGCAAAGGTTGTTGATAAATAGTGACAATTATGAATGAGTTATCTCCTCTTTGTCTGCAAAAGTAAATCAATACGGAAAGTAATGACATCTGCATTTGACCTTGCTTTCAACTTTGTCACTGAAATTTGTTTTCACAAAGAACAATGCATTGTTGAAATCTTTTGAGGGGTGAATCTGATAGTGTTTAGATGGATCTTCACTGAACAAAAATTTAAACTTTTATGAAGGATCACAGAATTATGACATATCATAAAGAGTTATCTCTACATTGTCCTGCTCATATCTTGTACAAAGGTAATGACTTGAAGAAATTGCCATGTTACATATAATCAACTTGACATGCAGGGATCTGTTTGTCTGATAGTCATACTTATATCAATCATTACAACTTTTGTGCAGCAATAGAACTTTGAAGGTCAAACATGACAGCAGACCTTCATGTATGAATCTATGATGATAATACTAATTACAGTATAATTTGTATTGTCATTGAGCAGGGTAATCAGTGTTTTTTAAAAGTCTGACGTATCTGTCCTCTTTGTCAGAGTCTACAAATTGTGTTCTATTTGTTTCTGAATTCAAGAAGGGCATGATAAGCATGTTGTCAGAGTTGTCTTATCTTTGTCTGCAAAGGTTTGTGATAAAAAATTACAATTATGAATGGAGTTATCTTCTCTTTGTCTGCAAAAGTAAATTTTAAAATACTTATTGCATTATGAGGTCACAGTTTAGTATCTCTGGATTCAAGTGCTTCATGAAATGTTGTCTTGCACTTTCAAATCAAGTTGTTTTCCTCACATTAAAAGATGAGCATAATGTGGCACTTGTCATTGAAAGTGATGCTTCATGGTGTGTTTTCTATAAGTCGGAATGACCTATACTTGGTATATATTTTGTAACAATGCAACCAAAAGGGTCATAGTATTATTACAACTGCATCGAAAGTTAAAACAACACTTATTATTTGCCGAGTCTTTTTTTGCACAAGATTCATGCATATCTAGGTAACTGGAAGATTCCCATCCATACATGTAGATGATTTTTTTTTTGTGAATTTGAAAAGTTAAGTTGCAAATGTACCGAAACATTCCTGACAAGTTCTTATAAAATTTCTTATCTGACATTTTATAAAAAAAACACAACTAATATTCATGAATCTGTTGCAAAGAAGGAAACTTTGTATGCCATCTTTGCTATACAGAAACTTGTTTAATTTATACTAGTATTATGCAGTCAGCAAAGCGACATGTAGGGATCACTTTGTTCTGTCTCCATCTTTATGGTAGTAACACATTCCACAGTTCATATACACAGTCCTAACTTAATACATTTATATCAAACTATGAGATTCAACACCCACTGAGGGTCAAGATAACTCATTAAGGACGAAACGAGCCACGTGACTGTTCCTGAACAGTCCATATAAAACATTCGTATGTAAAGTATATTTCACAAAAAAGGCATGATAAATATGAAAAGAATCAACATTTATCTTCATTTGAATGTATTGGTGAAATGCGAGATTCGAACTCGAGGCCTCTCTACCATGTGCAAAGTAGCACCAGGCCCGTTTTTAAAATTTAAATACCAGTTTGATGGCGATGGTGGACGTAGACCGGTTAAACATACAATGCTTTTTATTTTGAGTTGTTCAATCTTCGTCCAATACAATTACAGTAATTTTGAATGTGATACACAAGTTCACACATTATTTCATTCACATTGTAATTGTCAATACATGAAAATGGAAGACATCCACAGCCTGAGACATGCGAATTATACATGTATCCGTCTTAAAGAAGAACAAAGCTGAAATTTTGAATATTTGAAATAAATAAAACCCGAAAAACCTTGGTGTAAATTAGGCGCGTATGCAAGATTAAGGAAGGAAGATGTTCAGTTTCCTACATAGGATTTTACCAAAATAAGTAAATGCAGAAATACTTTTTGACAAAGGGGAACATGGCCATACTACTATTATACCCAGAGAAGTTGATTCCAGACAGTCTACATACTCTTTGTTTGTTTCCGCACCTGTGATTTTTTTAGAGTATGTTGCAGGGTGCTATGTGCATAATGTGACCATTCCAATGTTAATGAATAATATTGCTTCACTCCGTGCACAACACTTGAAATTTATCCCACGATTCCTGTAGACGTGCACAGAACCCTCGGTATGGTTCTAACTTTGATTCCGGCCACTCGTATTTTGCGATATAGTACTGTTCTATCTTTTGCCTCCTTTGCTCCATTCTTTTGGGGTCGTCCCACCCAGGCCGAGATTCCCGGCTTTTCCAAATGTTGTCTTGTTCTGGAGTTGTGACGTCATTTTTGAACAAATCGACTTCAATTACCTCCCAAGCAGCTTCACCGTCAATTTCATGATTTAAGGGAGGTAAATCATCTAGATAAGTTCTTACTAGAACTTCCTCCGGCTTTGGAATGTCTTCAAATTTCTCTTTGTAACACCAAGGGTCCCATTCCTTTTCGGGGACCTCGGTATCGAATGTTTCCCAAGTTTCTGTCCAGGCTCTCAGTAATTCTGGATGCTCAGAAAAAGGGTGGTCGAGCGGAAACGGGGCTTGATTTGGATCTCCAGACACTGGATCACGTGAATCGGGATTTCCATTCGTCCGGTCATATTTCTCAAGGAATCGTTGGTACACTTCTTTCAGTTCTTGTAAATATTCATCCGAGAACATAATCTCAGGAGCACGGTCAATCTCACTTATGACAGTCAAAACATCTTGACGGACATCTGACCAGTACTCTTCTTCTGTGGTAACTTTCAAATCTGCAACGATACACTTTTCTACATAGCGTTTGATGAGAGATATTTTCAGGCCGACGTGGGATAGTTGATAAATTGGAGCAAACCACCTAAAGTCGTGAGGTCTATAATATTCCATTTCGTACGAGTTTGCTCTCGCTACGAATTCTAGTTCTGCCTTCTTCACTTCCGGTCGAACAAGATCTTTCATCGCCGCAGCAGAAACAATTTTCTTGTGATAACGGAACAGTATCATCTCCCATGGATTGCTATGTTCCGTATTATAGTCTAACATCTCGCGTAATGAATATGTAGCGGCAAAAGGACCATACTGTGATAGCCTGCCTTTCATGCTTTCTTCGTTTTCGTTGTCGAGTAAGTCTCGTGATACAGCAACCTGCGCATCTAAGGTGCCATCTGAAGGAACGCTTTGTTGTTGCTGATGCTGTTGAATATGTTGCTGTTGTTGCGCATGGAGTAGGGCCTGCTGCTGTTGTACATTTTGTTGCTGCAGGTTTGCGTGCCCTTGTTGGTTATGTGAATCCTGATCATTCATGTTATGTCCTGACTGTTGGTGGTGCCCTTGACTATTGTGTTCGTAACCAGGCTGTTGGTGTTGCCCTTGATTGTGGTGTCCATACCCTGATTGAGCTGTAGGGTCACTATCTCCGGACTGTTGGTGGTGCCCTTGATTGTGGTGTCCATATCCTGACTGGTGACCTTGTGCTGTGGGGTCACTAGCGCCCATCGTACCGGCAGAGCAACCCATTATCTACAAATAACGTACATAATAATAGTATATATACATTTATACATATTCAGAATAAATTAGCTGTAGTGCATGTCAAATAGTATCGGGAATTGGGTCGTTTAAAAATGGCTCGTGTTTAGACTTTACCCTATGATACGTATCGGTGCATGAAACAGGGTATGTAAAAAGTCAAAAAGTAATGGTTATAAAGAAATTTATTCATTGTACCAATTTTGGAGCTCAAAAATCTTACCTTCGTGTTTTAATGCCTGATATGCACCTCAATTGTTTTTTGCATATCTTTTTTATGATCTTTCGCAATTCGCTTGCACGATTGTTTTGGATACACTTAGTAATACGAAAGTAAATATTATCATTTGCCAGCTTTTCGTGACTGAAAGTATTTTTGATTAAACTGATTTTGATATATCTATCAATCGCAAAAATCTATCATAGTATTTAAATCACGTCTGCTTATTCAGGAATCGCTTTTGGACAAAATTGATTTTCTTCCTTTTTTAAGTCCTCTCTGTCATTGTGGATCAATGGTTTTAAATAAGAGGGGATTCGTATTAAATAAATCAATGGTGCTTATGTACTAGCGGGTGAGGCTAATATGGACTAAACGACCAGAATCTAATAACTTAAGTTTTATTTCCATCGGTAAAAGATTTTTCGAATTCCCCCTCTATTTTTTACTTGGATGGGGGGATATGTGGGGGATCATCGCGGTGTACTTTCAGTAGATATACATGTACAAGTAAATCATTTGACCTTGGTTATTGAAAAGCGATCTTCCGTTAAGTTTTATTCGTAAGACCTTCCTTTGGATTCTCATAGCTTTAGATAACATAAGTCTGGATGAACGAATAGACACGACAGCGACGATATGCTCTGTTTTGGGTTTTTTTCAGGGAGGATAATTTGAGCTTCTTTTTAGTCCCCTACAGGCAACGCCGAAGGGGACTCTTAGTTTCCTCTGGGTCTGTCAGTCTGTCCGTCTGTCAGTCCGTCTGTCACACTTTCAGTTTTCCGGACTTTTTTCGCTGTTGTTGCATATATTGAACTCATTTTTGGTATGTGGATATATCTCAGTGTGATACAGATCAAGTTTGAGTTTGGTTTTGATTGACCTATTTTTACAAGAGTTATGACCCTTGGACTTGGCAAGTTTTATGAAAATTTCAGTTTTCCGGACTTTTCTTCGGTTGTGTTGCAGATAATGAATTGATCTTTGGTATATCAATACATCTTAGTGTGATACAGACCAAGTTTGAGTTTGGTCTCCATGGACCTATTTTTACAAGAGTTATGGCCCTTGGATTTAGCAAATTTTATGAAATTTTCAGTTTTCCGGACTTTTCTTCGGTTCTGTTGCAGAAAATGAATTGATGTTCGGTATATGATTACATCTTAGTGTGATACAGACCAAGTTTGAGTTTGGTCTTCATTGACCTATTTCTACAAAAGTTATGGCCCTTGGACTTAGCAAATTTAATGAAATATTCAGTTTTCCGGACTTCTCTTGGCTGTTGCAGATAAAAAAACTCGTGAAAAGAGATTTAGGACATAAATTTACGCCGCCGGTAGGGGACTTTTATCGCTCAGCGATCATTGCATTTTTTAAATATACTAACCACTTGGCCTCAGTGTATGTTTGTAGTTTAATCCATTTTCCCCAAAATGTCAGTAATAGCCGTTACAGGTACATACGAACCTAGAACTTATATGTATGGCAAATAAACTCACCGACTTCGTACTTTGTGACGTCATTATTTCTTTGGTGCCGTCACAATGGTTTTATCTGGTATCATTTGTAATGCCAAACCGAAGTAGCTCATAGGAATAAAATATGCTAGTATAACAATCCACGATAAATTGAACACAATTAAGACATGAATTATTGATTCAAATCGCTAGATAAAGTTTTATCAAGTTTATCATTACGTTGTGTCTGATAAATTGATTCACTATTTGCGTCTTGTAATCTACCTGTTATCCACTGGTTCTCAACTGACTAGATCCATGCAAGGCTCAAAAGGAGACAGATTTGTCGTGTAGCACATCATCAGTCATATCATCCTCAGAAACCCAGGCTCCATTGCGTTACACTTATTATCTGATAAGAGTAAGCGCAATCGAGCCTGGGTTTTCGAGGATGATCATCAGTCTTTAATTTCCAATGTCTAATAACCCTTCAGACTGACCTTAAATGGAATGCAAACATCACAGCAAACGCAAACAAACAACTGAATTCTCTTCAAAACGCAATCTAAGAGTCTCCTCACCTACAGTTAAAGAACATGCGTATAAATCCCTTGCTAGGCCCAAGTTGAATACAGCTGCTGTACCTGGGACCCCTAACATCAGACCCAAATAAACCAACTAGAGATGGTACAGTGCAGAGCAGCAAATAGGTACCATAACACCAGCCCAGTAACTAACATGCTTCAACACCTTAAATGGCCAACCTTACAGCAGCGGCGTAAGGACACGAATTATTATACCCCCGCAAACAAAGTTGGGGGATATATAGGAATCACCCTGTCTGTCACATTGTAAGGAGCATAACTGCTCCCCTAGGATGGATTTCAATAATATTTCACAGAAATGTTCCTTAGGACCTAAGGGTGTGTCGTGACCTTTGAACCAAGGTCAAAGGTCAAGGTTACAATAGACATTTGTAAAACCTTGTCCGGAGCATAACCCCCCCCCCCCCCCCCTGTGGATTGATTTTAATATTTCACAGAAATGTTCCTTAAAAATAAGGGTGTGTCATGACCTTGAACCAAGGTCAAGGTCACAATAGACATCATTAGTAAAACCTTGTCTGGAGCATAACTCTTCCCCCTGTGGATGGATTTCAATAATATTTCACAGGAATGTTCCTTAGGACCCAAGGGTGTGTCACGACCTTGAACCAAGGTCATAGGCCAAATGTCAAGGTCACAATAGGACCTGAGGGTGTGTCATGACCTTAAACAAAGGTCAAGGTCACAATAGACATTAGTAAAACCTTGTCCAGAGCATGACTCCTTCCCCTGTGGATGGATTTCAATAATATTTCACAGAAATGTACCTTAGTGTTTGTCATGACTTCGAACAAAGGTCAAGGTCACAATTGACGCTCGACCTTGATTCCAAGATAATTTTCAAAAGATATTGCTGCGGGGGTATTTTCGTCCCGTTAGGGGCAAATTTTAATCTTTTTCTATAAAGTGCATCATGGCATTGTCAAAATCTATTCCGACAACCTCCTTTACCCAACAGACAGCAAATCCACACAACTTCAAACAAGTTTACTGTAGGAAAGATACATATAAATACTCTTTTTATTCCAGAACATTAGTACAGTGGAATCAGTTACCAACCATAATTACATCCTCAGAATCACTTGACACCTTCAGGGAACAGCTCACCATACCTGTCCTGAAGGCTACATTCTTCTAGAACCACACAGATCACTGTTAATAGTTTTAAAATTTTGTTTAAATTATATTTTTGAATTATTTTAATTCCCTGCCACAGCGCAAAAAGGCACGTAATGGTCAATAGTGACCGTGTGTTTAAATTCGGAAGAAGAAGATCGGATTCGAACATTGTTCTTACGTTGTCGCCAAAGGCGCATTTTTTGCTTCTACACTTGGTTCTCAGAATCGGCGAGAGACGGCGTCCTATAAGTTATTTTGCTTGTTGCCGGATCCTTCTATACGTCATTTGTAATTTACACTATATGGTTATTCATTGAATAAATACTGTTTAAACCAGATACTGGATGACCAAGTTGACCATTATCTTTTACTTTCAAGAATTCCTGTCATCCAATTTACGTACAAATTAAGACTTTAAAACTACCTAAAGAAAATAGCAATCCAAGGAATGCTTGTGTCGCCTGCGAAGCGGTTTGATTATTATTCTAGAAAGTGGATCAAAATTATTGGTATCAATCGAAAAGTCTTTTCAAATGAAATTCATTTGAAATATCAGACCTCTTAATTACGAATTAAAAGATATGGTCATTCTCAAATTTTCAGACAAGCGTGTCAATCATCTAGGTCAAGGTCACTACGTAATAATTGGTACAAAAAGGTCTCATCATAAGAAATATTAAAGACCTACTACCTACCAATTAAAAGTTATATACAACCTTAGAAAAGTAGGTCAAATATCTAGGTCAAGGTCAAAAGGTAAAAAATTATGGTATGTCTAGAATGGCGTTGTTAAAAGGAAAATACATGTGAAATATCAAAACCCTATCACCTACCTAATCTTTAGCGCAGATTTATCTTTGGGTAGTTTATTGTGTCGCCTGCGAAGCATAGCCAATATGCTTAGTAGTTTTATTGTGTCGCCTGCGAAGCATAGCCAATAGCCAAAAGATATAGCCAATATTACTTTTCTTGAAAAGTAGATCAAATATCTAGGTCAAGGTCAAATGGTCAAATATTATGGTCTGTGTAGAAAGGTCCTGTCACAAGGAATACTCATGTGAAATACCAAAGCCCTATCACTTACCAATCAAAAGATATATCCATTCTCAATTTTTTCGAAAAGTAGGCCAAATATGTAGGTCAAGGTCAATAGGTCAAAAACCATGGTATGTGTAGGAAGGTCTTGTCACAAGGAATACACATGTGAAATATCAGCCCTATCACTTACCAATCAAAAGATATCGCGAATCTTATCTTTTTTTCAAAAATAGGTCAAATATCTAGGTCAAGGTCACAAGGTCAAAAATTATGGTATGTGTAGAAAGGTCTTGCCACAAGGATTGCACATGTGAAATATCAAAGTCCTAACACTTACCAATCAAAAGATATAACCATTCTTAATTTTTTTGAAAAGTAGGTCAAATTTGTAGGTCAAGGTCACTAGGTCAAAAATTATGGTATGTGTAAGAAGGTCTTGTCACAAGGAATACACATGTGAAATATCAAAGCCCTATCACTTACCAATCAAAAGTTATGGGCTGTGACAGACAGACAGACTGACGGACGGACAACGGACAAAGTGATCCCTAAGTGTCGCTATGCTTCGCAGGCGACACAATAAAACTACCCAAAGATAAATCTGCGCTAAAGATTAGCGCAGATGTAGGGAAGTAGAAATAAGAAATGCGTCAGCCGATGATCGAGATCCATAGCGGCTGGCAGAATTGACAGATCGGATCGAAAACACAAAAACTGTAGGCTGGCATCGATAACTTGCGTTTGAAGAAGCTCTGTATAGTGATTGTGACGGAGAAGAGCAAAACTTGATTTGAAAAAAAAACACAAACTTTGTAAAGGAATAATTATGAGTTATCAATATGACATTCTGTGTTGCGGTTGCGGAGATGTCGAAAATTAGTCGGCCAATATGAAAAATTGGCGGTCATCTTGTCTGACATATATTCTGTCGAAAAAGATTGCTTTGAGTACTTGATTCCGGAGTGTGATCAGGCCTTTTAGTGGCCATATTATTTGATTGATTAGGTCGAACAAAATACATGTTCGAAGAGGTTCTCTTTGCAGCAGTTAAGCATGAAATGGGCCAATCAGATCCATTACGTTACAGTCACCTTAAATACATTATCGACGGCCATTCTACTTTACAGAATAGGTAAATTATCCATAAAGTTGGTAGCGGACCCAAGTACTAGCTTTCTGCAAGGTTTAGCTAACATAGAACACTGACAGTCATGATTGGCCTAGCTTTCGCACTATGTATTGCAGCAAGAATCCTTAGACAAATTTTACCCAAACAAATTTGATTGTACAGTAAGCTAGTAAAGGAGACCTCATTTATAGATAACCAGGTCGGATAAGCATGAAATATAGGCCAGATGCAGCTTCAATACCATGCATTGCATGTGGCTTCCATCAAGACAAGTTTGGTTGATCTGGGACCAATAATAAACTGGTAATGGTCCCATTTAACATAACCTGGTCATTCGCACGTGAATATGGGTCAGATGCAGCATCCCTACCATGCATTGCAGTAAGCATCCTCTGATGCATCATCCACACACATTTGGTTGACACAGGACTTATATAGTAAGCTGTGGAATGGTGCCCATGTCGCTCTAGCATGGATTATGGGTCAGATATGATTTTACGGTCGCAAACTAATGTCTGCACTGTAAAATCAGCATTTACCGTCCTGCAAACATAACCTCAGTATCTAGTTATTCCCATTCTAATGCAATATATTGTTAATTGGACCTTGGGCTCATCCGAGGCAGCGGATTCCTATTTTTGTGAATATAAGACGAATTGTGACGTTAGCAACGTCAAAGCCTAGTATGTTCTCGTTTTACAACCGTAACTAAGGAGCAAACAACCAATGAAAATCGACGTTATAGCGGCGTTCCATTAGAACATTTAGTATACATTGAAGCAAGCATATGGAAATGGAGGTGTCCATTTAGCTCAAGTGTGAAATATGGTTCATATGCATCGTCCACAGCATGTATTTTAATAGCATCCATCGATGCATGCAAGTTTCGTTGATGAAGCTGGGAATGAAGGTATCCCATTTTACCTAACCTTTGTATGGACACCATCACTGGGGTGACAGAATAAGCCCCTCAACTTTATTGTCAAAGTAAGCTAAACTGGTATCCACGGAAAAGTCTTGCTGTAAGAAATATTGTGCATCGGAAATGTGAAAGCATATCACTTTCCATTTCAAATAAATGACCAAGATTAGAGTTTTTCAAAAGTAGCTCAAGCTCAAAGGTCAAGATTGAACATTTTGTACCATGGAAAGGTTTATCACAAGAAAACCACATGTGAAATATGAAAGCATTATCACTTATGATTCTAAAGTTATTGCCAAGATTAAAGTTGGTTTACAACCATTTGAAGTGTTAAAAGATGCATGAAATGCAAGTCTAAGTTATAACCTTGACCTTTGACCTCTAGATGTTAAGGTATCATCCTCACATTATAGCAAACAATGCATAAAAAATAAGTAAGCTCTTACATAAAAGCTATTGCAGATATTAAGTTACAACCAAAATGTTAATAAGACAGAGGGAAAAGGTTATCAAGGCCTAAAGGGCCTCTGCATTTGAATGCAGGGCTTTTAAAAAGGGGATTCTTAAAAAGCAACAGCATTTAAATTCAGGGCCCCTATGAATAACCATGTAGACATTGGCAGCAAAATTACTGGTTAGTAAGGGAAGGGCTCTCACTGAAGACTTGTAACTCTGACAATTTTGTTTTACATAACATAGATATTTAATCATTTTCAAATAGATAACAAATTACATGTATACGGTTTAAAAGCAAAACAATCAACAAATCAAGACTAATCATCATTTCAGAGAAGGAACATAGATATAAATTATAATTTGAGCAAGTAGAAAAAGCTCTACCTGTTATTTTGAAGTAATTAAAATTTCATATCTATTGAATTACACATTTTTTGTGTGAGCAAAAAAAGTTAAAGGATCAAGACGTCAATTTTCATACTATTATTAGAACTTGACCATTAGGAATGACACAAAATTGGCCACAAAATTCATAAGATGAACTAAGGTAAACAGACAGGTGTACTAACAACAAACTTATCTCTTGAGCCTCAGCTAACTTGTTACACAATGTGTATAACTTGAATAGTAAATACTCTTTAATTTGTGCAGTTATTTACAAGTGCTAAGAGTTGCTTAATAATAGCTGGACGCCGAATTTGTAACCTGGTACATTATTGTACATTATATATATTATATACAACATGCACATGGTTTTTTTTTGGAAATAAAATACTAGTATACTTTTCTAGTAGCTGAATGGATATTAAATACCTAAATACTTTAGTTTTACTATTGAAAAAAAAAACTAAGGGAAGAGATAAGCATGAAGAAAAATCCTATCAAGTTAAAATTTTTTTTTTAATTTTAAATTTTCTTGGACAATATTTTTTTGATAATTATGTAGATCACTTAAGTGTTTTGACATCATAGATTAGGTACTAGAGCACATGAGCATACAAATAGAGAATAAGTGTCTTAATTTGTGTTTTGTTACGGGTATACAACACACAGCAAGTGCATTTATCGTACATGTAATGCGCGTTAGCGCATTTCATACGATTAATGCATTTGCTGTGTGTTGTATACCCGTAACAAAACACAAATTATGACATTTATTCTATATATATGCACCATAGTTGTCTATTTCATTCTTGTTTTCTGAAATCGCGTTTTCTAGGCAAAAGGGTGACGTTTAAATTCAGGTCTTCGCTGGCTCAGTTTGCAGGTTAGAACAGCCGTCGCGGCATGTTTCTTTAGATCTTATGCATTGTGACGTCACGAGTGTTAATTCACGAATTGCAGCACGTTTCTTTCAATAGTAACATCTCAGGGAATAACATTGGTTGTGCATATATATAATAGTGACTTCTTTCTTTTTACCTTCAGACATTGAATGATTTTTGTTTTGCTATAATGGAATTGCATTGCTGTCGAAATACCAGCTTAAGTTAACTTAGAAATACTGACCACCTTTTCATGAGCCTTTGAGGTAAACAGGTATTTAGCCCACTAGAATGTTTTTGCTAGGATTATACATATAATGTGGTTGATAAATACTTCAATCTGGTGAAAAATTTTTACTGACAATAATATCTGGGAAATAGAATTATTCTTAAAGGGTTAAAATACATAATTGATACTAAATGATTAAGAAATCAAGTTATTTTCAAAAAGTATAACTTTTATACGATTTTGACAATTTCTTCAATAGTGATACATAGGAATTCTACAACTAGATTGCCACATGAGACTAAACAATATACTGAAAGTATGGCCTTCATCAGAATTTGAACATTATAATTATAAATCCAGATCAACCAATAAATCCTTTGAAAATTTTTCAGAAAAAAAAATTGAGATAATTTTCATACAA
This sequence comes from Pinctada imbricata, assembly GCA_033119305.1. Taxonomy (NCBI): domain Eukaryota; kingdom Metazoa; phylum Mollusca; class Bivalvia; order Pterioida; family Pteriidae; genus Pinctada; species Pinctada imbricata. Next base: position 33,246,270 of record VSWD01000009.1, read on the forward strand.
TAATACTGATAGCTTTTTTTAAAAATAAAACCTAGGCAACACAAAGCTCTGATAAAAACTGTGCCTTCTAAGCTGTATACAAGGATTTTAGCCAATTCCTATCTGTACCTGAAAATCAATTCAGATCTTTTTCTCAACATGATCAACATTGGGAAGTTTGATTATCTTTGGACTAATTCATCGGTCTGTGACCTTGACCTTTGACATATGACCATGAAAATCAATAGGGGTCGTCCTCTAGCCATAAGGAATACATGTTTTATCAAGATCCAATCAAACCTGTGCCCCAAGGCTGTATACAAGGATTTTAGCCATTTCCAACCTGCGACCATCAACAGGGATCTTCCTCATGCTATAAGGAATAAGTGTATTAAGTTTGGTCAAGATCAAATCAAAACTGTCCTCTAGGCTGTATACAAAAGTGTGATGTACACACGCACTAATGCACCCACTTTAACACACGAACGATGGCTTTACTATATCCACCTGCAACTATGTTGTGACTCCTGGGATAATTAAGATGAAATTTGAGTGTACATAAACTAAATGTTTGTTCATCATGATGATTCATATAAATACATGTATATATTACATGCAGCATAAAGAAACCTTACCTGAGTCAACAAAAACAGAAGCAAGATTGATTGTAACAAGTACATGTATACTGTAAATTGGTTTTTATTCGTCAGGTACCAATTTTCGTCAGTGCCTACCTTGACGAAATTACGTATCGACGAATATAAATACTCCTGACAAAATATAGTGTAGAAAGAAAAAATTGAATCTTAGGAGTTATTACGACAGGCAAATGATAAATCATTGAAAACTGAATACGCACATAAGGTCGTATTCAATGTACTTCTAATTAACAAATGATATGTTTCCACAACAAGCTAGGTTGTATACATGTCTCTAATTGTTTGTTTACCAATAATTGTTAAACAATCAATGAAAACATATGCATACGGCCTATCTAAATGTTTAGTTGGCATTTGAACACAAGAATTTACATTTTAGGGACCCTTGGATGACAAATTTACGTACTGATGAAATGGTCATTTTGAACAAATTGACAAAAATTGGTACTGACGAAAATAAAGCAATTTACAGTACTCTAAGTGAAATATGTTTCAGGATAATGGACATAATGAAGAATATATTTAGTTCAATATCAGAAGTTATTCGAGTGTTGCACACATGTTTGACAAAGCTTATACACTGTAATTCAAAAATAAAGAAAGAAACACTATTTTGAACAAATAAAATATAATACTGATTGCAGATATATATATCTTTCAAAATTCATAATGACTTAATATGTATGTACTAGTACATACTTGTCTTTTTTTAGTTTTAGTACAATACATATATTTCTCATAATTCAGTTTTCTGTACTTGAGGTTTACATACTGACATGGTTATTGATTAAAGTATTGTATAAATACATGTAGTGTATAAGTTAAAAAAGACTGAGGTCATCACTATGATTTCAAGGTCACAGCAAACATTTGCCATTTCAACATTCAGTTTTTGTGCTACATGCTTGCATGTTTGGTTTTCACCAAAAAAAGTCATCTGATTGTTCACGCGTTACTCTAGTGTTCCTGTGACCGAAACAAGTTACTTAAAGTGCACCATTGTTTTAAAGTTCGAATACAGAATGAGATTGTGTAGAATAATACATATAACCCAGGAGGTTTAGGATCATTAGGGTCAGCTTTTTGCCTTTTTAAGCGTGTTTGCCACACTCTCCTTCAGTGCTCCTACACACGATGATAATGAATGTGATACTTCATCCAAGCTTTTCTCTTGTTTTTCCAGAGCAGCTTTAAGATTCCCGTTCTTTGGTGGTGTTTCCTTAGTCTGACTCACTGTAATAGAAAATGGAAGCGTGAGTACAACAATACCACAAACACTGTAGTATAGTCATCCATAATAGACTTTATCTTTAGCAGTGACCTTGACCTTTGAAAACTATAGGATTCTTCCCAGAGGATAGTATTCTTTATGGCAAACTTAAATATCCTTAAAGTCTGACAATTAAATCTGTATTTTGCCCATATCCAAAGTTTTACTACAGCAAATATCTATGACCTTGACCTTTAACCTTGAAAATCAATAGGATTTCCCTTGTTGTCATTGTGAACCTTTATAATAAGTTTGAAGATCCTAAGGCTTATTTTTTAATGTATCCGCTCACAGTGCATAGAGGAGGAAAACAGGTGGATGAAACCATACCATAAAACATCTGTCTAAAGAAAAGCACATAGAACATTTTTGCCACATATCTAGCTACCATAAATAATACATACCTTGATCTTTGATTTCATTGATGTTCTTCTGTACAGATCTTATGTCCTTGAAGAAGCCTCTGAGAGCGCTGGCAAGATCTGGGTCAAGGGCAATCACAGCATGACTGACGTCCACCGAGTGTCGCCTACCATCGTGGCCGTTAGCGTGACCTGTAATGTAATTTTAGATAATTATTACAATACACTTTACCATGTAGATCTATCTTCATGGTATTATTCTGTATTCTCTTTCCTTTTACAAACATTATTTTCTCAATGAATATCTGATCATAAAATGTTTTATTCTATTTTCCAAAATGACCACAAGGGATTGCAAGAAAACACAGGAAATTGTCAGCAACCCGGTACTTTTAGTAAGCACTGTCATTAATATATATCTTGAACCAGTAATTTACATGTATTTACCTTTTTTGGTCTTTTGCAAACTAACTGCCTCTTTCTGTTTATGCACCGTTTGTTTTAACTTGAAGTTTTCTTTTTTTAGAGATTCACATTCATCCTTCAAGGAATCTGCCTCTTCTTCCTATTATACAGATAAATAAGTTATGTCACTACATACAGTTGTCATGGATACAAAGGTCAACATTTGTCTTAATTTCTTGTTAGTTTTGTTCAATTTAAAAGTCTTTATGCAGTGTAACCAATTAGACCATTTTGGCATTACCATGATTACAGCAGTAGACTTGCATTTTAAACACCCTTAGACCCGACATCACAACATCTGACACAATTTTTACCGTGATGTCGTGGATAGAACATCAAAAGTAATGTAATGTCGGGTTTTTGCATGTCTACAATGAAAGTTTACCAGTGATATGAAAATGGTCTACTAGTACTTGACTTGAGGATAGGGGAAACAATATTCATTTTGTTTTACTTCCTCTCAAAATATCTTAATATAAGGCTAATAATACATGTACTTCTGTCAATAAAACATGTTTTGTTAAACACAGATGCTCCCTTCAGCATCTTTTTCATTACAACAGCTTTAATGCAGATCATACACCAAAGTCAAGGTCAAACTGGTCATTTGTTGTACCATTGGGCAGGTTATGCTACATGTACAAGGAATACAAGTATGTGAAATATGAAAGCCCTAGTATCACTTAGCATTTAAAAGTTATGTCAACGGTTATAGTTTTTCGAAAGTAGGGCTGCAACGATACGCTAAGCTCACGATATGTATCATGATATTTGCTTTCAGTACAATTTGTATCGCACTGCTGAAAGATATAATCAACTTCAGATAGAGCTTTGGGAACTCTCAAATTGTATTTTCTACAAGTATTAAAGAAGACTCCCAATATACGAGCAATACCTATGAAATAATTATCACCTTGAGATACCTTGCATGTCTTTATATAAAGTTCCTTGTACATAATTTATGTTGAAACTTTGTTTGCAAATGTCTTAAAGCTGTTATCCAAATGTATCAAAAAAGCTTGATACAGAGACAGCGCCATACCATGTATCGAACCGTTAACAATAACCACGGTTAATTGAGAATCGCAGTGAATCGTTGCAGTAGATCAAACTCCAAGGTCAAGGTCACATTTTAAAAAATGTTGTATCCATGGAGAGGTCTTGTCACAAGGAATACACTTGTGAATTAGGAAAGCCCTATCACTAAAGGTATTAGGGGTATAATAACAATATCATTGAAAAGCTAGATTTTGTACTTCCATATTTTTAGATATTTGATATTTCTTTAATGTACGTTTCATTCAACTTGCCACGAAAAATGTTTGGTACCCAACATCTCCAAAGTCGTGCGTCTTTTTGGCCAACTTCATGGTATTTAATTTTTCTGTTATAATACAACCAGAAGTAGAGTATTATACCCCTAATGCCTTAAATTACCATTCAAAAGTTATGGCCAAGGTTATAAAGTTTAATGCGGGGAAACAGACAAACAACCAAAGACAAACGGACGCACTAAAAATTAAATGCAACCAAATCTCTGTTTAAAGGGGCAGAATAAGTCACATTTTCTCACAAATTTTATAAACAAATTAAAATCTGTATGTGCTTTAATACACAATTTACATATGTGCTAGATAGCATACTCTATACATAAGACTAGCACAATTAAGTTAACTGAAAGAAAATGATATCTAAATCGGTATCAATTTTCTAGAAAGAATTGCTAGTACCGTAAAGACTGGTCATTTTTGCTGTTGATTAATTTTTAGCAATTTTGCAGTGACATGATGGATTTGCAAAAATATTTTTCTTAAAAATAAATTCACGTGAAAAATTATACTTCCAATACATCAATTAAATAGATATATGTATGAGCACATGCATATGTACTTTTAAATCCACACAATGTCCGTTTTGATATTCGGACTTGGGAACAAAAAAAAAAGCAATTTCATTTTTACCATGTTTACAAAAACAAAAGGAATATCACGTGTTCGTCTATAAATTGCGTATAACAAAACATATAAGTAAATATGAACATGTGAAATACTGGTACGCTATGCCGATCGCTGAATAGGTTTAAAAATAAATCATTAGACAATCAAAGTAGGTCTTTGTTAGCAAAGGGGGAGTTAATTATTTCATAATGCAAGTAAACTTCCTCTGATTGAGGCTTCATTACTGAAATCATCTGCGATCTGTATACTTTTCGACTTCACATTTCAAAAGGTTGGCATACGTGCGAACTATGCTGCGATATGAACTCTTAGACGAAGGATATGTATATGGTGTATTCATGCTGTTAATATTTCATTTGGAATTTAGGAAAATAAGATGGGAATCATTTCTTTTTTCTATGGTCAGTTTTTTTATGACTTTTGATTCAAACATTCAACAATGTTGTACAGCAAATTAAGAAAATACCATATGCTATAAATTTATTATTTGTTCGCGATTGATTTGTAAAAATTAGAATCATAAAAATAAATCTGTATGCTTTTTACTCAAAACTGCAAAAATAAATTGACGCAAAAATTTCCAGATTTACGGTATTTTCAAATTCAGATAGTAGAATCCAACAACACCAATGCCTACCTTTGCTCTGAGCTGTGACAATATATCAGCAGAGTCGACCTGTAAAGTGTTCAGTGTTTGTTAGTGCACACAGAAAATTATGGTCTGAAATCAAATCTTATATATCACATTAGTACTTTCAAGTAATTGTGCACATTGACCAAGAGCCCAGCCGCCCGTACACAAACTGTGAGTATTATTAACTACCACTGCAAATTAACTTTGTGTGATAAAGAATGGAATCTATGATCTCCTGTGATGCACAGTAAAATTTTACCTTCATTAAAAGAAATTGAAACATAATGTCAGGGTACAGGTAAGTGGAAATCGGAAATACTTTGAAAATTGGGATAGTAATGGGGGAAGGAATAACTTTTGAGGGAAGGGCAGATGGGAATGGGGATACGGTGGGGATGAATTACCAATATTGCATTTGACATCCTAACTGAAAATACTAAATTGTTCAATAATTCTGCTTTGTAAAGATCTCTTTGAGAAAGCTGAAATCCTACAAGTACTTCAAGAATTTCATCAAAATATCAAATGCATTATAGAAACAACAAATTCTTCAAAACTCGCGTAACAAAAATATTACTATCGCAAAGTATAACAACATATCCCACACCTCTAATTAGTCAATAGTTTCACCTCAATCAAAGAATAAACAGTGAATTTAGTCATCTAAACAAGACAAGGAGTTGACAGAGAACAGAAATTTGAAACAGAGACTACATGTTTTACTTACCCCATTTGTTGCACCGTTCCTGTGACCTTTATGAACCTCATCATTTACTGCAGATAAAATGATTACTTTTATCAAGTAATGCTCAATAAATAAGAGGAAACATTTTCAAATGAATACACTATATATATATATTCAAAATAAGTACAGCAAAATATAAGACACAAAATTTGATAAAACAAAATGTAGTGTTTATATAAAAATACAAGAAAATTTTAACATAATCCTCTTCTTCTTTTTTCCTTTTTTGACAAACATCATGTTCATAATAAAGAACATTTTACTTCCCACACATTCTACTTGAATTTGACATATTTTGTATATATTGCAAGTCTTATCTAGAATAAACAAGAATCACACACCTTGAGTTCCCCATAACTCTAAGACTAGATTATGACTTTGTAAATAGCGTATAAATTCCATATCTATTTTCTTCACGGTAAACTGGTGTTTGAAACCTAATTCTGCGTAGCTTTTCCCCCATACTGTTTTGGTTTTGACTACAGCTTGATCTCTAAATTGTGATCTGAAAAAATTTAATGGTTAAATTATTACATCATAATATGCAAATAGTTTGCATAAGTTACATATACAATTTTAAGCATTCTCTTTTGAAAGAACATAACCATATAGCTAATGTTATTTTGTGCAAGTCGAATTAAGTCATAAGTTCACACCCTTGTTGACAATATTTCAAACACTAAAGAAGTAAATATTGTCATAAATATCATGTAAATGCTCCTCCATTTTCTTTGAAATTATTTCTTGAATGTAGTGTAAATATAACAAATCTTTGTTGAATTAGCTTACAATATAACTTTGCGGACAAAGAAAGATAACTCTTAAAACAATCAACTTTAGATGATTCAAAATACTCAAAATTAATTTTTATTTTTTTTACAAATTAATTAAACTTTGCAAATCATACTGAACAAATGAATACTACATGCTGCAATTTATCTAAGAAAATACAATTTCTTAAAAATTATTTGTATATTTCAAACAGATGTGTTACATACTTGCAGTATATGCCCCTAGAGTTGTCCTCCATTGTCCATCTGACGCCCATACATTGTGGTAACTTCAGAACAAAGTCAAACCTCTTCCCGACGAGTTCCTTTGGCTCTACGATGCTTTCGTCACCAATGTAATCTCCTGAGGGGGTGGAGGGGTAAATCTGTACCTGCATTACAGCCTCCTCCTTACCGTGATAATTATGGAGGGTGAAATGCTCGTCAGTGTCCACACAATAGGATAGGCTCTGGAGTAGTACATGACAACTGTAAAGAGAAAAGCAAGTTGTAGAATGAATCTTTAACTTCTATTTGGATAAATGAGCTTTATTAATATCAGATGTACTTTTGTAATGCATATTCAGATTTGACATCTAGACTCTCCTGAAAATACAAAACTGAGTTACATGCATAATCATTTCTATTAAAACACAAAACTGAATTATTATTACAATGTATTAGCATTTGTATTCTTTTATATTTTAAATAATGTGTGCATCTTCAGAGAAGGAATTTTGGAAAGGACCTTCTTACCTTCCCAGAAATATATCTTCAACAGGATCCCAGAACGGGTCCTTATCTCTAGGTAGATGTACGTTCTCACTGTCCAGCCACTTTACATACATCTCATCCATTAGGTCTTTACGATGTAAAAACTTAATCTTCGACCAAATCCAAACCTACAATGAACATTATATGAGCATATGTCTTACATATCTGATGAAGCTTATCAAGGGAATAACTCAGGTAGCTTCTGACATTATGTTTACGGTTCGTAAACACTGATTTTACGGTCACAAACTGCGTTTATGTAGAGACGCGTTAGCGGAGCCAGAAAGACAGATTTGTTTGCACCATAAAATCAGCATTTACCGTCCGCAATTATAACGTCAGATCTAGTTATTCTCATTCTAATGCAATCTATATTTTTGTAAATATAAGGCGAAATGTGAAGTTAGCAACGTCAAAGCCTAGTATGTTCTCGTTTTACTGCCATAACTAAGGAGCAAACAACCAATGAAATTTGATGTTATAGTGTAATTGCATCAGAATTGAAAATATTTTATCAAACTTATCAATTTTTTCCAACTGTAAGTTTTAATTTCAAATTTTCAAATTATTGTTTTCACCGTAAATTTGTAATACCAGTAATACAGTATTGTTTCTTATTTTTTCTCTACATAGGAATAAATTTCACTGAGGTTATGGATTAAAGTGTTATCTAATAAGATGTGAGAAATCTCACCTTTTTAGTGTTTGGATTACTGACTCGTATGATAACCTCTTTATTTGATGTTGTGACTTTTGCATCATGACTAGCTTGACTTTTTATTTCTGGTTCAAATTTTATACCCTGTAAAATAAGAGTTGGTATCATCTTAGAATAATACAAAAGACATACAGACAACTTTTTAAATGATTCAGCAACAAATTACTCTTTCATTAAAAGAAGTCCTCTAAACATAACTATTACAGACATGATTCAGTGGAACAAAAAAAAAAATTAGGAAGGGCAATAGAAAATAAGGACCCTGCAGATCTGTATTACTGAGGCTGGAAAGTGCAATTCTGTTTTCAAGCGTGAAAAAATAAGGTCTGACATCAATACGGAAGTGTACAGATGTTACATCTTCTAATTCATAGCATCGTTTAAGAACAGATAAATTTGCAGCATGGACCACTGACATACACATTTCGGGTACTTAACCCTTGTCAGTGATCCTCAAGAGATACTAAGTGACAAACCTTTTTAAGTTCTTCACTGATTGCATTAGCTTCTGATATTTGTGGAATTAAGTCCATATATTCCTGGAAAACTCTCATGTGATTCAGATTGTCGTTTGATTCGTAAACTCCTTGTGAGTGAAGATCTACAGACACTTCTCGATGATCGGCAAGCTCCATCATAAAATAATCATAGTCATATCTATCTATATTGTCTGACTGTTTTCTTTCACTCGGTAATCCCACGTGTAGAAATAAACAGCTTGATCCAAACTTTAATCGACTCTGAAAGGCAAAGGAAACGCTTTAGTGCATCTAAGATTTTCCTTTATAAACAAACATCAAATGAATAGAAAAGAACAATAAAAAGAAATACATGTACATGTACTTTGAAAAACTTTGTAAATGATTTGTGTTAAAAAAGATTAATTTAGCTCACACTTATACATAGATTTCTGGATGCCGAAATAGTTGAAAACACACATTTCCTTTTAACATGTGGTGGGTTATCATCAGAAAGGTAACAAATAATAAATTAAGTTGACAAACTTTCCTTACCAAATTTTCCAGTCGTATTTTCTTGTGTATTCTGTGACCATTAACATAGATTTTTGCATTGTTTAATGGCTCCAACGTAACCTCTGACCCTGTGTTTTCTATTCTAGCATGATTGTCTGAAATTCTGAAACAAATAAACAATTTCTCTCAACGCAATTAATCTTACATGCACATATTCAAAATTAAACGATCATGAGTTATTATACTCTTTAATTACTTTTTTTCTTTTGCTCTAAGTTTTTCTCTCCTTTGATATCTTTTCAAATTTTTCAAAATGCTTTCTCTGTGTCCACCTTGTGCAAAACATTCGTACACTAAAATTTCTAAAGGTAGCAAGCCCTTTGTAATGTCCCAGACTGAATTCCTGTACATCTGCCTAGCAACAGTTGCACTGCCGCCGGGCAGTGACTGTACAACAGGTGCAAGAAAAAAATTGTCTGTTGCCTTAGCCTGCAAACTCTACAAACTCTTAAAATTTGGTAAGTCAAGTCGCACTGCTTTCTCATGATAGCCTTGAGGCAGGCGTATAGCATCCAAGAATTGCAGAGAGATCGCAAGGAAAATGAGCATATTAAGATTTTGTCTGTGACATTGAGATGAGCTAATGCCCGAACATCAAAATTCAGTACACTGACTGTTTGACTGCCATTACTGCTGCTGTACAAATTAAACTACGCAAATGTTTGTCCAAAAAAAAAATATTGCAGAGAGCTGTACGGCTGTTACAAGGATGAGGTGAAAGGGGCTTAACATTTCATTCAACCAGTCCATACTGATTTGTTGGAAAAGCCTTAAGATCAAGGTTACAGAGACAAAGCTAGGTCATATGGTATCAATTGAAAGCTCTTGGTTATGAGCTTTTCTGAAATTTCAAAGCCCCTTTTCCCAATGCTAATCTTTATCTTTTATTTAATTAGGTCAAATTTGAAGGTCAAGGTTACTATGTTAAAATGAAGTACTTTTCTACCACTATTTCTGGGTAAGAGATTTGCTATCAAACCAAAAGAAATTCATAAATACACTTACCCTAATCCTCTTATTTGATAAGTGACACTAGATGATCTCCCAAATGTTGATTGTCCTGTAAAATATATCGAGTAATTCAATATACTATGTTAACATTAGATAGATAGATATAAAGAGGAGAGCAGCAGTACATGTATCAGTACAACCATATTGTTTAGCAATCAATTACAGAATCAAAGAATGAGAAAGTTTGAATCATTAAGAGTATAAGTTTAAGGTAGAAGAATACAATATATCAAATATGTGTTATGCCTTTGTGAAAACAGTGTTTGATGACCCCAGACAGTTGAGGATCCTCGTTAATATTAGTGAAATAGGGTAACTGCTGCCATTCCTTTGTCGTAGAAGTCGGGCTTGATCCCTCTAAACTTCTCGCCCATTCTAGCCTGCAAAATGAAAACACATGATAAAAATTTTGTTTAAAAAGGCGAATGATATTGATACAACTTATTACAGAATTTTTTTTTTTATTCATGTATCTTAATTATGCTTTACTATGTTATTTATCTATAGTATTGGTTAGTTCAGGGTATATAATAGGAGAGGAGGGTGGAGACAATCCCTGCATTGTACTGATGTGAGAGGCTTATAGTGACTCGTCACTGTCAAATAGACTACATGTATTTCTATATTACCAGAATAGACTTGAATTATATGCACATCAAGACCCGACATCAAAATATTTGACATGTCTTATTTCTTACTGTGACATCTTATCTATGACATCACAGTAAAATATAAGGTCAAAAATTGTGATGTCGGGTCCTGGCATGTCTATAATGCAAGTGTAGAGGTAATACAAAAACGGTCTATTGTAGGCAACTGAAAATACAAAATCAAAACTTACTTTCTAAAGTGAGAGAAAATGGCTCATTAAAACTGATCAAATGTTCTGTTTGAATTTCATCACTTCCTTTAACAAATAAACATGTTCATCTTTTAATTTCATTTATTTTTTGAAAAATGTTCTTTTTCAGAATATCATTCATATTGTTACTATAGATATGTCCTTGACCTTGCTTCCTCAAGTCTCTGTTCCCAGGTCATGGTCATGCTCTGCATTTTCTTCTCGTTTTCTTCCAGCAAGTGCCTGAGGTCTGGAATGGTATCAAAATTCATTGTGCAGGAGATGTAATGAGATGTAATGTACAGCATTATAAGATACAAATAAGGTTATCATCTAGTGGATAAATATTACAAAAATGTTTCAAAAAGATATTATAATGCATAAGTGAACTTAAATGAAGTTGTTTTTTATATTAGGTATAGTCAAAATGAAAATAAAATGAAAGTATGGAAGACAGAAATGAAATTATGAAAGACAAAAAAATGTGTTCAAAATTCAGATAAAACATATTTAACCTGTATTAACAAAAACTGATTTCTAATGTGCAATTCTTGAAATACAAAAAATACAATTTTAGGCTAAATGTGAAAATTAAGTTTTGGAGTCTAATATGTCATGTGTGACATTTATCATAAAAACAAACTATCTTCTGGTATATGTATGCACATAGTGACTTCTATAAAGTGATGAGCTAAAAACATTATTTCCCTCTAGTACAATTCAGAGAAAAAAATAAAATTGTATATATATCTATCTATCTCTTTTTTTTCATTTCTAAATATGAAAATATGTATTTTCCCAATATAATAGATTAATATATGAATCTATATACATTTTTTGGTATCTTTGGATTTGATTACTGAAAAATCCATCCAGTCTAGTGAGAACTTTAATTATTAGCTAAGTATAATTTAACACATGTAGTCGAAAAAATTCCATGCGTGCAATTACATATCAAATGCATATATTTCTATTTACCATCTTTGAGAGCCTGAGGATTTTTTTTTCTCATTTCCACCTTGGCCTTTTTAACACTGGCTTTGCATTTTAATCAAGGAAGTTTTGCAGTGAACAATCAAATAAAGGAATTCAAGGATGGACTAGAAAAAAATTGTTGTGGCGACTGGGATCGAACCTAGATGGCCTGCTCTCCATGCAGACACGTTAATGGAAGTACGGTGTCAAATTTCTAGAAGCTTCCAATTTGATGAGCAAAGAAATTCCAATTTAATTAGATATGCTAGGATGGAGTAAAATTAAATCAGAATATTCACTATGCACAGGCTAGCAAAGATGATAAATGCAAATAAAAATGAGTATTTCAAATGTATATACATGTATGTACAGATCATGTTTTTACTAAAACTAACAGCAACATGCATGCATGCTAAATAATGCATATTTTTGATAAGGTGCAAAAATATAATTACAAATCTGTCAGCATTTGTATCTATATGTTGTGCATGTGTAAGCATAAATCCAGAAAATTTTAACTTTTTTGTATTACGCATCACTTTAAATGATATTGTTGAAGCTGAACATGAGGGAATTCATAAATAAGGTGAACAAGTTGAAGGACAGTTAAGGCATGCATCTGCTACTTTAATTAAAAGTACAATATGCATGATGCAGGTGGTCAGGGGTCAACACTGCTATATAAGGCAGGATTTTTGTTGTTAGTACGGTTGCACTTAACTTACCATCATCAGATCCTTTAGCTATTGTGATACCAGACATAAAGTTAGTTCTTTTTCTGTTTAATCTTTTAATTTTTTAATCATCTCAAATCCAAATGGTTTTGTCTTTATACAGGTAGTGCAAATTTTATAAGAAAACGTGCTTGAACATCCACATTTCGTTTAAATGCAAGTGCATGATGATTCATTGATGAATATACATCATAACATGTTAATCCTGTTTAACAAACTGATAAAAAAAACTGTAGTACTTCACTATTAAAATTTTAAAATGTGAAATTCCAAAATTAGAAGAAACCATATATCATCTTTAAAAAAAAAAGTTTTATCTAGAATCTGTTTCTTAACTTGAATCATTATAAGTAACTTGTAATAATCTACCACATAATGACATTTACTCACTTTAAATTTATTTTTACTGTGTAAGACACACATTTTTTTTTTCTAGAAGATTGCTTTGCAGACATCCTCTTTCCTTTAAACCAAATTAAATCAGATCATTTAATGTACTGAATGAAAAGTTTTTGGTCATGCAAACTGTAATCCTGAACCTTTGGAAAGAAAACATTTCAGGCAAAATGTGGGTCAAGGTCAAGTTCTGGTCTCAGATTATTTAAATCACAGGCCTTAAAATCACCTGGTTATGCATATTTCCTTTACAGTCTTGAAAAGTTTAATCTTTCTTGATTGAAAGCCTGCACTGTAAATGTGAAACATCATGACCAAAGCAATCACTTTGTTTAATAGATATAAAATGTAGTACAAACAAGTATTTAGGAAATGTAGATCAAAGGTCAAGGTCATTTAGAAAAGTCACAAGTCATGATACCTATAACTAGTATAAGGGGACTGGAATCCAAAATTTAATTGCTTTTTAAGTAAATTTTAGAAAAAAAAAAGAAAAATTCAAAACAATTTGCACCCCCTACTTAAAAAAAAAATCTTAGATCCACCACTGGTGAGTAACTTTACTCAAAAGATATCAACCTGTGGATCCAATTCTGTCACGTATACACAAAATCATAATATAGTTGGACGTCTCAGTATTATATCGGACCACTTTTAAAAACTACATATAATATATAATTTTAAAATTATAATCACCAAACACCCTCCACCGTGCTAGATATTTAGCTATAAACACCTGTACTTGCAGGATCTAAATTTTAAATATTCCAACGAAAACTTGCTTATTTTGTATTTTTTAATAATTTTAATTCATTATATTATCTAACCATCTGATCTGCCCACTCCTCCCTGCTTCTTGAGAGCCTCCAGTAGCTTGGCATTCTCTTCTTTAAGCTCACGTATCAATCTGTCAGTTGGACTTTCGTTTACTACCGCTTTGTTCTGGATTTTCTTTGCCCTGGAAAAGGCGCCAAATTATGAATCGTGTATTAGCCGTGTAGACAAAGCGAGATAACTCTAAGAGACTTAGCCTCCTTACCTGTCAGCGTATCTCAGCGTCGATAATGTCTCGTCGTAGTTTATATCTGCTGGGCTCAAAGCCGCAATCTGACAACAAAAGGAATTATAATTGAACATGAAACAATTATGAAAGGGAAAAAATCAAAATCAAGACAGGCATGCAAAATCACAGGCACATGTAGAAAGAGCGTCAATATCCTGTATGGTCATAAGAGAATACTGGTATCTTACTAGAGAGACAAGGCTTCCGACGAATTTTCAGCTAGAAGTAGCATTTCTGCAATTTTTTTGCATTTGAAGGGCAAAACGGGGTATGACCATAAAGATTGATTGGTATACTTCCTAAAAACATCAATAATTCACCCAAAAAGATCTCATAACATAGCCTAATCATCTACCTAAGTTGGACTGTTTTCTACTTTCTGTCTTGAACCTTCATTGCCAGATTAGCTAGTCTGAATCATCCAGATGGTTTACTCTGCTTACAGTAAGCAGAGTAAAGCCTCTGAATGAATCAGTATTTGTCCAATCTGGCAATGGAGATTCAAGACAGAAAGTAGAAAACAGTCCAACTTAGGTAGACGATTAGGCTATGTTATGAGATCTTTTTGGGTGAATTATTGATGTTTTTAGGAAGTATACCAATCAATCTTTATGGTCATACGCCATTTTGCCCTTCAAACATGACAAATGCAAACATTTCAGATGCTCCTTCTAGCTGAAAATTCGTCGGAAGCCTTGGTTTTCTATACATATACTATATTCCCTTACGACCTGTAAAGGGGTATCATACAAGATATTGACGCTCTTTCTACATGTGCCTGTGTGCAAAATAATCATAATTCTCCATAATTTGCTGAACTTTGTTCAATATTCAATATTTCAACTCGCTGCGATTTTTAGATAAGAAGGTTGAAATATGATATTATACTTTATAAATAGCATTTTCAGCTGCGCATTTAAAATTCTTTACAAGAAATGTACAAAACTATAGGAAAAAATAAATTGAAATTCTGTATCCGTTGGCTTGAATTCAAGTCATATACAAATAATTTGTATAGGGAACCAATGCGTTAGCAGGAGACTAATCTTGCAAGTAAAGTGTTATTTATTTCACATAAATAATCAGTATCAGTTTAAAAAGGCATATTTTCCGCCAGGGAAGTTTATAGGGCATTTATGCATAAACTTATTCAATATTCCAATGGATACGGTGTAAGTATCTCCCCATGCAAAGCGATTACTTATGCCACCGGTCGTTTGCAGTATTGTTTATACCGTCAAATAATAAGAAGCTCCAAAGATTTTCAATTTCTATTTGACATTCATTTATTGTAAGCTCAGTCCTTTTTTTCGTTCTTGAGAACAAAGATTTTTTTTGGTCTCGCAAGTAAAAGTTGAGGAAATAATGGATGCAGACAGATTTTAATTCATTACCTAGTATACTAATACTTTGTAAACTTCTTTTCTGCAATCTTGAAACGGACAATTAAGATTTTGACATAAGTGATAGCTTTGCAAAATCAGATAGCGACTGTATAAGATTTTTTTTTTCGAGTCATGTTTACAGAGACCAAAAAAAAAAAAAAAAGAAGAAAAAGAAAAGGAATTCGACGTCTAGACGTCCTTCCGTGGACCCGAGTAGCATCAAATATTCAGGAGATAAAGATCCTGGATCCACCTTGATCACTGCACGCAAAAATGTAATGAAAAAGGGTCTCGGAGACTAGCCCT
This sequence comes from Pinctada imbricata, assembly GCA_033119305.1. Taxonomy (NCBI): domain Eukaryota; kingdom Metazoa; phylum Mollusca; class Bivalvia; order Pterioida; family Pteriidae; genus Pinctada; species Pinctada imbricata. Next base: position 33,262,349 of record VSWD01000009.1, read on the forward strand.
CTTTCCACTAGCCTATAGGTAACATGAAATATTCAAGATACAAAGTGTTAGCGCGAATCCAATGGTGACCTAGGGGGTGGGATTGGTTGTCAGCCAAAAAAAAAAAACTATATTGACACAATTTCCTTTTAATGCAAATTTTGCCTTAAATTATAATCATCCCCAACCCAAATATTTTCCAGGACTGATTGAACTTGAAAATACCAAAAATCTGGATCCACGATGGTGACGTGTAAAATCCTGGATATGCGGCATGCCCATGGCATGGCATGCATAAATCTAATGAAATAGGAGTTGGACGACCAGCCCTCCTTCTATAGACGTTGGTAGCATCAAATATTGAAGAGATATAGGGTGTAAAAATTCTCATGTTCGGCACGATGGTATTTTCAATCATTCTACTCGTAGATAAGGTCAGGGAAAAATCAATAATCCCATTGCATGCTAAACGGCCATATGTTTACATTTGATTTGTATTTTGTACCTGTAAATCGATCTGTAACCAATGCAGGTACACGGTATTACCCAAGTAATGTGTCGGTAATTAACATGCAATCAACAAAGATGAAGAACGCAGAACAAATACTACGATTTATTCCTTGAGTGATCATTGCTTTTATTTTGTTAATAAAGATGGAGTGGAGTTTGTATACTGTTAATATGTGCTTTATCTGGAAGGCTATAGACTTGATATTAATCACATGGATCAGAATAAAAGAAGATATACCACGAAATGTCCCGATTTGACCGAGGAAACTTAATATTATCACTAAACTCGAACGTTTCTATGGCAATATTGTACTAAACCATAGCTATAGATGTGTACCAAACTTCAAACCTTCAAAGATTTACTGTCCCCATTTGTCCTTGTTCCTTCCCCTTTTGACATCCCCACATGTGGGTTAATTCCTGCCAAAAAGGAAAGGTGGGGGGGGGGGGGCAAAAAGGGGAGAAGGTCCGCCAAATTCATTGGATATACAACTAGAAAGGTTTCTTGTTGCGGTTGCAACAAGAGTGTCTTCCTCCTATACAATTTTTGGTTTGGAAATATGAAGGACGTCACATTACATGTATTTATATTATATATTTAAGTTTTCAAATAGCAGTAACACTAGAAAGGTTTCTTGTTGCGGTTGCAACAAGAGTGTCTTCCTCCTATACAATTTTTGGTTTGGAAATATGAAGGACGTCACATTACATGTATTTATATTATATATCAAAGTTTTCAAATAGCAGTAACATTAAATTTTCAAACCGATAATTGTTGGTGAGCAACCATTTGATTTTGGGGGGGGAGGGGGGGGGGCAGGAATTCTATTGCCAGCCGGTAAAATTTTTTCAGCAATTTTCTGAGCAGGCCATTTTTTTCAGCCATTACCAGAGTCGGAGAAAAATTTTCGCCGGTTCTTCGGGCCGGATTTAAACAAATTGTCAAATGTTGTGAATGTCTGTGTAAGTTAAACTCCCCGCTGTTACAGAGTTTGAGTTAATAACCGTTCCTTCAGATGTCTCTTTGCAATTAGCGAATTTCAGACAGTTTGTATGATGTTTAGATAGAACCTTTTCTAGATTTTTGTGCCTATGCGTATTAGGTCTCTGGTAGATACAGCTATGTGAACAGTTTGTATTTATATTAATTAATTTTTGACTTTAAATTGTCTGGCACAAAGGGCCAGCAAAAATTTCCATATCATGCAATGTATCCTTACTTTTGCATGGTCCGGGAAAAAAAATTGCCGGCCCTTTGGGCCGAAATATTTTTTTCAGCATTTTTCAGAGCCGGGATTTTTTTTTTGCAAATTCTTCCTGCCCCCTTCCCCCATAAAAAAGGCGAGCTCGTAGCTGTAGAACCAATTTTCTTGAGAAGAGAAATGGTAATAACAAGTTACGTTCAATATATATATATATAAATACCATGAGGTTCTCGCTGTGCAGGTTCAAATTTGGACCCCCCCCTTCCCTTTTTTCAAAGTTTATTTTGAATTTCCATCATGGCGACATCGTTCAATATAAACAGAACTGTTTTCGAAAAACGAGGGGAGGGAAGAATGTTGGAGAAATTGTTCATCAATTTGTAAATAAACCAACCGAAAATTATGTTCGAATGTTTGCTAGAATTAGAAATTAAACTTGATGTTCAAAATATAGTTATTGAAGTTTAGAAACAGGTTTGTAGGTTAGAAATCGGAATCAAACTACCACTTTTTGTGTGTAAATTCTGGTTTGTAGCTGATCTCTTCTAAATTAATCAACTGTTTTAAAATCAAATTGTGTATATCGAAATGTATTTATGAAATGCATATTCATCATTGCCGTGAAATCGGAATTTGAAAATCTCAACACTGCTTTTCTCGAGTCGGACTCGGACTACCAATTTTAGTGTGCGCCCGATCTGTTGGCGAGAAGGTGTATCGAAATACCCAACTCAAAATTTCGATGCTCATATCTTTTCAACAGTAAGAGATAGGAAAAATCAGAAAGACTAAATAAGACAGATATATGGAAAAAAATAATAATATTGAAATTTTTAGGAAACTTCATAAGCTTAATTTTTGTTTACTATTATAAGCAAAAAAGTGTCTTCCTCCTATGAACTTCTGAATTTGGAAATATGAAGGACGGTGAAGGACGTCATCGTAATAAATCGTTACAGTGTGCATCTAGCATTTCATATCTTGCATGGCTGTCGACTTTCAAAAAGAATGGAAATTGTAGAAAGCAAAATACGAGATATTTAAGCTTACAAATAGCAAAACATGAAATTTTCGGTCCTTTTGAGTAATTCGACGCTCCCGTCAAATATTTGAATCTACTTAAAAACATGATAAAAAAAATAACAGAGACCAAAAATAAAAAAGACCAATCTAGCTTTTACTCCAAACGTAACGTTGGAGAACTTTCATTGTCCTAGCTTACAGGGTTCTTGAGAAATCGCTGATCCAATTTTCCACGGTTACGAAAACAATAGGTCTTCCGACGGAAGTCGGAAGACCTAATTAAATTTTCAAACCGATAATTGTTGGTGAGCAACCATTTCATTGGGGGGGGGGGAGGGGGGGGGGTAAGGAATTCTATTGCCAGCCGGTAAAATTTTTTCAGCAATTTTCTGAGCAGGCCATTTTTTTCAGCAATTACCAGAGTCGGAGAAAAATTTTCGCCGGTTCTTCGGGCCGGATTTAAACAAATTGTCAAATGTTGTGAATGTCTGTGTAAGTTAAACTCCCCGCTGTTACAGAGTATGAGTTAATAACCGTTCCTTCAGATGTCTCTTTGCAATTAGCGAATTTCAGACAGATTGTATGATGTTTAAATAGAACCTTTTCTAGATTTTTGTGCCTATGCGTATTAGGTCTCTGGTAGATACAGCTATGCGAACAGTTTGTATTTATATTAATTAATTTTTTTTACTTTAAATTGTCTGGCACAAAGGGCCAGCAAAAATTTCCATATCATGCAATGTATCCTTACTTTTGCATGGTCCGGGAAAAAAAAATTGCCGGCCCTTTGGGCCGGAATATTTTTTTCAGCATTTTTCAGAGCCGGGATTTTTTTTTTTTGCAAATTCTTCCTGCCCCCTTCCCCCATAAAAAAGGCGAGCTCGTAGCTGTAGAACCAATTTTCTTGAGAAGAGAAATGGTAATAACAAGTTACGTTCAATATATATATATATATATATAAATACCATGAGGTTCTCGCTGTGCAGGTTCAAATTTGGACCCCCCCCTTCCCTTTTTTCAAAGTTTATTTTGATTTTCCATCATGGCGACATCGTTCAATATAAACAGAACTGTTTTCGAAAAACGAGGAGAGGGAAGAATGTTGGAGAAATTGTTCATCAATTTGTAAATAAACCAACCGAAAATTATGTTCGAACGTTTGCTAGAATTAGAAATTAAACTTGATGTTCAAAATATAGTTATTGAAGTTTAGAAACAGGTTTGTAGGTTAGAAATCGGAATCAAACTACCACTTTTTGTGTGTAAATTCTGGTTTGTAGCTGATCTCTTCTAAATTAATCAACTGTTTTAAAATCAAATTGTGTATATCGAAATGTATTTATGAAATGCATATTCATCATTGCCGTGAAATCGGAATTTGAAAATCTCAACACTGCTTTTCTCGAGTCGGACTCGGACTACCAATTTTAGTGTGCGCCCGATCTGTTGGCGTGAAGGTGTATCGAAATACCCAACTCAAAATTTCGATGCTCATATCTTTTCAACAGTAAGAGATAGGAAAAATCAGAAAGACTAAATAAGACAGATAAATGGATAAAAAATAATAATATTGAAATTTTTGGGAAACTTCATAAGCTTAATTTTTGTTTACTATTATAAGCAAAAAAGTGTCTTCCTCCTATGAACTTCTGAATTTGGAAATATGAAGGACGTCATCGTAATAAATCGTTACAGTGTGCATCTAGCATTTCATATCTTGCATGGCTGTCGACTTTCAAAAAGAATGGAAATTGTAGATAGCAAAATACGAGATATTTAAGCTTACAAATAGCAAAACATGAAATTTTCGGTCCTTTTGAGTAATTCGACGCTCCCGTCAAATATTTGAATCTACTTAAAAAACATGATAAAAAAATAACAGAGACCAAAAATAAAAAAGACCAATCTAGCTTTTACTCCAAACGTAACGTTGGAGAACTTTCATTGTCCTAGCTTACAGGGTTCTTGAGAAATCGCTGATCCAATTTTCCACGGTTACGAAAACAATAGGTCTTCCGACGGAAGTCGGAAGACCTAAATACAGAATTCAAAACTCAAATGGATTCAACTCGGTCAATACTGAACGCCACTCGTAACAATAACCATGTTCTTAATGGTGGGGGGGGGGGGGGGACTGTGTTATTAAATGTTTTTTACCATTATAGTTCGACTATTGCCACCTAGAGCTGACTGTAGTAACTTAGTAAGCACGGAATCTCTGTACGGAACCAAAACTTTCTTCTTCCCCATGGCTAAGTCCGCAAGTGCACTGAAAACGATTAATACTGAATTATTACGCATACAGGCAATTTTGGAGTTCCCAGTCGCCTGTTTTTGGGAGTTCAGGGTCGCACAAAACTGTTTGTAATTCTAAAATGAGAACTAATTTTCGTAATTAGTGATTCTCTTATTATTCAATATTGAGAGTTTTTTTTTTAATGTAGAAAAATACCAAATGTTATTTTCCATCTAAAATAAGTGAAAATTTAGGCTTGATTCTGAAGACACAAACAGAACTCCTAAATTGCCTGCCTGTATAACTCTTCATGTCATGACTGATACAGCTATGGCTAAAGTACATTCAGTAGTGGAATGGATAGTTCAAACATGGCATAAATCGACTTCAGCGAAGTATATTTGATTATGACGTCGTAAAAGTCCACCAGCAGGTGCGATATCGGACTTCACAAGATGAATTTAGAAAAGGGCATTTATAAAAAGGCAAAGGTCAACGATTTTGACTATGGTTTCGTACCTGATGACATTTCCTAGCGTTGATAGGGACTGATTGATAGCCGATCCCTCCTTCAGCCTGTCCCCTGTGGCTCCCGTGGAATCCGCCCTCTCACTCCCCGCCAAATCCACAAGGTTAATGTCACTGCTACGAGTGTTACTCTGTCCGTCCGCATTTTTGAAAACCTGCCGATGCGAATTGTAGATGTAAACAGCAGTTGGTTTTTTTTTAATGAAAAAGGTATATGCATTAGAAAATTGATTATCATTTTTATGCCACTTTCATAAGAGATTTTGAAGGTAAATATATTTTTGGTCTGGTCGTTTGTCCGTTTGCTTGCCCACAAAAACTTTGACATTGGACATATCTTTTTATTCATTCATGTTTCAACTGCATTCTTCCTGGCAAGGCCTTTCTAGTGGTACCAAGATTTGTTGACCTAGTGGCCTTTGCCTTAATTGGAATATAATTTTTAACATGAGCTTTCGTATGTCACATAATTGCTATTATAACGACAAAAATGTTGAACGAGTGAATCCGTGTTTCACAAACACATCTTTTTTCCGTTTATAATTTAATTGAACATGTAATGAACTAATCAAACTTATATCGACCGTTTTTTTATTCAATTTACGTTATCATTTATTTTCTTCTTTTTTTCTTTTGAACAAGAGGGGATACCTTGGGTTAGTTAACTTGTTGTTTCTTTAGGGGGGGGGGATCCTCGAAAACCCAGGCTCGATTGTGTTCACTCTTATCCTAAGAGCCTGGGTTTCAATTGATGATGGAGGGAGGGGCGAATGTCATTCTAAACTCAGTAAGTGATCCCCTTCCTCTTCCAATACAAAGGATTTGCATAATATTGATTAAGTATGCTACCCATCGATTTTTATATTCATTTAAATTCTTTTCCGTCAAATTTTAATTCTGTAGATTCTCCAATATCACCTGAGTTCGACATAATGTAAGGTGATGCAGGGAGTCGTGCACACTTACATGCATAAAAAATGCTTCAGTGAAAATCAACAATTATTCAGATTCAACGCTGAGTCTCTTTACACATTTGCTATTTGTTTTTCTTGTTTATAATTTCATTTTTGCCTCCCCCCTCTCTCTCTCTCTCTCTCTCTCTTAGCACATTGGAGGAGTATTAAGTAATGTCAAAATGCAAAACACAAAAAGTTCAATATAAACAGGTCGGCTTATCCTACACTTCATTGTTACCAGGCTACGTTAGATTCTACTGTATTGATTCCTTATCTTTTCTACATATGTTTGCTGCATTCATACATATTTTAAAAAGATTTATTATGAATTTGGATGACCTGATTTTAGCACTACTATGTCAAGAATTTAGTTATGATCTAGTCATACATAAGATCATCTTTTAATATTTCTGATTTCAAATTTTGGACATTTTCATGCATGTCATACATGTATATCCCTTCAAGTGGGCCCAAATTGGAAATAGAATACCTTGTATCTTATATTTGACTAAAGTATATATAAAGTGTTAAGTTGGTCGTGATTCACGTAGTCCCGGAACTGAACTGAGCCATATTTTTATGTAAAGCAAAATCTTTTTCATGTATCCAGCTTCCACGTGTCAACCATCTTGTAACTTTCTAGATATAACATGTAACATTAACACTATGTCCTGTCCGAGATAATATATCAATATCAAATTAATTGTAGCGGGATGGAAATCAAATTTTTAATAATTCATATTCCTATATTTGTTTGACAAGAATGTAATTTCAAAATATATTTTATCCCACATGCACCATTGTACGGTTCAAGTGCTTTATTATACGTCACTTGCAAACCTAGGTAATAAACCGATAACAGCTGATTCATTCATCTTTCTGAAATACCAAATCCTTTATTAAAAATATCTTAATAAAAAGGTATTAGGACGCTATTATTCTAAAGCTTCGGCACATAGCGAGTCATCGATCATTTGTTTAAAGTTACTAGCTCAAATAGGCACATCTTTTCGTTGCCATTGACAATATTAAAACAACCAGACACGATTCATGCATTTTTAAACCGAATCTTTTGGTAACAATGTAAAGGAGTTTTAATCCGTCAGATTATAGTGATTAGATCACGAGATTAATTATTCATTCATTTAGTTTGTAGGTTTCTTCTAAGTGTAAATTACATCCCACGAGTACCATGATCTCATGGAATTTGTTAAATACATCGATACTACAAAATAGCTAAGTTTTTTTTTAAATGGAACAAATAATATTTAAAATACGTTTGTGACCTAAATATTTTTATCCTTTATTTACGATATCTGATCATTATACCAATAACTATGTCTTTTGAAAGGTACATGATGTAGCGTATACACGTGATGCGATGGTCAGAATAATAAGACCAAGATTTTCTACTTCTATGATAAATTTGCTCTCTCTCTCTCTCTCTCTCTGAAACTTGTAATCCTCGAATAATTTCATAACTGTAGTCCACGCAAAATCTGAATTTGTCTTAATAGGAACCTAAGCAACTAGTTGTGTACATATTGATGAAGTTGAGATCGGATAACGGTGAACAAATGGGAATGGCTATTTTAGTCTATGTTACTTACTTGAGCAAATCTGATAGTGATGACCATGTGAGAACGGCTACTTGTAGCGTTCATGTTCGTGGATGCGGTGGTTCTATTGACAGTTCCTTGTTCCATAAGCTTCTCTATCTCATTGTAATCCCGAACTGGTACTTGCTATAAAAGAAATTGATAAGGATGTCACTTGCAGTAAATTTCATTAGAGGCTTTTTAACAGTTTAACGCGTACTAGGATTTGGAAAAAAATATCACCTCAGTTTTTCCGAAATCCAGAGATGTCGAAAAGTGTCAGTCCGAACAAAAGTTGTCCGAACTGACACAATTACAAAAATGTCAGACAAGAGTGAAACTGATTTCTACATCTCTTGAAATCCCCTTTATATAATAATATTATTCTTGACATTCTTGAACAAAGGATAACCACAATGGCCATTATAATTCTTTTGGTACATTGTATTTTATAAATTTAATTTTTCGGTATTTGGCCTGATTTCTAACCTTGAGTCCCTCCACATAGAATCCCGTCTGAGGATTTTGCCGAATCTTGAGTCCTCCGGCCTGTGGTTTGGTTTTAACTAGTAGATCTCGCACCTGCTCGTTATAGATTTCTAGCATACTGAACGAAACCTTAAAATAAAAAATAAACTGAAATTCATTATTATGTCAAGATGGAATTAGTCAAAAGAAGATGGAAATAATGTGGAAGGCACCGAGAGCCAAAACAAGCTTCAGGTGCATTTCAGGTGCAAAATGCCGAGTTGCAAAACTTGTACATAAGAGTGGGAACATTTCTGGCAAGTTTTACTATGATCGGTGAAATACATGCTACATTAGGATCTAGAAATCATTTTTAGTAATCAATTCACATGACCTTTGAGCCTTCGTCCGAAAATCAAAATGGCACATCCTCGACTCGAGGGGATCTTTTCTAGGAAGTTTCATGACGATAGCCTAGGTCAGGTGGAATACCAATCTGATTAAAATCATCTGTTTCGGGCTCCGTTTACTGCGTACTCCACAACAAAGTACGCAGTAAACGGAGCCCGAAACAGATGATTTTAATCAGATTGGGTGAAATACATGCTTCTTTATGATTCAGAAACTATTTTCAATCATCAAGACCTTGAACTTTTGATCACAAAATCAATAAGGCTCATCCTTGACTTACAGAGAATATTTTAAGCAAGTGTCATGATTATAATGCAATACACATTCCATTATCACCCGGAAACCAATTTCAATCACCATAGTCGACCCTTTGACCTTGACATTATTTTTTTAACAAATACCACAGATATTTATACGATACACAGACAAGGACATTTTTTTAATATAACACAGAACATAGATGATTATAAGTCGACTGACCCGTGGTCCTAGTGAGGCTCGAACCAGCTACCTTTCAGTCACTTGTCCGACGCCTAATCCACTAGACCACGGTATCGACTTGACCTTGACATTATACCTCTTTATCCAAAACTCAATTGGGCATTCTTGACTCAATGAAGTAAGTGTATGAAGTTTCATTGCAATAACACTTTTAAACATAATGGACTTGGTAGTCCAAAAACCAATGGGTGTCGCCTACCTATCTATAAGAGCCGAGTTTTGTAGCTCGGTTGAAATGATCTTTCCAGCATCATTTAGAGAACAGATAATCATAAATGATCTTGAAATTTTAATGAGCAATGCCTTAATGGGCCAATGTCTGTTGATATGGATATCCATGTTTCGCACTAAAACATGAAAGTCATGTCATATAGTCTGTGAATGCACATAAATTAAGAGCATGTCAGTGCCGATTCAGTTCATTCTAGTATTGACAAGAATCCTTGAGACGATTGAAATTTACACATTTTCTAATATGAAGAATTCAAAAAGGAAAGATAGCGCCTACCTACGACAAATAAAAACTTTGATACGAAGGAAAAGAACCAAAAGTGCAGAGTATTTAATATACATGTAATTTATAGGCAGTCAATCATACCGGTAAGAATAGATTCTAAAATTTAAACTCTGATCATCAAGAGCACTTCTAACAGACTTTCAATGTAACAATAGGTCCACAAGAACTTAGAACGTTTTATGGTTTATCAAATGAAAATTCTTCAAATAACGCGTTCTTTCTTCAAACTGATACAAGCATCCAATAAATGATGTTGAAGAGCCTAGGGGTAGATTAAATCATACATAACAAAGAAAGATTTATACTTCATTCAAAGCAAAAAGGATATAATTTATTTTTGTTTATTCTAAATTGAACTTTATCCAGGTGCGCAATTCTTTGAAGCCTTCTTAGCACTTGATTGACCTTTGAAGCACTTTCTCACTGAAATCAAAGTTTCCACATCATCGTATTTTTGGAAAGGGGGATTCAAAGCGTTACTTAAAGATGTAGCTTTTTAGCACGGAAGAATGATAACAACAGATTTATATTTATCGTCGACTTTCATCCTATGAGCTCACGAAAATGTCGCTGGGAGAGCAGAAAAATTGGAAAATTGATAAGTGCGCAAATAACATTAAAATTGCACCCGGAGATAGTATCAAATTTGGAGTTGAGAAAAAGAATATGGAGCATGACTGTGACCAAATTAGGGGGAGGTGGGACTGGTAACGCTACCATACAATTCTAAGAGCAATAGGTCGACAGTACTAAAGAGAAAGTTATGTCAAGGTGCAGCAAGTGAAGATTCTTCGAATAAAGTTCTTTATCCAACCTGACATAAGTACCCCATAAAAGACTCTGAAGAGTTTACGAGTAGGTTAAATTTTACAATAACAGCGTCTGTGATGTAAAAGTAAGATTTATACTGCATTTAATGCAAGAAGGATGTAATTTAATTTTGTTTACCCAATGTTGAACTTCATGGAGGTGCACAATTTTATGGTCGTTTTTACACTCCCATGGCCCTGTAAAACACTTCCTCGTTGAAAGTATTATAGAATTCCATCTCTTTTTTCAAGTATCAAGCTTGACCTTTTTTTTTTCATTACCTTATACATGAATGTCAACGTTCAACTTTCTTTCCTTTCTAATCTCTCTTGCATGTTGAAATTAGGTGTGTATATCAAAGTAATAACCCAGTATCACGTCATGCCGAAAACACATAGAAGAAGTACCCATCAGTTGTCGAGAAGGTAAGGCAAGAGTTGCCAATCCCGGAATAAACAATATTCTGAAGTGAGACCAGGTGAGCGGGGAGAGTAAGCGTCTCCTGTTTACATGCGACACCCGTCGCAACAGTTCCATGAAAACTTGTCATATTCGGTGATTGTCTCGATGTATATCAAGTAAAGATTTCTTGTTTGGTGATGTTGACAGCCATTCAATCGCAATACAGAGTGTTACTGATCATTCTGGAAAGAGGTATCTCATGTGATGTTATGGGATCTCAATAGAGACGGAAGAACTTCTCCAATGATAATATCAGTCGTTGTTTAATATAATATAAATAATATCGGAAGAAAACTATCTTGCATGTATATGTATAGTAAAAACAAAATGCCACAATACATTCTATCATATATAGTGGAAGTTTAAATTAATAAACAAACTGTCCTCTTACTGAGATGTCAAAATAAATTGTGTTACAAGCGGATACAGTAATGTCCAATCAGAATGCTCAGTTTCACTGAAGATAATCATATGACTGGGGGAGTTTTGCATAAATATAAATATTGAACATCTATCGCAGTATTACCTGAAGTTGCTTAGTTTTATCTTGGTTGTCCTCTATGGCTTTGAACAATTCTTCACACGTGATGGGTACAATTCCCTTATTTGGTCCGTACCCTATCATAGAATAGCTTTTACCCGCTCCAGTTTGACCGTATGCAAATAATGCCGCGTTATAGCCCTGCCAGGCATTGTCCAAAACACCCTGCCCAAGATCACTGAACACTCTCCTCTGGAATCAAAGGTCAAAGTTTGTTAAAAGTGTCATAATGCAAAGAAAATGATAAATGAGCATTTATCTTAACTTCTCATCACTATAATAACTTTATATTTTAATGTGTTGATTCAATTTATAACCTCGTAATTCTTCTGTATTTTTGTCCAAAAATGTTTTACCTGGTCGGCATAATTTGAATTGCTTGAATCGGGAACGAACACTCCATTTTCGTCCTCACGGGAACTATCATGTGACCAATATGAGTGGTCGAATGAGAAAGTTTTCTTGTCATTATTTTCAGGATTCGTTATCACTGTAGTACTGCCATTCATAGATAAGACACATTTCGATCCAGCATTTTTTTCTCTCTGAAAAATAAAATTACAGAAGAATAGGATGTTTGATTTAATACAACAATATAGGGGAAAATTTTTATAAAGTGATAACTATTGAGGTATAAGCTCAGTCTGCTGTTTCTAATGTTTTCTTGTCAATACTATATTGATCTAGTTTGTTTTTCACTTGACGTATCATTTCTGCATCTCAGTATATTTTTTTTTTCAGAATGAGTCTTGCTAAGCGCATTTCGATAAATATGATCCTACCATTATCATTTCTCATTTAGATGTATTCATCAGAAATTTGGACAACACCCTGTCTTTATGTTTTATTTAACATAGCAACTATTCAGAATTTTGAATGCTTCCAATTTGAGAACAAGAATACTATATATGACCGATATTCATGTAAAGTACTTCGGTATACTTTCATTTACGTATAATAAATAAGGGCAGCCTTGTTTTTGCTTTGAAATACAGTGTAAACATTTTACGGGAAAATGAAAATGGTGAGATTCAAGTATCCGTTATATTTTCAATGGACATATTTTAGATGCATCGTTTCAATCAATTATAAGTTTAACGCCAAATGTTTTCTTCAACTTCTTACGTATGTATTTCTTCGAACTAATCATTCAGGGGTATTTATGCCTTATCGATTGGAATATTTTTATATACTTGACATGTAAATATCAGTCCTAAATTAAATAGGAAAGGTACGAAATAGTTAAATCCCCCCTTTAAATATTTGGACAAACAATAGGATTAGTGATTCAATATCTGTAAGAAGTCCGAATATTTATGACACAAGATGTCTATTGCCTTAATGGTCAGTACGTGTCCGAAGGATTATGACGTTAGGTCACCTAGGTCTGGGTCCCCAAGGCAAAGACCATACTGACAGAGAGAAAACAGTGCTAACTTTTAAACTTTTGTACATGTTAGAATGCTAGTGTATTATACTGCGAAATGCAGATAAAACTTTTTCTTTAAAAGTATTTTGTACAATCAAGGACCAGCAATATTTTCAGTGAGCAATATTACTACACCATGTCCACCTCGTAAAAAGTCCATAATTGTATAATAGTGCATATTTCATAATTCTTACTTCAGTCACCATTTGAGCCCAAAAAGTATGTTTCCCTACACGCTACAGTATTCTTCTTATTTCCCCGGAATCAAAGACCCATGGACACACAACGTTTGGTCATTCTGTCTATCTGTCTGTCTTACTTAACAAAAATAACAGTGGCCATTACTTTTAATTATTAACTGAAAGGACATTCGTATTCCACAAATGTATTCCGGTAGCAAAACCAATACAGTGATACAGAATGTTTTGACATCGTGACCTTGAGCTTGTGATTTGAACCCCCCCTCCTTTGAAGATAAGATCTTTTATACTGACAACGTTTTCTCCAGGGGAATCCATGTTTTGCAGATACATCTTGTTCCAATGGAAAAAGTTGGCAAAGAAGTGTACCTTTACGCAAGTTTTTTCGGCTCTAAGTGGAGTGAATGTTTCCGATTATTCAAGATATTGACAAAATGTCTGTTCGTGCACACTGTTAAAAGATCTGATCTACGAGTAGATTTGTATTGATATTTTAAAAGAGAAATCTGTATGTAAATGCACGTTCATATCCCCACATACTTCATTTGAAGTAGATCTACATGTCATCGACTTAATACTCTTCTGCACAGAAATTCTGAAGAAGGGAGGGGTGTCATGAAGAATCGTCTAAACTTGGGATGTATAATATCAATTTTGCTGTTTTATAATTTATTTGATGGACAGATCAGAGCACAGCTTTCAGTAAATGTTCATGTGATAAGCTTGTCAAGTACATGAATTCACTTGATTTCAGTTCGGTACAGGGTCCAGTTTCTAACGTCTTTTGTCAGTATAGACAGAAAGAATTCCTTTTACATACAGAATCTTCTGAATGTCAAACATTTATTGACATAACGTAATAATTTAAATAATGTTCAGAAAGTAGAAATGGACCAAAAAGAAAAAACACCAATGATCGTTGTGCCCTTCTGAATTCTTTTTCTCCACTTTTCTTTGATTTTATAGCTTACTCTCATGCGCATACATATATACATGTATTTTCAATGAAGCGACTAGCCAAGCGATGATTAAACCAAACTTTTATGGAGAGTTCACTACTTCAAATGTTCTTTTCAAGTTGATAAAACAGAACTTTTATGATTCATAAATTTTTCAGAGATAAACTTCCTTGGAGCTGATTCGATACCAAATGGTGGTCATTTATAATTGAAAGGACCACATACAAAGAGATGGTCACTAAAGTACGTGTATACGGATGGCACTCTAAATCTCCAGAATGTTTGCTCAGTTAAGTAAAGATGTCCTTCTGCTCACTTCAAACAATGACTCGACAACTTGACTTTAATGTAACAATGCTGATTTTATTTGTATAGGACAGCCATACTTATGTATTCGCCGCTTATGAAACAATATGGTCAATAAAATATTACAGCTTGACCCTCGTGGAGTACATATGACATCTAGTTGTTATCGCGTCACATTGGAATGGAGTGTGTCTGACTTGGGATTGGGCGGGGATGGGTATATTACTAACATTATGTAAAAAAAAGGTTGTTCATCTAATTTTTGTTCCGTTGCAAGATTTATTAGCAATTACCCAATGAACATTAGCAGTCATCGAAGACCATTCATAACCTAGTAAATGTATTTTTCCCAAAGTTATGTTATTGTATTGCCTTTTTTTATGAAAAGTAAACATACATGTAATAATCGCTTTTATAGTTACAAGAATATTGTCCTGATAATCGATATTCTAGCTTAATAGCATGTTAAGTGCAAAAATACCACTAGATGAATATACGTCTATACCGGCATGTTATATGTAATGTACAGATTTGGTTTATGTCCAACTCTTATTTAATTAATACGTGATCTATGTTATGATAATCAGTGACAAAAGAAGTTCGTACATAGTTATCGATAATAAGTGTAAACATAATGAATATAATGCAGTGTATTCAAACAAGCAAGAGGAGAGATACATGTACATGTAGGCCAGTTGTGTATTAACAAATGGATTAAAAAAAAGCAAAAGCAATGCTACAGACATACTATACATGTCACAATTAAAACACCCTCATAAAATAATCTAACCAATTCCTGTATCTTGAGTCCGCCATTCATGTGTGGTCGGATTTGAAGGGGACAGTATAAATTAACACATCAAAACCATCTTTATTCAGTCTTGATTTCATTAACGTTATTCCATTTAGAAAGTTCAATAAAAGTGTATATCAACAGTAATACCAAGCTAGTCTATATTGTGAATATTGATTGGGCCCTGATCTTGTTATTACTTAGATTGATTTAATTTCGGCTCCGATGAAAAAGCCAATAAATCAGATTTAGAATGACCGCCGCTTAATGGAATTGATGGTGATCATGGTGGAACAAACATGACCTTACTGGGAGAGAGGTTGATGGTGGAGACTCCCGGGATATTTTTAACCAGTCTTAAGTGCTGGGGCTGGAGAGGGTGTGGTAATACCATAGCATGTAAACGTATTTGTAACTGACCCTCACCCACCCCACTCATCCCTCCTCTTCTCTGGCTCATTGTATTCATATTGTGCAGCTTTTTGTTTCTTTACATATACAGAGGAGAATTAACGATAAAAATGACATTGTAAAAATTGCAATAAATATCATTGTGGACAGAGTTTCGATATTTAAAGAATGACCTTAAGTGTTGCACAAGTGTGAAAAGTTTGACATTTTGAACACAAATTGAACAACATGTCATTTGTTTGAAAGGGTTGTTGTTGCAACTTTATTACGGCTTTTTGACATCAACTGAACAGCTCTGTTATGACCATGGGTGCAGAAAGCGTTTGTCACATGCCAAAATATTTTCTAAATTATTACCGAGAAAAATGAAAATCTTCACAAATGGTCTTAGATTAAATATTGATTGTGCAACGTAAAAAGTCATCGTGATATTCAATAATAAAATCGTATGAAAATCCAATATTCTTAAATAAATATCATATACGTAATTTGTATATTCACATCAGTGATGCAGCTAAAAAGATTGCAACGTTATCCGTCATTTCTCATTCGTATACAGTGTAAACTAATACCTCTTACTCAAGCATTAACATTTGTGAAGTGCCTTTAAATAAATATTCAATGAAATTTTATCTCAGCGCCAATGAAACTAATTGGCGAGCATTCATAACATGCATAAAGCCTTATAACATTACTTTCATTTCCTTTATCTTAATTTTGTCAGAAAAAAAATCGAATGGCGAATGAAAATACGTCGAAAGAGAAATTGCTCGTTCAATGAGCAAACTTTAACCTTATGCCTCAAAAGGCTTTGTCGTCAACTAATTTCAAATTCTTACAGAAAATGAGTATTTCATGAATAAAGCAAAAGCTAGAAAAGAAAGACTTTTCAACAATTGTTTTTGAAATGTAATTATTTCCAAAAGTATATGTATAAATAATGAATAAAAAGATATTAGGGGGTGGTGATTTTTTTTTCGGGGGAGGGGGCAAAAATTCAATATATAAAATCGAATACATAAGTGTGTTTGGTCAATTCGATTTTTAATTTCACGGATACTCGAGAATTTCACTGTAGTAATAAAAGCATACAGGAGGTCTACACATTACAGTAATACCACAGCTCGTGTTTCGTTGCTCTTTTCAATATATTATATTTGCTCGAAACTATATCGAAACTGACTAGCTAAATACATGTATGTAAATTTATTTCGAAAGGAGTTCCTTTTCGGCAGGACAAATTAATAATTTAATTAATATCTTTTAAATATTAAACATACCATCAGTTACTGTGGTATGATACGTTTCTGACATAATAAAAGTCATATGTTACGATGTAAAAGGAAAATCGTTTTAACCCCACCCCACCCCAAACTAAGTATTCTATTTCTCTGCCTCGAGAATAATTGTTTCCATCAAAAATTCTAAACTAAAATATTGAATTCCGATATACATCTACTTCATCATACGTAACTATTTTACATTCAATATCCTACTAGACAGACTGGTATGAAACAATTTAATTGATTAATATTATATCATACCTGATTGAATGGTCGCACTCTAACAGCGACTTTGACACTATCAGAAGAGGATGGCATGTTATTTCGTCTCCTATCAATCCACAGCACTGATAATTTTGCACTCTATTGTAGAATTCTACCTGTTGAATGTCGTTCTATTATTTAAACCAATCCTGTGTGGAACACCAATTTTTCGAATTTTCATGCTGAATTAATAGATGAAAAATAAAGGTGACGTACATATCCTCCTCACATCGTGCAGGTAAACCCAAGACAATGCCGTAACAATGAGTGAGTTGGCATTTAAATTCACGTCGTGTCAACACTTGATGTAAACAATATACCCGGCATTGTGTTACCTGCGACGCTCTGATACCCGGAAGTCTAAATAAGTGTAGTTCCAGGTAGCAGAGGAAAAAGAAACTCAGAAAGACAAAGCGAGACAACTCCTGTCTTTACCTGAGTTACCCTAGTCTGTACCAAGGTGTCAGTCCTCTAGATTTCTGAGAAAGGTAAGGGGATGCACTCAGTCGCGGTCGGCCAGACGAATCTTGAACTTTTTTCCAAATAGGGAGGGGGTCCAAGCCATCGTCAGGGGGATGAGTTCAAGTGTATGTCCAGTATATGATTTTTAAAGGAAAATAAAAGAAAAAAAACGAGAATATGAGAAATTTTGACAAATTCCAGGGGTCTAGATCCGCGCTTTGTACATAAGGATGACACAATAAATAAATGATGTGAATTTTAAGTTTATAGGGTTGCAACCTCAGGGAAATAATTTAATTTTCATAAAATTACATAATATTTGAAACCAACATAAACGATAAATGACATGCATCTTCAGTTTATTACATTATATCAGAAAAAATAGTACTCCTTGAAATTTTAACTGCTGAATGGGTATTTTGGGGAAACACAGAAAATAAGGGAAAATTCATTTCCATATGAATTTTGCTATCAAAATTTCAAACATCATAATATATACATTTCATGATACTCTTTAAACAAGAGTTAATTTTAAAATTCGAAATTTGAGTCAAACTCTATTTGGGGGAATCTAAAACATGGATTTCTGCTTAAATTATTTTTCTACTTATAGAAACAGTCATTTTGCTAAAAAACTAAATCGGGTACATATTGGTTTGACTGCTTAAGAATAAAGTAATACCATATATAGCTCTATATACATAGAAAAAAAATTAGACAACCGTACATAATCGTTCTAGCTATTAACAAAAATTACAAGTTGTTGCCAAGGAAACCAGCAATATCGTATTGATTCATTGATTTCCATCAAACATGCTGGCATACATCAGTACATAACAGCATATATATGAGGCGCCGTTTTACTATTTATTTCCTATTTTTTTATATCAAAAATAGGGAATAAATATAGTAAAACGGCACCTCATACATATAGCTCACACTAAATATACATTTAACTTAGTACAACTTTTATGTAATTATTCATTGATTGTGCAGTATATGCATGATCATTTATAAACTTAACACAGTATAAGAAATTAAGCACTGCCCTATGAACTATTTATTTTTTCAGAATTTCTCCAAATAGCCTTAAATTCATACGCAATTCTTGAAACTTCAGAGGTATTCAAAGTGATCATGAGGAATTCTCCAAAAGACAAAAATGTTAAAAAAATAATAATAATGGACGTTTGTAGCTAAAAAAAAAAAAAACAAATGACAAAAACAAAACCAAAAAAAAAAAAAAAGAAAAGAAAAAAAAAGGCCATTTTTTTGAATTTTCTGAATAGTTCTAGAGGATATCCCTCTATATGTAAATATATCCATCTTTCTTCTACCTCAAGTCTATATCAAAGATCACAACCCGAAACCTTAACTTGATCTCAGTACTGTATTCAGGATGTCAGAAAGCAAAATATATCAATCTTGAATAGTGATTGAATGTTGTCAAAATCTACCTTCACAACTTCCTTTACCCAATAGACAGTAGAACCAGATAACTTCGAACACATTTACTGTATGAAATATACACGACTCACTTGATACCTTCAGGAACAGCACACCATACGTGACCAGAAGGCAACATTCTTCTAGAACCACACAGATCACTGTACATAACTGAATAGTTTTAAAAAGGCACGTAATGGTCAATGGGTGACCGCGTGTTTATTCATGAAAGAAGAAGTGTGCAAATCAACAAGAGATTAAAATTCACATCGATCTAATAAATTAAGTTATTGATTTTAGGCCCGTAAATTACTAATATATTTGCCTTGTTGCGCAGTTTTTCTTCAAGAACAGAAGTTTCCGGAATCATCATGCAGGAATAGACTTAACTATTAGTTTGTACTAGCAATGTCCGAAATTTTGGCGGATTTTTTTTTAACTGTTGAAAAACAGTTTCGAAGTAAAAAATTATACATAGCGCCGAATTTATGTCTTCAAAGAGACTCAAAAGGGTCCAAGGGTTATCCAAAGAAGTAACAGAACGATTGTCAAGGAAAGATATTCATCTCTGCAAAGTAAATTTGACTTTATTTCTGCAAAGTCATTATCAGACAGGTCCGGGCCCAGATAGCATGCTGATGTTGGCCCAACGCAAGTCCATCGGTGACATTTACGTTGGGTCAATATCGGCAGTGAATGTTGGGCCAATGCAATGTTGCTCATCGGCCCAACGTTGGCCCCACAAGTTGGGTCGCTGTTGGGCCGATGTCAGACCTCGGACGTTTACACGTTGGCCCAACGTTGGCCCAGTTTAACATATATATCGGATTTATGTTGGTCCAACGTCAATCCAACATTGTAATGATATGTTGGCTGAACGTTGGCTTTTTTTTGGTAACGTTGGCCGTAGATCCTTTGGTGATCTGAAAGTAGAAAATAAATATCTTAATATTTATTGATCCACAAGTCTGACATAAATCACTCAATGTCAATTATCCGACTTCAAACACAACTCTGGTCCTTTGGTATCTCCAATTTTCCTTTCATTCTCATCAAGTCGAATACTATCTCCAAATCATTCGACCAACCGATCTCCATTTCAACGTGGTTATATTATTACTGCAAAAGAGAAAAGATACAAAAATATCAGATATTTAAATAAATTAACATGATTAATGATACTAGTTAATTTGATATCTACAAGTGCAATATGAGCAAAAATAAATAAAATAATACATACGAATTGCCAATGTTTCAATCATGAATAATAATAAATATCATAATGTACTTACTTTTACTGCCTACACTTTACAAAACTTTAGCGTCCACTGACCGCTCTCGCTCTATTTCAAATTTATCTTTACTTAAAACCTTGCAGTTTGCGTCCCAGATAAGAAACGTCCGGTATCAGATTGTGCAATCTAGCTCCGTTGCCTTAGAAACTGGTCAGACATCTGGTGTTAATTATGACTTGACCAGCCAAGCACTGACCTAGATCTTATCTCTGCAGTTACTTCGGTAGTTAATTTTATGTAAGTTGAATTTTATAAAGTAATAAGGGAACCTTGAATTACTGACATATTATCATGATTATATACATGTATGTTTCACTGTGAAATAACTATGCACATTATAGACATGATCTAATATTTCTTATGAAATGTTGTTTTTTAATGTTTTCTTTACCCAATGTTTACGTTGGTCCAACGTTGACCCAACATCTTACAGTGCCGCAAAAAGTATGTCCTCTTTTGACGGACACAAATTTCTTATCTAAAGACTTGTTAATCAAGAATTTGAACATTTTTGAAAACTTCGTAGTTCAAGACTTTTCGGAAATGAAAAATAAACAATAATTTGAAAATTAACCTTGGTATAACATATGTAGGTCCAATGTAGGCCCAACGTCAACCCATTCATACCATTATTGCAAATAATGTAAAAATGTTAAAGAGGAATAAATTCAGTTAATATTGTCCAGTTACAAAAGTCAGATTGACTTTTTATTAAATTAGATTTCATTTGAATCTTTACATTTTTTCTTTATTTTGGACCAACGTTGACCCAACATTGAACCAACGTCGTAAATTACATTATTATACTTTTGACTCTTATGACTTCATTTTATTATTTCGAAACAAAATTTTGATCTTTTTCAATGATGGTGTGTATTTTAAATCTCATTTGTAAAATTATATAATTCGATTGGTGCGTTTATCTTGAACATACGATGTTGGACCAACATTGGCCCAATCCCAGTCCAACAACAGCGATAATTCATTGGTTTGTCCGACAAATACAATGTTGGGCCAATGTTGGTCCAACGTTGACATGCCAACGCCAACCACTGGCCAACCATACAACGTACATATTACCAACATTGGCCCAACGTAGTCATGCTATCTGGGGGATTACTCCAGAAATGGCTATAATAGCTAAATATGGCTATAATAGCTATAAATGGCTATATTGGAGAAATAATTTTAAGTACTAAAAAATAAAATTTTTGAATTTTTCTTTCAAACTCAAAATCGCAAATCTTTATGACCATCTGATCAAAGTTTACAAAAGAAGTTGGTATGCAAAACTTACAATTTTCAAGTTTTGACCAGGATCAGTTTTCAAAATTTGACTCATTCAATCTCAAAGATGGTACATTTTACATTTCAACTTCTTAAGTAAACATCATTCAGATGGTCATAAACATTTGCCATTTTGAGTATTAGCTCAAAATTCCAAAATTTATTTTTTTAGTACTTAAAATTATTACTCCAATATAGCCATTTATAGCTATTATAGCCATATTTAGCTATTATAGCCATTTCTGGAGTAATCCCGTACCTGTCAGAAGGACAATCTCCACCTAGCTTCAATAATTTCGCCTGTCTCACGCGTTGTTCCTATTCGGCTATTTTAGTGTGTGAGAGGGCTTCAATTCCTTCCCATATTCTTCTTTGGCACACACCGTTGTGTATCACAACCGCATGATGATAGGATAATGACTGAATGATGCATTTTTAATTCAAACTGACATTAAAACTAAATAATTTCTGCATTCATTACATTAAAATTCCCCTAATCTCGTTTGAGATTCATGCACGCATCTTTTAGTTATGCTGCTGTTTACTATTATGTGATAGCTAATAGACATGTGCATGAATCTCAAACAAGATTAAATTTCCCCGAGATTAAATTTTTCAAATATTATGACAACTAAAGCGAAATCGGGACTAAATCTTATAAAATATGTATATTTATAATTTTTTTAACTAATAATGCTTAAAAAATTCAAGGGGGAGGGGCTCCTACCCCTCCCCCCTGGATCCACACTTGAAATGGAGCATCTCAGAAATTGTCTATTTGAAGCAAAGTTGTAGGGGACAAACAAAAAGATTGCATATTTACCAGTGATATAATTTCATTGTT
Organism: Pinctada imbricata; assembly: GCA_033119305.1. NCBI lineage: Eukaryota > Metazoa > Mollusca > Bivalvia > Pterioida > Pteriidae > Pinctada > Pinctada imbricata. The sequence goes on from VSWD01000009.1 coordinate 33,285,073, forward strand.
GTAATTATAATGTACTTGAGATATACTTTGCGACAAGACAACTCATGATTCCACACAAAATGTCTATTAAAATTGCTACAACTAATAAACGTTTTTATACAATAAGTTATAGTCCATTTTCCAGATAAAAGTTATGACCGTTCCTAAACTTGGTTTTATACACACAGACACCAGACATCGCATCATTTGACAAAATTTTCCATTGTGACGTCACATCTGATTGCACCGTCTTGATGCACCTTGATGTGTTGTCATGCTTTTTCTTATGACATCACAATGAAAATATCACCAAATATTGTGATGTCTGGTGTCTGTCTACTCAATGAATCTATTGGAAAATCAGCTATTTGTATTTTGCTGTGAGTATGTGAAACACAGCAAGTGCATTTACCATACATATGACATTTATTCTGTGTACCCATCATAATTGTCAGTTTGATTCTTTCAGAGTAAAATTATACGTTGCAATTCAGGTTATCGAGGGTTCAGTCTGCAGATTAACAAAAGTTCTAACAGCCATTACAGGATGTTCCTACAGAGCTAATGCATTAATGAAATGCATTTAATTTCAAGAGTTTCATATCACGGAATTACATTGGTTGTGCATATATAATCAAATTGTTACATTCAAATGACGTCACTGCTAATCTATTGTTTGACTCCTAGTTGTAACTACCCTTCAAATTTAGTATTGCAGAATATGTAAATAGGTTTATTTTAGGCAGTATCTGACTTAAAACCAATGTATGATGTCAAAATGTGTATTGTTACATCAATTTTGTACCTTCATTTCAAAGATGTTAAAAGTTTAACCCAGTAAGGGAGGTAAGAGAGTAGTGTCACTTACCATCTCTTTCTCATTTGTTGAAGCCAAATAAAAAGGTTTTCAATGATCACAAATTATAAGAAAATGAATAGAAAAATCTTGTGGTATTTTAGATGAAACATTATGGACAAAACTCACATTTAATAGCATAATTAGACAAGAATTGATCCCATGTAGTAATAATTGCTTCTCCATTTTTTTCAAAGAAGGCTTAATACTATGTATAGCCAATTGCACCTCACATGAAATTCAAATGAAAAGAGCATCATGTGAAATTCACATGAAAGTTCATGAAAATTTCACATAAGATTTATGTGAAAAATAATTTACTGTAAACATGGTTATTTTTGCTGGGGATTTTGCGATAATAAAAACAAGAAGTTAAGCTTGGGGGAAATATTCGAGATGTAAACGTATCTTCCATTGTAAGAATGTAGCTGGGTTATTTTTGCATGGGAGAAAGTTCTGCAAGGTCCATTGATTCGCGAATTACTCCCACATGAAAATTTCCACATTTACAGTATGTGAATTTCGCATAAATATGAATGGGACTTTCATGCTAAATTAGTTCATGAGAAATTCATGTTAGAAACTTCAAATGAATTTCATGTAAAAAAAAATTCATGTAAATTTCATATTTGTGCTCGTTTCACTTAACAAGGACCAATAGTCGGATGACGTCATCAATTTTCCATGACTTTTATATGGATTGGGTGATTGGATAAAATTGATTGATTTTCAAGGTCAAATGCTGAAACTTCAGCTCAGAGGTTAAAATAAAAGAAAACTTGTGGGAAAAATTCTAAAACATCTCAGAATGAGACACTGTGAAAAGTCCAAGGTTTTTATTACTAGGCAAGGGAATGCTATGCTTCATTTTGTCTTGTACATGAATCTCAGAATGCGTTTGAGTTCTTTTTTTTATATACACAATGTTAACAAGTTATCAAGCTCAATGATCAAGGTCGTTACAATGGAATTGCCTGACAGTGTATGCATAAAATTATTCATAAATTTTATTGATATTAAGGTAGCAAACCTATATCAGTGAAAATCTATAGGTTGCAATATATCTTTTGTTTTCGAGAAAAAAATGGGGGGGGGGGGGGGGGGTGGGTGGATGTTAAATATCATTGTATCTTTACTATTTATATGGATACATTTAAAATTTTCTTCACAAATCAATTTATCTTATAGATTAGAATATATCAACAACCTTTTTTGCATGGTTTGACCTTGATTTTATTGTTTAATGTGCGATTTATATGGTACTGTTGAGTACTTTTACGTTATTATTAATGGGGTACATGGAGGCAAAATGGCGAAGTATTTTCTGAAGCTTGTCTATACTGATGAAGTTTTTGCTCTAAATGAATTAAGATACTCAGTATAAAGTGAAAACTTGAATGTCATTTGTTTATATATCAAGGAAATGTTGAAAAGCTTCGAATTTTGATTTTTTATGGCATAAACCGTTAGAAATATAACGTCCGCTTATTGCTGTTTTTGGACCATTATGCTCATCAGACCATTGAATATATAAAAACCCTGGATTGAGATGAACTCTTGTTGTATATTTCTTCATTTAGGATACATTGATCAATTAAAGCAGTTTTAAATAGCTTTTGACCTTGAATCCCTTAAGTATTCGTCATCCTTAAATTTTTTGTGAACTTTTATGTAAAATTTATGTAAATTTCACAGGAATTTGATGTGAAGCACAATTGGCTGTATAACACATTCATTATGCTTAAAAAATGATTAGATTTAATTGAAAATTTGCAGAAGAGAATGTGAAATGTTCTAGTTTCTACTAACCAAATATCATGGGCAAGGTTTTGAAAATTACAGGTAAATAAAGAAGAAAGCGCTTTAAAAATCGGCAATTGAATTACATGTCCCTCTAACATCAATGCACTTATTTTAGTATGATGGGGCATACTGGTATTTGTTTAATGACAGTTTACATATATAATTTATTTGCAGGATGTCATCTCAAAGTCTGAGTTAGAGTTGTTGAAGTACCTGGGAACAGGAATATACACTGTGAGAGATGTAGTCCAAAAATGTTGTGAGGCATGTATCCCAGAATGCATCACAGTAAGTATACCTGTAACTTTATCTGTACTAGTACTAGTAGATGACTAATAATAGTTGACTGCCAGTGATTGTACATATTTGTGTATCCATTGCCGAAATGAAGATTTCGCAGATGTCCTATTGAGTCTATGGGGAATACAGAGTTATTTCCCATTTGTGATGGCGGTATCTGACATCAAACCAATATGACATTATAAGATTGTTATGGAAACATCAATTTGTACTATCAAACATAAATTTTGTACCACCATTTTCCAAAGTTTAGGGAAGGTTTCAATAGAATTTGAAGACATAATCAGTTTATGCCAGATACCGTCTTAAACGGAACATAACTCTGGTTCTTGAAAATAAGGAATTTGACCTACTGGCGGACTGATGAATGATTTCATTATACATTTGTATACATCTGTATTTACATTTGTCATTTTCAGAGCTTTGAGCTTCTCGAGAAAAGGAAGCAAAGAGGAGGAAGTTTTTTTCCTACATCACTGAAAGATCTAGATCAGGTTTTACATGGAGGACTGCCATTTGGAACCATTACGGAGGTTTAAAGAATTAATTCTTACTTATATGTAATGATAATCTTTATTGTACTTTAGGATAAAATATATTCCTTGTTTTTAAGGTCGGCACTTGTGAAACTGATGTACAAGTACATGTATGTAAAAGTGCGTGAACATGTAATTCTGTCCAAAATATTCTCAATTTAGACTAATAGTGCTAGTCTAAAGTACCATACTTTTTACCTCATCCCCCTCCCCTTTTCATAGAAAATCAGAGAAAAAATATGTGTACACATTTTTAATGGCAAAAGGGAAAATGAATCTAAAATTCTTTTCCTTTATAGATAGCAATTAAAACTTGTAATCAGTGAGAATGCACTGTATTATTCAAAATGAGTCAATATTTATATCATATTAATACATCTAATCCCTATTATAGGTAGCTGGACCATCTGGTTGTGGAAAGACTCAGTTCTGTGTGATGTTAAGTGTACAGGCCACACTACCGACTACAGAGGGAGGGATGGGAGGTGCTGTTTTATATATAGACACAGAGTCTGCATTCAGTCCTGAAAGGTATGTTATTCTTTAATTGAAAAATACAAATAAGGTACAAGATCGGAAGATGAGACTGTGTTTATCATTTTGAAATAAGTTATTAATTAATACTTTTCAAGCTTATATTTCAAGAAATAATTACTAATTTGTGGACAAAGAAAGATAAGTCTTTATCAAATATGAATTCAGATCCATATTATAAGAAAATATTTCACTATATTTTCTATTTCTGGTAATGATTATAAATACTTTATTTTTAGAAGGTAACTCAATTAGTACAAAATACCACTCTCCCTTGAGGCCTTCTCATCAAACAACATACATATCAAACAATATACAAACATACAATATGATTCATTTGCGGACAAAGAAAGATAACTCTTTGTCAAATTTGTGCTTATTTCAGATCAATAAGAATTATTTCATTGTACATTGTATTTTCTTTTCCTGGTAGTTATTTAATGTTCTAGTTTCAGACCAATGAAAAAAATTCTTTATTATATTTTTTATGCCCCCGGAATCAAAGATTCGGGGGCATATAGTTTTTGGCCTGTCCGTCTGTTTGTCTGTTTATCTGTTTGTCTGTTTGTCTGTTTGTCTGTTTGTCTGTTTGTCCGAAAAACTTTAACATTGGACATAACTTTTGAATGGGAAGTGATAGGGCTTTCATATTTCACATGTGTATTCCTTGTGACAAGACCTTTCCATTGATACCAAAATTTTTGACTTCGTGACCTTGACCTTGACCTTTGACCTACTTTTCAAAAACTTTAACATTGGGCATAACTTTTGAATGGTAAATGATAGGGCTTTCATATTTCACATGTGTATTCCTTGTGACAAGACCTTTCCATTGATACCAAAATTTTTGACCTCGTGACCTTGACCTTGACCTTTGACCTACTTTTCAAAAAACTTTAACATTGGGCATAACTTTTGAATGGGAAGTGATAGGGCTTTCATATTTCACATGTGTATTCCTTGTGACAAGACCTTTCCATTGATACCAAAATTTTTGACCTCGTGACCTTGACCTTGACCTTTGACCTACTTTTCAAAAACTTTAACATTGGGCATAACTTTTGAATGGTAAATGATAGGGCTTTCATATTTCACATGTGTATTCCTTGTGACAAGACCTTTCCATTGATACCAAAATTTTTGACCTCGTGACCTTGACCTTGACCTTTGACTTACTTTTCAAAAAACTTTAACATTGGGCATAACTTTTGAATGGTAAGTGATAGGGCTTTCATATTTCACATGTGTATTCCTTGTGACAAGACCTTTCCATTGATACCAAAATTTTTGACCTTGTGACCTTGACCTATGACCTACTTTTCAAAAAACTTTAACATTGGGCATAACTTTTGAATGGGAAGTGATAGGGCTTTCATATTTCACATGTGTATTCCTTGTGACAAGACCTTTCCATTGATACCAAAATTTTTGACCTCGTGACCTTGACCTTGACCTTTGACCTACTTTTCAAAAACTTTAACATTGGGCATACCTTTTGAATGGTAAGTGATAGGGCTTTCATATTTCACATGTGTATTCCTTGTGACAAGACCTTTCCATTGATACCAAAATTTTTGACCTCGTGACCTTGACCTTGACCTTTGACCTACTTTTCAAAAACTTTAACATTGGGCATAACTTTTGAATGGTAAGTGATAGGGCTTTCATATTTCACATGTGTATTCCTTGTGACAAGACCTTTCCATTGATACCAAAAAATTTGACCTCGTGACCTTGACCTTTGACCTACTTTTCAAAAACTTTAACATTGGGCATAACTTTTGAATGGTAAGTGATAGGGCTTTCATATTTCGCATGCGTATTCCTTGTGACAAGACCTTTCCATTGATACCAAAATTTTTGACCTCGTGACCTTGACCTTTTAACTTTTAACCCAGCGACCTCCCATACATGTACTTAACAGAAAATAGTGTTCATACTAACAAAGATGCCACCGGGGGCATTCGTGTTTCACAAACACAGGCTTTATTTTTCCTGGTAATTACTCATTTGCAGACAAAGAAAGATAACTCTTTATCAAATATGTACTGATTTCAGATTAATAAGAAATTTTTTCATCATAATTTCTAATCCTGGTAATAACTCATTTGCTGACAAAGAGAAATAAATCAAATAAGAAGTATTGTTCAAAGGAATGACTTGTTCAGAAATTACACAATATGAATAAAATTGTCTTGTCAAAAGTAATTTTTTAAACATGGATAATAAATAATGTGATAATAATATCACTAACTATACAATGTTGAACTACAATAAAGTATTTGGAAATTGACAAACACATAGATGATCATATAGGCCAAACAGTAACAGAGATTCAGCTCTAACATCACTTGAGATTTTTTCCCTATATATGCCATAGAGATCTCCGGGTGATTATTTTCCAAAACATTCCTTCCCAGCTAAGTCACGCCCACTGTGTAATTGATACACTGTTAAAAACAGTCATTTTCTGGAAATACTTGTTGTGTGCTATACAGATAAGAAACTAATAGAATAGAAATAACAACTACCTATCTATGGTTTATTGTCCAGTAATTCCCCTTGTCCCATAAACTAATCAGTTCATCGCTTTGTACCTTTGTGGCTCCATAGTGATATGATTGGCTCATGTGACTCAGAGAATTACTGGACAATAAGTTGTCATCTCTTTTAAAAAATATGATTTCAAACTGCAGCGTGAATGAGTCAGTATTTTACAGGCTTATGGAAGTGGCCAAAGAGAAGCACCCTCATTTGTTTATGTCACAAGAATCATTGGTAACGGTGGGCCAAAGGGTGCTAGTTGATGTACAACAGACTTGTGCAGGACTTATTAAAAGGTAATAGAATCTTGAGTCTAACCCTATGTTTACCATCTCATTTTCAAGTAATGAAATGCAACTAACTTATGTTACTTTTACCTGTGCACTGTGTTTTTGTCCCCTTTGATTGTTCAATGACGCACAATAGAGACAGCAACGTTGGCGCATTTTTACCTAGAAATGTAGTCCAAATTATAACATTGTGACACTAAGGTTATCTCATGTGATAAAAAGAATCTCAAACGATGTTATATTTTATAAACCAAATTTCAGATAATCTTTGTGTGATTTTAATCACCTTGCTCAGGCTTGGGGACATTAAACCACAATACTTGTCTCGTAAAAACAATATGAAAAAGAAATAAAAATGCACTTGAGATTTTCTATACAATAGTTGAATTATCTAAAGCAGTTTTTAAATTCTTAACGAAAAATTTAAATACAAATTCAAGGTTTAGGAAAGGGATTAATATAAGTATATTTTTACTTGTTTCCCAATCCATTGTATTGTGTTTGTAATATCTCATGTATGCATAAGGCGACAGAAATTTAATTCTTAGTTTTACAGATCCGCCGACCCTAATTTTACCACAATGTGGAAAAAAATAAAATGAACTGATTGTACAATTTTTTCTTCCGCCCATCGAAATTATAGGTTTTAACTTTTCATTCTCACTTAATCTTTATCGTACAAGTCTTTAAGAGAATGTGGCTTTGAAAACATGATAAACAGGCTGAATTAAAAGATCGTGATTGTGGCACAAAACATGAAATGTTGAAGTTTAATGATTTTTATTTTATTTTTATTTCCTCCTCCTACCCTATTTTGAAAAAATAAAATCCGTAAAACTAAAAATTTAATTTCTGTCGCCTGATGAAATAAATACCAGTTTAAACTAAATTCAAGGTTAGAGAATCTGGAAGAGGAGATCATATCTCATAAAGTAAAGCTGATAGTGGTAGATTCCATTGCATCCTTGGTAAGAAAGGAATATACTAACTGTGGGGGTAACAGGTTAGCTGAGAGAACAAATTTCCTGTCGAGACAAGCAGCTTTACTGAAAAATCTGGCTGAAGTTTTCAACATCCCAGTAAGTTTGTAACATTCAAGATTTTGTTGTCTCAAAACTAGCCTTAAACACATAGATTTAACAGATGACTTTGTTATTGAAAATATTTTTTCTATGCATAATGGTCCTAATTACATAAGGAACATAGACATAGATAGCCAATTTTGTTTTCATGAAAGATACGATACATTTTAGAAAGGTATTAACCTTATGTATTAAGATTTATGAATTACATATATCCAGTATCCCCTAAATTTCCAACAATGTTTGGTGTACAGTTACTACATAAACAGTCATGACAAATGAGTCAAATTTTTAGTCATCTTCAATATACAAAATTGTCACAAAAACAATATTTATTGGTCAGTAGTGAATATTTAGTGTAAAAATATTTGGATTCGACCATAAAAACAACCGGGAGATAAAAATATTTTTACGGTCAAGTAGGGACCCACCTTAAATTTTTATGTCCTCTGTCTACAGGCTATTGGGACATATAATGTCCTTCTATCCGTCCATCCATCCATCCACCACACTTTCAGTAAAAGGGAAATAATTTTGTAATAGTAGGTGATAGGACTATCATATTTCTTACGTGCATTACTTGTGAATAGACCTTTCTGTTAATATAATTTTTGACCTTATTTTCTAATACCTTGAAGTTTGACATTCTTTTAAACAAACTTAAGCATTGGGCATTACTTAAAATTGAAAGTAATAGGGCTTTTTTATTTCATATGTGCATTCCTTGTGTCAAGTCTTGTCTGTTGATATAAACATTTTTTACTTAGGGATCTTGATATCAAAATTGATATTTTGGTAAAATTCAGCTGTATTCTCTATGTCATCTAGGGGCATCAGTGTTTTACAAACATATCTTCATTTTTTATGCTACTTAACACAGTGGTGACCTAGATTTTGTCATGTCCGTCATGGAGTCACAATTTCACACATTTGGCTTATACTTTTATCAAACTAACAGGGATGGTCAATCTTGATGAGATTCAACTCCAAGTGATGGCTAAAATCACCTTTAAGGTCAAGGTAACATATTTAGGGACAAAAATGCAACACATCCTTGGTCTAGCATGTCAGTAGACCATTTTCCAGTTTTGTTAGATAGCTCAAAATGGCCAAGTGGACATCTTTTAGCATTGTTTTTAATTATGTTGTCACTTTTGAAAGAGGCAATCTCAATGAGACATGACAATGAAAAAGTGCGCAAAAATTGCCTACCTCAGACATTTTTCATCATATTGTCAGCCATTATGAATTTCGACAAGTGATCTATTTCATAACTGTTTGTAATTTACATGTCTTATGTCAGTTTTCATATTTGATTGAAAAAATTCTTAATTTTGCAAGACTTGCCATTAAGAAAGATGTGAGGAAAACAATTATTTTTGAAGAAAATGTTTAAAAGATTGCCATCTGAATATTTTGTAGGTCGTTGTAACAAATCAAATAACAACTAGGATAGGGCACAAGAAAACAATAGAATTTGAAGAAGGTAAGTTTTGCAAAGATCAAATGGCATTGCTAACTGGTGTAGAACTTTACCTGTCCTCATAAACCAAGATTCTGTTTTACTTTAGGTATTCAGCCCATAATATACTTTGATTCAGAAACAACCATCAATAAAATTGTCCATTAACATTATATAGAATATATTATACACAACACGAAGGATGACTCTTTCCATTTGAATGACAATTCTACTTACTTCTGAAAGGAGTTGGTGCGGTAGCCTGCCATATCAGCCCTATGGAGTTGGTGCCGTAGCCTGCCATATCAGCCCTATGGAGTTGGTGGGGTAGCCTGCCATATCAGCCCTATGGAGTTGGTGCGGTAGCCTGCCATATCAGCCCTATGGAGTTGGTGGGGTAGCCTGCCATATCAGCCCTATGGAGTTGGTGCGGTAGCCTGCCATATCAGCCCTATGGAGTTGGTGCGGTAGCCTGCCATATCGGCCCTATGGAGTTGGTGCCGTAGCCTGCCATATCAGCCCTATGGAGTTGGTGGGGTAGCCTGCCATATCAGCCCTATGGAGTTGGTGCGGTAGCCTGCCATATCAGCCCTATGGAGTTGGTGGGGTAGCCTGCCATATCAGCCCTATGGAGTTGGTGCGGTAGCCTGCCATATCAGCCCTATGGAGTTGGTGGGGTAGCCTGCCATATCAGCCCTATGGAGTTGGTGGGGTAGCCTGCCATATCAGCCCTATGGAGTTGGTGCGGTAGCCTGCCATATCGGCCCTATGGAGTTGGTGCCGTAGCCTGCCATATCGGCCCTATGGAGTTGGTGCCGTAGCCTGCCATATCGGCCCTATGGAGTTGGTGCCGTAGCCTGCCATATCGGCCCTATGGAGTTGGTGCCGTAGCCTGCCATATCGGCCCTATTTTCAAAGTTGATCATACATCCATAATATTCTAGTTAATAAAAGGTCAAATGTATGGTGAATCCAAATCAGGAAAGCCTGTTTTGATTTCAATGTCCTATACAGAATAACACGTCGCGTAAAACGTCTAAAAATGTTGAAATCATTGGAAATATCAACAAATGAGCGAAATTTTGATTCAAATTTATAAATTCAAGTATCTATCCAGGCCTTGCCCATGACAAATTTTGTACCAATCGATGGATTTCTGATTGGCATTTCAATTTGCATAAAAAAATTCGTGGACGAGGCCTGGATCGTAGATGAATTTTGAAGATTTGTGTGTAAATTACAATGATTTTCCCTTGTTTTGCGTCATTCAGGGCAAGTGACGTCAGAACATGACGTCATACATCATCATTCGCGTGATGTTATGAGGGCTCAAAATTATGACGCTGTATTTTCTCAAACATTAAACATTGCAAAAAGTGATAACTAATAGTTCGCTTATCAAATGTATTTTTCGTTGAAATTACAGGGCCGATTTGAGGGGTTAGCGCACCTAGTCCTTTCATGGAAATCTTTGGTATTGTGGGAAAATTAAGAAAATGGACAAAAAAGTTTTAATGTAGATCACATGTGACAAGAGCTTTAGTTTGGTTATGATCTTTACCTTTTAGCTATTCACCTTGATCTTTGAATTTCAGACACTTTTAAAAACAATAATCTTGACTGTATTTCTTGAATCAGAACGGAAAGGGCTTTGATATTTCACTTAAAGTTAAAGTTGAAACTTACAGGCCTTGATCTTAGACTTTTACAATCCTTTTAAAACTTAAACCTTGGTTTACATCTATTGTACAAGAGGGAATAAATTAAATATTTCACATGTAGATTCCTTATGACAATAGCTTTCATTTGATACAATTACTTAATGATCTTGGACTGACATAAGAAAAAAATCTTAGCTTAGGGATGAAAATTTAACCTCTTTGAGCCTATTCCTTTCATTCTCTTTATAATTTGAGAAAAAAAAACTTTCTTTTTTTGCAAGCTCCTATGTCTTTCAACAACCTGCATTGTAAACGATTTTTGTCCATATGACAGAATTACTCACGTCTTTTTATTGACCATGTCTGTAATATTTGAATTTAAGGTCAAGATTAAGGCCGCTATCAAGTTCACTCCCGTCTTTCTGTTTCTTTACAGACAACCCACCCGAGCTGACATCTGACTCTGGATATGTGACGGCAGCCTTGGGGAATACATGGAGTCACAATATAAATACCAGACTTATACTACAGTACCTTGATGGGCATGTAAGACAGGTACGAGGGTTGTCAGGAAACTCTAGTCCTTAAACAAGGCCCGTAACGCACTTCAGAATTAAGAAAATATCAATTTAGATAAGATATCTTTCATTAATGCTAAAAGCAGACTTTTCTCCTAAAAATTATGTTTGATAGGCAGAAGTAAATGAAAAAGGATAACAATGAAAGGTGGAAGTGTCGCACATAGCAATCATGATATTATCATGTTATAAAATGTTTACTCGTTAAAAGAGTCATAATTTTATATCTGTCCTTAACTGCGGGAATATTGGGCACAAACTTGCTCAAATTGATATAATTACATGTGTAACTATTTTTTTGTATATTTTCACATTACCTAAAAAATCTAAGTCTCATTAATCCATAACAAAAAATCAGGTAAAGCTGAAAATCGAAAGGCAGCTTCCTCTCCACATTCTGATCACAGTATACAGATATCATGAAAATTTGTTGACACATTCTCAAGTTATTGAGTTCCAAAAGCGGACAGACGGACATCACCATACCATAGTTCTCCCGTCATACGACAGGTGTATAGAAAGTTCATGACGAGATGAAAATACCTATAGATTCTAAAAGTTGGGGATCAAAGGTCAAGGTCACAATGGCATTAACAGAATATGATCTTGTGGACACCATATTTGTTGCATAAGATAAGGAGTTACCTGAATAATATGGTTTTGATTTTGTTGCTGAGGAGATGCTACATTTTTGTTGACTTGTTAGAATGAAACTTTGATCATGTTGATCACATTATCTATGTAGAATTGTCTTCCTTTTTACAGTCCAAAAACTGTCACATTGTATCCAATATATTTTCATATATATATAAGTCATTTTGTTGTAGGTGATGGTAGCCAAATCTCCAGTATCCCCTTTCACATCATTTAACTATGTCATAGAAAATAAAGGCATTGTACAATTAGGTAAGAATTTGGAAAATTGTTGGTATTATATAAAAGATGCTAAAACATCTTTGTTACAAAAGACCTATTTACTTGAAAGGCTAAGATCATTTGTCAGAGAATCAGATTCAATTTGTATATGTATATTTGAGAAGAAAAGAAGATCACTTTTGAATTGATTATCATTAAGGACTAGAATATCACTTCAATTGAAGATCATTATAGATACTTAAGGGTTTGTTGCCATATACATGTATATCTGATATGTACACTATTTCTGTTTATGTTATTTTAGTATTGTGTCATGTTATCATGATTTTGGAATGTCTATTCCACCAGAGCAGACAGGAGGTCACTATGCAGGGACAGATCCAGGATCACAGAACATCAGAGTGAGGTCATCGTTACCTATATCCTTAGCAGGAACATAGTGTGATAAAAGGCAAGTGCCTACAAAAAAAAATTCCATTCTTTGAATGCCGGAAAGAGATTGAAAAGTAAACATGGAGGATGTTTTTCACTATTTTGTCAGTTTAAGATAGGAGTAATTTATGTGAAAGGATATCTTGTGTGAAAAATTAGATCTGCAATGTCAGGTGTTTACTTACCAAAGTCAAAATTATATGCAAAGTGGTTATAATAAATCAGGGAAATTCAACATGTTAAGTAGGATTTTATGTCCTTGTAATTATATCAATTGGAGATTCAAAGACATACAGATTTTGTCTGTCAGTTTATCCTTGGTCATACCTTTTGAATTGTTAGTAAAAGAGTTTTCATATTCAAATGTTTATTCCTTGTTGAAAACCTTTTCATGTTTTTTTTTTTTTGTATTGGTACAAAAATGTTTGACCTTGTAACCTTTACCTGTGAGTTTGACCTGCTTTTGAAATTTCACAAAGACCATAAATATGATGGGATTTTCATATTTCACATGTGTAATCTATGTGACAAAAATCATTGCATTGGTACCAGAGTTTTGACCTGGTGACCTTGACCTTTGAATTACATGCTTTTAAGATATACTGGTAGAGATGCTAATGGGGTCATTTGTATTTTACATCTGTATTTTGTTCATATGGTAGAGAGTGCTGGAGATTTGTTATGTGCTTAACATTCTTGTTGGAATTGACAAAATTGTGGGGTTTAGAAATGTACAATTTATTTATATTTATTTCAATAATAAAGACTTACTCATGTTCTACATTGTTTTTTAGAAATTCGGACTTTACATGTTCAAAAACATTATGAATTAGTTTGTCGACCTCTGTGTTTGACCTTGATTATTGTCATAGTAACAAGGTCATAAGGTGCAAGTTATTTTAAAAGTGTGAACATTTTAAATCTTTGCTGTTGTTCATTGTCACACTTTAAGATCTTCCCATTTTGAAATTTATCCAATGAATTTTCTCTGGATGTCAAGGTATCAAGGTCACATTGAATGATATGTTGAAACAGATTCTGTGATATGCCTTTATTTAGATGGATTTACTATTGTATGGTGAAGAGCTTTTCATCTGTCTGTCTGTCTGTCTGTCTGTCTGTCCCTCTATTCTTTTGGCGAGTATTCATATTGAATGTACCATGATACTTGCCACAAAAGATAACTAGATTACCAAGGTCAAACATAAATTTCACACCCAGGTAAATCAGTATTTAAATCATTTTGGGGAGGAAGGAAACAGCCTCAGAATCTAAAAGCTTGTTGCAAAGAATTGACATGCCAGGAGGGAAAGCTTGATTGTCAAGGTCAAAGGTCAAGGTCATAGCTCTAAAATTGTTTAATTCTGGCGAATATTTTGCTGTATGATATACTTGTTTCAGTCATTCATTATTCTATCATTCTTTGTGATAGTGCCAATGTCATCACTACTTTTATTATTCAAACCTAAGATTTTTAAAATTTTGAAAACTTTCTCCAAAGTATTTGTCCAAAAGGACGTACTTATCCATGGACACAGTCTACAAATGAAATATTATCGATAAATTACAGATAATATTTATGCTGGATCAAGATTCATAAACACGTTTACTCATCAATTTCCTTCTGGTTATTGACTCAAATCTGCATGCATGTTATATTCAATATAATCAAACTGCATCTTGATGGATGCATTTTACCTTACTTTAGTGGAATGTGAAAATAGAGATTATAAAATTGATGTCAATTCCCAGAGAAACTCTTTACTCCAGCTACGAGCTTTCTTGTTACAGTGTATCTGTAGAGACTGCACATTCAAATGATCCTGATACATTTTTTTCCAAATGAATGTTTTAACAAATCTTACCAGAAACTACAACACCGCAAATTCTTATATATTTATTAGATTCGGTAGGTTTTAAAAGGTTTCGCTGCTTATTCATAGATTTCTGTAAATAAACAATAAAAAAAGCTATTCAAATGAATTATTTCTAAAATCGTTAAAAGGTTTTGTTTTATCAAGATGTCTGTATGAATACAAATCAGGTTTGTATGTATGTATTATTGATCACTTTCTCTCCTTACTGTCATTGTTTCAAGTTACTTTGCGGTTGGGGTTTTTTATCGGTATTCTAATAATTCCATTGATTTATGTGCAATACAACCTAAGTATTTATGTATCAGAACGTTGTATTTTAAAAAGTACAAGAACTCAAAATCACATCGGTAAATATCGACAAACATCGGCGAATCTCGAGAAACATCGACATTCCAACTCACTATCAGTCTAATGGAAAATAAGAATTGGAACTCGATCTGACTTGTCACCCTTCCTACTCTAATATGGGCAGATATATTAAGTCATGATTTCAATTTTTGAATTCACAGCTGTCGTATCTGTTTGTATGTAGATTTTAATTCCTATACTTTTCTTTCCTTTATTAGAGAGCCTTTCTGAGAAATAGTTCTCATCGTTGGCATTGTCTTCTTTTGACCTTGCCTTTGTGTTAACATGGAAATTACTGGAATTCTGTCCTTTATTAGACAGCCTCTCTGAGGAATTGTTCTCATAGTTAGCATTCTCCCCTCCTGTTATTGCCTTTGTATTAACATGGAAAATACCCGATTTCAGTCCTGCTCTCGAAGCGCCGCCCTGAAAATTTGTCTCATTTCGATTTGTTGACATTCTAGGACAGATTTTATTATTATGTTGAATTGCACGATATAAAACGAAGTTGAAAAAACCGCCTAAATTGGTAAATATGACAACAAGAAAAAATACGGTCACGTGCGGCGTCCCTAGCAACTGCCAGACAGAGTATATGCACACGAATGACCACTGCATCAAAAAGGCTAACACAAACATGGACATGGTCTTAGCCGCCTTCGTGTAACCTTTTGCGGACTGTGCCTGATTCCCTATGACGTCTTGTATGCGGCGAGTGTTTTTCCTAACGTAGAAGAGTATAGCTCCGTATAATAGTGTATTTGGAACCAATGTTGATGTGTATAATATAGTTGTTACCAAAATACTGGTCAAACCATTCCTGAATGAGCAACTGGAACAAAAAATGGAAAAATTATAAACCAAAGAACATTTTTTCAACAATGTTAAAAGTTACACTAACGATTGATATCATTGAAAGAATAACTATCTTTTCATACTCATTGCATGCTTTCTTTGGCGCTAGTGTGGTTGCGTTGAAAGTACTTACTCAATTTTTGTATAATAGGGTAAAATTACAGTGAAAAAACTTTATGAAGTGAAATGATAAACAGACAAATGTAAAACAGAGAATTATAGATTTCACTTACAATGCACCTGCGGGACCGAGTCGGTCAAAGATAGTTATCAGTACCATTGCGGGAGTAGAAAACCCAAACATTAGTACAAGTAGCTTCCAATCTTTCTCTCCAAAATTCAGCCACTTTTGATGTCTGATTAAAAGGTACGCATTCACTGCCATCACAGTAACAATGACATTTTTAGCAATTACAAATTCAATTATGAAAAACGCATACAACTCGCATACTTCAATGGGACGCACATGGTCCCGAGTGATAAGCATTTGCGTATGATCAAAACAATGTATAAAATTGAACACTCCGTCGCACATTGCGTTATATACCACGCATCTCTCGCTCTTTGTCCAAGAATGGAAAGGTTTCTGCTTTTTAGCACTGTCTTTGAAAGCAGACATTATCACCAACAAGACGCAAATAAAACTAACAAAAATCGAGACAAGGGCACAAATGTGAACTGGATAGAATGTCCCGTCACTTAGACCCATCACATCTACGTCATATCTGTCATTGTGCGACCCGGAAGTGGAAGAAGATGGCGCCACGTACACTTGGGAGTTATTGTAACTCATGGTCCCTCCGCTCGACACAGAAGAGTGTAAAAATGAATCCGGCTGAATTGAACGTGTATGAAACTCGGTTTTACTTAAAAACAGTGAAGTTGTCAGATTCTGCGCATTGTACAAAGTACTAGTACCAGGTAGCGATGATGGTTGCGGTGGTGTCAGTGATGGTGCTACTGTTTGATGTTGCGGATGTCGGTGTGGCGGTTGCTGTTGCTGGTGTGGATGTTGCGGAGGATGTCGCAGAAAAGCCATGTTGTAATTTCAGACTGGACAGAACACACAAAAAATTCCTGAAAAGAAAAGTTTTAATCAGAAAAACTAGACAATGTACATGTATATGGATATTATCAAAAACAAGTTCAAAGTCATCGCGCGCAGCAATATATAATCAAAAGAGGTTTTTTTTCTCAGGGGAAGTTGCGACATAGATGTTCGATATTCGACTCGGTCATTGTATTGTACTTTTCAATTTTTCTCTGAAATATGCATCCCTTAAGGTATTGTATCAAATCAATCTTCGATGTATTCAATAAGAAAATGATTGAAATTTTCAAAATAGGACTGGTGAAGAAAATACCGTCATGGCTTTGAACACGATATCTATAGCTTAAACCTGAATTAATGAATTAAAGGATCTGAAGACTTCATACAAGGCTTTGTGGATTCCCGTTGTATTTGCCAGTGAGATCGATTAGAGAGAGAGAGGAAAAACACTTAAGAATTATTCTTAATTGAACTTTATCAAATTGGAATTCCGAACAAATCCGATACTTAAGTTTTCATTTGGTTTAGAATTCAAATTTTGCTTTTCTATACATGTTTTAGCTAACCTGAACGGAGTTCGTTCGGCTAGTTCAATGTCCGTTTTTATTGCAAATTTTAACATCACATTTTCTTAATAACTGTAAATTGTAATCTGCATGAAACTTGCAGTGATAGTCAAATGATATGAGCTATAAAATCCAGTAGTCGCGAAAAGGTCAAGGTCGCGAAAAGGTCAAGATCATGTTTGAATCGAGCTTTGGTAGATGTATGTCTAATGCATCTTGCTTTTGATCTGCGGCCTGTTTCACAAAATACGTACGAACAATTTCAGGAATTTTCGCAACTTTTTATTGCTCAGTTCTACTTACTCACTTAAATTTGAGAAGATTTGTTTTTGAATTTATATCTAGTATGTAGAAATGATTTTAGAAAACATGATACAATCTAACTAGAACACATTTTGAACTTAAAATTTGTGTAAGAATTTTTGTGAAACTGGGCATGATCTACTGGATGATACACAAGATGAGGAAAAATGTTTCGCTACTTATAGGTACAGTTATCACGTGAATATCCTACATGCGCAAGAGTGTTCGATAATCATTCGAAGCGCAACTGAGTGCCTGATTTCTATGTGGTGTTGTATGCATATATTATAATCAATTTATTGTGTTTGCTTGATTGGAATGAATAAGAATATAGCATTTTTGCTCATTATGCATCGCGTGATTAGTTAAATGGTAAAAACCGCAACATTTATAGGAAGTATTCTCGAGTACAAAATAAATTGACAATGTGAAACAAATATATGAGATGGTGATAGTCAAAATCATGGGAACAAAAAACCGTGAACAATACAGATCCTAACTAATCAACAGCAAAAGTTATGGGCACACAGCAGATCCTAACTAAACAACAACAAACATCATGGTCACACAAAACCGTGAACAATGCAGATCCTAACTTAACAACAACAAAAATCATGGGCACACAAAACCATGAACAATGCAGATGCAATCCCGCTGTACCTACGTTCATTCCCGACCTCGAAAATTGCCAGGTCGGGAAAGAACGGCTCTTAGTCGTATCTTGGTCTGGTACAGCGTATGTTGGTCTAGAATCGATCGGTATTAGAGCGGGCACGCTTTAGAGGTCGGGAAAAGTTTCCCGTATTCTTTCAACCGTTTGAAAGAATACGGGAAACTTTCCCGCTCTCTTTGTGGTCGTGAAATAGTCGGCGCTTGGTCGGGATAGTCGGGGGTACAGCCTATGTTAATCGTGTCCTGGCCGGGAAGGAGCGTGATTTGAGCGTGATCTGATCGACATTTAACTAAACCCCGCTCTCTGCACGCATCAGGTACGCTTTAATCACGCCCTGTTCCCGATCTTTACCCGTCTATTCTACGCTCTTACCACGATCTATCCACTACAGATTCAATGTTTGCTGATCTTACCAAGACCTTTTCATGACCACCTTGCGGCCTATTCACGCTCTATATGATCAAGTTACGACCAAACGACGCTTCAAATAGGATCTGTGCATATTTCATTCATTTTCTCGCACTGATATTGATTTGTTCAAAATACTTATTATCAAAATGTCGCCGCGACGATTCTTGGCTATCCAATGCCACTTTTTAAGTAAGGCCAATTTTTAATTTTGATCGCGACACTGTTGGGTAAGGCTTGGTCAAAACGAGAAATACAGGCTTCTTCTTGGTCGATACGATCATTGGATGAATAAATAAGATCAGTTTAAGTTAGAAATTGTGTTTTGAGCGGGGATGCGTCTGGGACAGTCGGTAATAGATCGGGATTGCATCGGGAATAGATCGGCTTTTGGTCGGGAATAAATCGGAGTTTGATCGGATAGAACGGGACTTGGTCGGCAATATGATCGTGAGTAGAGCGGGTAAAGCGTGAGTAAGTCCGCGATGAAACGTGATTCGGTCATAAATTGATCGGGAATCGGTCGGGAATAGAGCGTGATGTCAAGAAAAAAATGAAAAGGTCGGGAAAGCTTTACCCGCTCTTGTGAAAATTGCGGTCGGGAATGGTCGTAGGTACGGCGGGATTGCAGTGGAACGGTGGCTTAACTTAACAACAACAAAAATCATGGGCACACAAAACCGTGAACAATGCAGATCCTAAATAACAACAACAAAAATCATGGGCACACAAAACCGTGAACAATGCAGATCCTAAATAACAACAACAAAAATCATGGGCACACAAAGCCATGAACAATGCAGATCCTTACTAAACAACAACAAAAATCATGGGCACACAAAACCGTGAACAATGCAGATCCTAACTAAACAACAACTAAACAGAAAATCGAGATGAAGTTAATATGTACATCTGTATGTCAGTTTGTAAATTTTAGGCCATTGAGGCGACGAAACAAACACTGAAAAATATTACAATTCTGTCACATTCATACACGCACGAATCATACATGAAATCCCTAATGAAAATTTCTTTCTCGGTCAAAACTCCAGTTTGATTACTTTATCAATAATTCAGGATGAAATAAGGGTTTCAAGAAGGCGAGCGGAGTAGACCTCTCTTAAGTTTGCTTTTTATGATTTTTTAAAAATGTAAATATACAATCGGAAATATATCGATTTTTAAAAATGTGACAAAATATTTTTGATTTATCCCAGGCTCAATTGTTCGGAGGCACAACAATAAAAAAAATCCCCTCTTTATCGGAAGTAATGTAATATGTTTTACAGTAGCTTCCTATGCTTTTATTTGTATTGTTCGTCCTAAAGTGAACATCAATAAATATTAATAAAGTAGACATTGTTAAATGAACAAATATAATAACAATGTAAACAGTGGTAGATTTTAATTTTTTTTATGTGTTGAAACAAGTCTGGAGTACAATGTAATACCAGAATTCATTGTTCTCTTTTACTTCGCCGAAGAAAGACTGTTGGCATAAAATCTATAACTGTTTTTTTTTTTTCTAACTTTCAATTCTGAATTATTAAACGTGATCACATGAGTAGTCATGTGCTCACTTTTAATGATTCAGGATTGAAATTTAGAAAAAGACAATAAGATGAGCGAGAACTTTGCGACGAACCAGACTGTAAGCGCCATTTTCAGCATCATGATAAACTTTGTAGATCCGAGTTGCAACATTTCATTCTCGCCTACCACGATACATTATACCAGATCATGCTCTGGACTTGGTCCTGATATGGTGACGAGTCCATCATACAACCACACGGTTGAGGTATCATAACTTAGTCACAAATCCTTTCCATAGCCCCAACCAGTCTGCATTAGAATTACATTAATACATAACAAAGGAGGGGATCTCCAACAACCCACAGCAAAACCCCAAAACACCCAATGCAAAAACACAAAGCAGACAAGCACAGAAAGAGACGCATAAGGGACAAGGAACGTCAACGCACAACATAGAAACATCAGACACAAAGGACTACACATAAACCAACGGGACCAATGGGCAACCGGTGCCGACTTAGGACGGCCATCTGTCACGGAAATAGCAGAAGGTGTGGTTATCCTGGATTACGTGCGCACAACCCTCCCACTTTTCCGATTACCCAGATGTCTCGAAGAACGTACAATTGTGGTGTTAAACAACCTCCTCACTGTCAGATGACCACACACAAACAAGACCGCAAAACGCAGGGACCCAAGCAACACTGATGAATATGTAAATGGATATAAAAAGAGGGCAAGTACGTAATACAATCCGTGCTCTGCCGCCGCGAGCTCATGTATGTTATCACCCGAGGAGTCCGACTGACATTCAGAGAGGACAGGTGGTCGGGGCCCTGTCTTCTCTAAAGAAGTTTGGACAGTCCCGTATATAAGACTTGTAGAGGAAAGGGTTTGTGCTGAGACCTCGCCCCTGTACATGCAACCCTAATTTATTTCCTACGTTCCTTATTTCCACTTGCCTTTTTTTTCTCTTCGATTATGACCTTTAGTATGTACATTCAAAAAATATCTCCTCTATGACTTTCTTTTATTGACCTTCAACAACTGACCTTGGTAATCAATTTCGAAGTTCCCAAGGCTTGTTTATTCTGTACCCTGATCAAGACCTTGACATTTGATAAACATTTTCAATATTGATTCATTTCGATTGAGTGGTAAGTAATTTTAAAGATTATTCTTTATCTTGTGAGAAGAATTTTCTCTTTGACCTTGCATGTGACCTTGACCTTGAAATATGACATTTTGTTAGAAAGATTCCTTTATTGTCTGATGACTGACGAGGGCATCGGTGATTCCTAAACACACTTCTGATTTCAATAAAGCTGCTGATTACAAGAGTAAATCCATTGTTAGTCCCAATAATCAAGTGATGTAAGTGGTGATCAATAGATCCATTACAGGTTCATCAACCAGTCAATTAATAAAGAGATGTCTAACTACCTACGTTAAGGATTAGTAGTGAAATCGATTTCTTGATTATACAAATGTATTATTGTAAGTATAGTGAAGAATGCATCTGACCTTTTGTAGAAATCATTTTAATTCAATCAGAAAGCAAATAAAAAGATTTATGTTTTTACGTGATTTTCTGAACCCTTTGGATTTTGAGATGCTTTCAATGTTACTTTAAAATTATTCTCCGAGTTTGTAAAATTTTCGTTTACTTGATTGATTTTACATATTTGTCTGTTTACTCGATTTAT
The DNA here is from genome assembly GCA_033119305.1 of Pinctada imbricata. Taxonomy (NCBI): domain Eukaryota; kingdom Metazoa; phylum Mollusca; class Bivalvia; order Pterioida; family Pteriidae; genus Pinctada; species Pinctada imbricata. Next base: position 33,307,326 of record VSWD01000009.1, read on the forward strand.
TTGATAAACAATTGAATTACTATAGATAATAGCCATCTATTACGTTACCAATTCATACAATATGTATTACCTCGCTATTTCCATGATTGACAGACATACTGTCTTTGTCCCGTCTGTCTGTCTGTCCGAAACTATCAATTTTTGTTATATTTTGTTCAATTTATTATTTTAAATCTTTTTATTGATACTCTTCTTTTTAAATCTATTTTACCGTCAAAATATTTAGTTTTTTTTGGAGGAAAAGAACAATAAAACTTATCCATGGAGATGATAGTTGTTTGGAAGGTTTGTTTTATTACATTCATTTATTCAATTTTTTATCATTGCTACATCAGATAATTTTTGTCTTTTTTTATTTTGGCTAAATCACGTTTTATATTTTTATAGTGCCATGGTCACAGCATGAATGAATTACAAATTAATCTTTTTGATATTCTGTATATGTCAAATACTTTATTCTAAAAAAAAAACTCATGTATGTAAATATGTACACATTTGACCTTTCAGTTTAAAAATCAAAATTACATTTGTCAAATAGAATCTGTTCACAGTTATTCGCTCCCTTGTGAAATTCTAGCATTCCCTTATATGTTACAATTTCTGGGGAAAGTTTAAAAGGAATAGGGCATTTTATGTTGCAATATTGAAATGTTCAAAACGGATTAATTGAAAGATATGAAGTGCAAATGAAGCAAATTGTACCCATTAAAAAAAACCCTTACCTGTTGTTCGGTAACTTTTCCAACATGTTCTGATGTAAATCTAATTAAGATATACATCATGTGACTTTTTTTGCACTTATTTCATCAAAATATTACATCCGATACATTATGCACTGTCATATGCTGAAAATGGTAGATCCGTTCTGTGATAGCATAGTCCATTAATTTTTGTCCGCAAGTATCATGAAAGTCAGTGAACTACGGATTACAAACGATCGGGATCACGGATGATACGACTGAAGGCGGTGATCAAACCAATATAAGGGAGGGATCTTCTCTCAGACTGTTATTATAGATTAAACAGAGCAATTTCATTTTTAATTTTTAGGAAAAATGTAGATGCGACATATTCAATTTTCTATTGGAAAGTAGCGTTCAAACCAATAGATAAGAAGATATGTTCTGTTAATATAGATTAATCAGAGCAATTTCATTTTGAATTTTGAGGAAAATGTAGGGTTGGTACAAGTACTCGGCACGTTTCATAATCATATTGAATTTCCCATTGGAAAGTAGCGATCAAACTAATAGATAAGATCTGCTCTGTTAATCAGAGCAATTTCGTTTTGATTTTTTAGGGAAAATATAGATATGGTACACAAGTACTCGGCACTTGTTATGATTATATTCGATTTCCCATTAGAAAGTAGGATGTTTATGGATGAATTTCAACGAAGATCACGTGATTAATATCATATGAGAGCGATGATTACGTCGTGTGAATTATCGAATAGGCGTTCTCAATTAAAACCATTCCATTGAGGAATCAGTGGCAGATCTTGGATTTCAGAAGAGGGGGGGCGAAGTCCAGCTTCAAAGAAAATAGTTCACAGAAAAAATGACAAGCGAAAAAAAAAAAAAAAAAAAAATAATGAATAAAAAAGGAAGACGGTAAGGCGAATATATAGGCGGATGTTTTTTTTTAATCGGGCTGTATGTAACACGAAATGCATATGGAAACCGAAAATGTCTCTCTTAATTCAGTTATTAACAATCAAGTAAACTATATTTTATACATTGGCGAGCGGAGCGAGCAAGAAAATATTGGAAATAGATGGTTACATTCTGTCTAAAAAGGACGATTTCTCTCGGTCTCTCACTTTCCATGCTATATTTTGGTTTGACCAAGAGAGGGAGGGTAAGTGGATTAGGAAACTGCAACCCCACTATCCACCAACCTGACCTGGCTAGATGAAGCATTTAGTAACAAAATTGTGTAGGTTTTATGATATTTGGATCTATTCAAACGCAATAGCAAAGATCGAGAGTTGAAGGCAAAATGAGTATAGTGAAATAAGCAGCTGATAAAAAAAATGTTTTTTTCCCATAAGTTTAGAGATAAAGCATAAAAGGGTACTCTGAATTAATTACTGTGGATGGAAAAGTGAGGGGGGGGGACTGCCCAGCCCTCCCTCTAAATCTGCCACTGGGAATGAAAGTCCTGTATCTAGATGGTTAATGTGACATCAGATCTATTTGATGTGATTTGTTTAGATTCTGACTCCCAAGGCCTGTGTATCCTTCGACTGTCGTCAGTGAAAATTATGAACAAGTCCCTAATGAGACGTTAATAGAAACTGGTTGAACAATTGGACTTAATGTAAATCATTCTCTTAATGTACAAGTATAGTAGCAATTGATGTATACATGTTAACAGTGAGAGGGGCAAAACTATTCCTTTAAAAACAATACCAAAAAAAAAAAAAAAAGGAAAGGAAAAAGCTAACAAGCCTTCTTATGATTGTGAAATTGCTTAGATGAAAAAGCTAACAAGCCTTCTTATGATTGTGAAATTGCTTAGATTTGCCTAATTCTGAAGGACAATTTATCATATAAAGTTCTAGCTATACAGGATGCTCTCGATAGGGGAAATTTCGCGATTATATAACATCAAGACGGTACGCTTGGGGGAAAATTCGCGATATAAAGGTCTCTGCCTTTATAAGAATGTAGCAGGATTATTTTGGCGGGAAATTTCGCGAATTCCATGGATTCGTGAAATCGCGAAAATAACCCCAACGCGAAAATAACCCCAAAGCGAAAATAACCTCCAAGCGAAAATACCCCCCAAGCGAAAATAACCCCAAGCGAAAATTTCCACGTTTACATTTATTAAAGAGTTTACCTCTGTGTCTATATCACTTATTTCTGGGATGGGGTGGGGATGATATTTATCCTTTTAGGTCCTAGCATGTCAAGGTCACGTGGTTATTATAAAACTCAAAGTAAAAGTCTCCATTCTGTCATTTAAAACAATCGTCAGTGATGCCTCCCAGACGGAAGGAAACATGAAAGAAAGTACCTGTGTGTTTAGGGGGAAAATAAACAAACTAAGATAAAAGCAGAGACAGAAAAAAACTCATTCTGACTGTGACGACGGGACCCTATGACGGGTCCTGTCCAAACCTCTTTATAGAAGACACGGCCCCTACTACCTGTCCTCTCTGAATGTCGGTCGGACTCCTCTGTTGGTAACATACATAAGCTCGCTACAGCCGGCAGGGCACGAACTGTATTTCGCACGCCCTTTGTTTTTATATCCATTTACATAATCATCTGCCTGTTGCTTGGGCCCCTGCGTTTTGCTGTCTTGTTTGTGCGGTCATCTTACAGTGAGGAGGTTATTTTACACCTCAATTGTGCGTTCTTCGAGACCTTCTAATATAGACATATAGCAGAAAGGGTTTTGTATTGAGGAAAGGGTTTGTGACCAAGCGATGATACCTCACCCCTGTGGGGTAACCGGAAAAGTGGAAGGGTTGTGCGCTCGTAATCCGAATAACTACACCATTTGCTACTAACGTAGCCGATGTCCGTCCAAAGTCGGAACCGATTGCCCGTTGGTCTCGATGGTTTATGTGTATTTTTTTGTGTTTGGTGTTTTGGTGTTGTGTTTGCTGTTCCCTGTCCCTTTGCATATCCTGCTGTGTATGTCTTTTGTGTTTTCACTTGAGGTGTTTTGATGTTCTGCAGTTGGTGCTGCAACCGGGTCTTGTTGGAGATCCCCTCCTTTCTTGTCATGATCAAGAACCGTCAATAATGAATTTTCCATTGTGATTTATCTTTGTGATATTTTTTTGAAGGAAATTCATCATGAACTCCTTTTTTCCGTAAATGACCCGAAAAGTAGAGCAAAATTCCCCATCGTTCATTATCTTACTTCATAGTCACGGTCCGATGTCGCGTGATATTTTGCAGTCATTTACATGTAACTGAGCTCGAAACACGGAAGCTTTTAACCGTCAAATGTCAAATAGAAAATTTTATCGATTTCTAAATGGTTACGTAAATTGTTTTTACAATAAATGAGGAATTCTCTGCGGTATTCTATGATTTCTGCCCCTCAAATTAGTCCCCCAGTATGCAAAAATAGACGGATAGCTTTCCTTTTTTTCACTCGAGTTCAAATCACAAAGGAAGTTACTTATACCCATGTCCTTTTTGTTTTCCATACAAGATTTCTTTGCCTCAATGTTCCTGTTATTTGAATGACAAAAACTACCGAAAAAGTCTTGCAAGCAGATTTTTCGTACTTAATTGGATTGATACATGTCTCAAAAGAAAAATGTATTCAGAACATATAAGTGTTAAAAAAAAACGGCATGTAAATGTATTTTACTGGCGTGATCCTCACAATGACTAGTGTCCTATGTCGTCATTAATGCATGTTTAAAATTTAATTTTAATATGCCATAGGACCCTAGTACTCTACAGTCGTGGCTAGTCTGTCTGTCTGTTCGTTATAAGTTTAATTTCTTTCTGTATGATTTGTAAACTTTTCAGACCTACTCTAGAACTTCTTTAAGCATTTAGAAAATACATGAAAAGGAAGTAATCATAGTTGATTTTATTATTCGTCCACTGAGAACAAGTCTATTGACAAAACAACATCATTTTCATATGCAGAGTGCACCTTATGTAATGATGAAAACTTGTTAATGATTTATTCACCTTGATTGGATCAATACTTGTTCGTACTTTTTCTCATTTGATGATGATGATTTTTTTTATTATTTTGGTACATGTACTTCAACATAGAAAAACATGAATATTGTGGGAGAAATGTCTCAAAATACTACTAATATTCTAAAAAAGCAAGTAAAACGTCACGATCAAAATGTTTTCCAAACAGTTTCTAAACTGGTGGGATTGTTTCATTAAGAAAAAGGTAAACACCTGGAAATCAATATATAGAATAAACATGAAGTTCAAGAATGATTTTGTATATGGACAATTTCTAAATGTCTGTAATTAAAAGTGCAGGTATACGGCAGTCAAACATCAAGTTTATTTATTTCAATAGGGCCTGTTCTTTCAAAACAGTATAGCTCATCTGAACCAAAGTCTTAAAATGAGCTACTGTCATAGTCTAACAGCCGGTGTCCGTCTGTCCGGTCGTCCGTCAGTAAAATGTATACCTTCTCATATGCAAATCTGCGCAGAATTTTACAAAATCTCACAGGAATCAAGTAATCTAGATCTAATAAGATTAATCTGATTGACTGATCAGGTTTGGTAAAATATGACACCTCCATCCCAAGTTAACTGTCAGTCAATTATGGGGAGTATGCATCTGTACAGATGCTTGATCTGACCTATAATTTTCGCTTTAGAGACGAGACTAGGTAAATTGCAAAACCTCCGTTCCCAACATTTTGTTGAGTTATGCAGTGCCATTTTGATAACGTATTTTATTTGATTTTTAAACATAAAAGTGTAAAATCACTTTTTTGTGTAAATTTTACTCAATCATTGCTTTAAATTTTAAACTTTATTGTGTAAATTTTACACTTTTTTCTGTAAATTGTACACTTTTTTTCTGAAAATTTTGCACATATATGTGTAAATTTTACACCTTTGTCTGTAAATTTTACACATGGTGACATTTATGTGTAAATTTTACTCCTTTTTTCTGTATATTTTACACATTTATGTGTACATTTTTTCTGTAAATTTTACACTTTTATATTAAAATTTACACTTTTTAGCTCACCTGAGCGAAGCTCAAGTGAGCTAATGTCACAGCGCGCCGTCCGTCCAGCGTAAACTTGTTACATTTTCGACCTCTCCTCTGCAACCACTGCACAGAATTTCACGAAACCTGATAGGAA